>OY986438.1:22929420-23371920 GCA_963920525.1 Dichetophora obliterata | reverse complement strand
CTAAACGGTTATGTTCACCGATATGATGTTTTAAAAGTCATAAACATGCGATAATCCTATGTATTTCAAGTTTTGTGTAGTGATAATCGTTATTATTATAATGCAAGATCATTGGCGTCGGAAGCGGGGGGAAAGGGGGCAGTTGCTCCCCACTTTTTTAGCTAGATAAACAATTTAAAAAGAAAACTTCAAAAGTTATTTAAAATGTCAGTTTTTTTTACAACGATAATATTTTTGTATTAGATATTTTCCTCTTCTTTCTCTCTTCTTCATAAGCATGCTTGCGGATAACCATTTTCTTTCTCTGTGTTTGCAAAAAGATAGAACAAAATGTAGAGTTTCTACTGCAAGCCCACCACTTCAGTTTAAAAGCACCCTTAAGTATGTAGCTTAATACTGTAATATTGTAATCGAAGCCTTCAACGAAAAAGTGCCTTCTGAACAAAATCTAAAAACAAAACTAGATCTTTATGCAGATAACTTTGAAACACCTTCAAATTGTAGTGGCATTGTATCCCAATTTGCAAAAAATTCGGATACTGTAAGAAAAACTATTAAATGCAGTTGAAAAACTTATTGCTTTACTTTTGACTGTGCCTGCATCAGCAGCTTCATCTGAGCGTTTTTTAGTGCACTAAGACGACTTGAAACGTATCTTCGAGCAACTATGCCACAGAAACGACTCACTCATGCGGCACTTATACACATTCACAAAGATAAAACCGAAGAATTGAATTCGATGGAGGTGGTGAAAGAGTTTGTTTCTCGCAAGGACAGAAAGAAACATTTTGGAATAATTTAAATTGATATAACTTTTTGTACCTTATTGCATTTAAATCATGTAAAGGATATACCTAGTCTTGCTTTATAAAAGCAACCATTATTTCTTATATTTTCATATTACCATATGAAATATCCTTTAAAGAATAATCTCTAATATTGAAATTGGAAGAACTTTTAAAAATAATGAAATTTTAATATTTTTAATATATTCTTATATTTTTTTATTTTAAACTAAAATAAAAAATTTTTGTATTCACATTCATGTTTCTTTGAAGAAATTTTGGTGAACTTTTTTTGCACCACCATTTGTACTGCCCCCCCCCCCCCCCCCAGATGAAATTCGCTTCCGACGCGCTTGTGCAAGATTGCTTTAATTTGCATTATTTTTTAATTTACTAGTCAGGAATAAATTTTCAGTTGCTTTAAATAGAAGGATCTGTTATTAATATTTTTAAGAAAAAGGATAAAAAGTTAAGTACGCATATTTTGTTTTTGTTAAATTCTAATTTAATTTCTTTTAATTCTTTTTTAATTCTTTTTATTAAATTTCTTTAAAAATCGTAAAATTTTATAATTTTTTTTTTTGTTGATTTTGGACAACTCTACTAAGCCCTTCCTAAATAATCTTACATTTTTTGTTTTTCGTTTGAGATTTACATTGATTTCTAATATATATTGCATTTTTGGGAAAATTTTAAACTAATTTTGAACTTTATAAATATTTTGGTAAAATTGAGTTCCAAAGGGTTAAGAAAACTTATAAAATGACAGCTAATACTATTAAAACTTGCAAATTGGTTAAAACTAACACACTTTTAATACAACAATATAATAAAAAGACTGCGATACAAACTTGGATTTTTGCGCTAAGTTTGGAGCAACCCTACTGAAACCCCTCCTGCTAGTCAAAAAATTTTTCTTAAATTTTTGAAAGCCACATCGATTTCCAAAAAAAAAAAATACGAAAAACCAAACAAAAATATCTTCACCTTTTCAAGAATAACAGAATTTTGACCACCCAGGGAGCAAAATCTTACAGTGTGCGTCGTTGTTGTGGTGGAATGATGGCCACAGATCGGATTCTGTGGAATTGTTAGTACGACAGAATCCATTTCTTGGAAAGTTCTATTCTTTGTAGATATTATAGTGTTGTTGTAAAAAAAATACCGATTTATTTATATAATTTGTTTCAATAAAGCACAACGTTTCTTGCAGAAAACTAATTTGCCGGTGAAAATAATGAAGATAGTGATGAAGAAATTTGCTAACAGACGGCGATGATGATGGAAGAAGATAGTTAACCCTGACCTCCCCACCATATTTTTTAAGACGCTCCTTCCCAGCATGGGTAATTTTTACTATTTGTAAAAAATATGTAAGTTTTTGCTTAATTTAGAAAGTTATTTAATGAAATATTACTCATTATTTTTAAGTGACCTATCTTCGGTGCAAAATGAGAGTAAAACAAGTCATGATCGGATTTTTTTATATATGTACTTAGTTTTGTTTTAATTTGTTTTTTTTTTTAGTTAATGATAAAATCAAAGAACCATCGGCAAATCTTACCCTTGCCCATGATTGGCTCAATCATAACATTTCCAATTTTGATGTAGCCATTATGAATTTGTATTTAAAATATAAGAATTTTAAGTCGGATTTTTAAAATGCGGTTTTGCTCTTTTTGTCACATTCAGAACTGCTACAGAACTTTACACATTTTTTTCAATTAATTCTGTTCTCCCTTTGCATATTCAGCCCAATCATGAAACATTTTCTCCTGGGAGTTGTAAAAGGAAGTTTCAGTTTTTCAGATAAAGTTTAAAAACTTTTTGGAAATTTTTAATGCAATTTTGTTTATCAATCGCCAATATTCATTAGTGTAAAATAAAAAAATTAGATGTCCTTATCTGCTATCTTAAAATCGGAAACTTCCTTTTACTACTCCCGCTAGAAAATGTTTCATGATTGGGCTGATTATGTAACGCCAGTTTGGGAATGCCCCTATTCACAAACCTATATGTAACGCCGGACTAAAGCCTTAGATTATTGAAAAGTTCAAACACTTTCACAGTGAAAAAAGCTTGTAAAAAATAAAATATTTTTAATGCAAATGTTTTCATGTTTCAAAATTTCTTTTTATTAAATACTAAAAATTGCTTAAAATTCAAAAACTTATTATTTACACAGGTACAATAAACTAAATCAAATTAAATTATTTACTTAAATAATATATGATTAAATTAAATAAAGATAATTATAACAAATTAGTAAGTTAATAACGGCTACGTCCCGCATTTGGCCGAGTTACTAGAAATGCGAAAACATTTTTTCTCATCCAAGTTGAAACTGACGTTGTTACTCCTTCTGGCATTGATGCTGTTGCCATTGTTGTTGTTTGGCTTAGTGCCTTTAACGATTGCTTTTCTTTGCACGAATGACTAATTTTATCGCAGGACAAAACTAACTCATTGAAGAATGTGCCACTGGGACATTCACCGACCAGGGAACGCAAACCATTGCACAAAATATATTGATTGCAGTTGCTAGGATGAACAACATATGTGCCACTCGGTTTGTTGTTGCAGCTTTTGTGCGAGACAAACATGCCAACGACACCTGTCTGGCACAAAATGACGACACTGAATGCAACAGTTAGAATTTGAAATTTCATATTTATAACTTGAATGAACGATTTCAGGTTATCTCGTATTGCGTGTAGTACGTAGTTACTGTGCTAATTTGCTCTCTCTTAGCTCGATATCAGTACTCAGAACAAACTGTGCCGTTAAGTAAATTTCTCTCTTGCTTTTATATGATAACTACGCCGGTTTATTTACCGGCAAACTGCTACCGGGACATGCTTTCGTTTTTGTTTTGACTTCCGATGACATAAGATCTGTTATCATCTGCATTTGTAGTCAATTCATATGAATTTGTGCAGCGTGTGAATTTTGTTAGATAAGACATGATTGGTTGTTCTAGCGTTTCAGAATTGCTTTTTTAATTTTAAATATCCGTTCCTGATTTTAGACATTTTTTTCTTGCATTCAAATTGAAAATGAAACTACACTTCACTTGATTGGTGGAGCTAAAAAAACCATCATTTTATATTTAGTTGCACATCATAAAATACATTAGTTCGAAGCCACTAAAGTTGGTAAAGAATTTTTTCCACTGATGACCAAAACAAGTTAAATTAGAAGCTGGACCTACCTTAATTGAGATAATATCACTGCTATCAATAAACACATAATTAGAAAAGCTCCACAAGAGGTATAATTCTTTGAATTTTGTAAGTTACCAAGAAAATTTAAAAATTAAATTTATGTTAGGAAAGAAAAATTTGTTGCTGGTGGCAGTTTGCTGTTACTTCATATGATGGAAAGCCGGTACATCAACGATTGATATCGAAGCCCTTATGAGCTTTTACTAGAAAAAAATCAATGTGGTTTTGAAGCAAAGAAAATGATTATATCGTCAAAAGTAATAGTTTGAAAATAGTTTAAAAACAGTAATGCAAATAAATTACATAATAATTTATGTTTCTTTAAAAGTGATTCATTCCAAATAATACATACAGTGAAAATTTTCGAGTTGATGGAACAAAAGTCACTCGATATTTACGAATTGGCGTAAGAAAAAGAGTTGGTGAAGTAATAAAAGATATCTGACCGAATTGGCTTGAATGCAAATAAGCAAAAGTGGTTAAAAACATAACAATTCAAACAAACAAACACTTAACAAAGTTCTATTGTTCAAAGGTAAAAAAGAAAAATCAAAGATATGTTTTTTAACTTTTTAGGGTCTAAACATTACCAAAAAAATTATTCCATGATTTTTCTAAGCTAGCCATTGAAAGGGTTAAGCAAACGGTTAAATCAACGAAATTAATCGATTATTTGTATCATATGATTAATTTAACGGCTATGTTTCTGTTAAGAAGTAATCGTAAACAAAGCTAATACAAAATTATGTTGACACCGAAGTTATATCAATTAACCCTGGATGTGCTTCCTGCGTCGAATCGACTAACAATGATTTTTTGTGTTTTGATTTTAAATAATTGAAGGGCTTATTGCAAAAACATGATAAGCCACATAAAAAATATTCAGAAATAATCGACTCTAAAGTTTTGAAAAAATTTATTTATGTATGAAGAAATGGTATTGAACCCGAAACCTTTTACAAATAGGTTGGAAAATTAATAAGAAATAGCCAAAATCTCTTCAGCGGTTGTTGATTGGTTAATATATTTAGCCTAAAAAAATTGATTTTTTAGATCATAAGGCTTATCAAGTTATTGCAATAAGCCCTTCAATTATAATATTTTTGTTCAAAATTCCCAATCTAAAAAAGGGAATGTTTTTTTTTTGTCTATTTAGTAAAATATAGGTATGTATAATCAGTAAAGAGCGGATTTTTATGCAAAAACATATGCAAGAAATATGCAAAATATATGTAGATTATATGCAAAATATATGCAAGATATATGAAAAATTGTAATAAATAAAAACGAAATAATTAGGTATTACTGCTCACTAAGGACTTTGTCTGAGCTTTTTCTAAATCATTTGTATAAACTAGAGTGACCAACAGTAGACGAGGGGTGACCGACCGATAGAATGAATGCAATTTTGAATTTTTGGTGTTTTGTAATCACAGGTAGTCGAACTCGGGATGTAAAGATTAAGAGTTGACAGCGTATTGCACCGAGCAACTGCTGCCAATGTTTGTAATGCATACGTATAAAAAATTTTGATACGAAATAAAACTAATTTTGTAATAACTACAACAAATGTGTTTCTATAATAAATCATAAAGGAACTCAATTTTTAAAATAAACAAAGCAGAAAAAGAAAAATATCGTTACTTAGTGTTACAGTATACTAGTAAGGTTTTTTCTAAATTTTCCATTGTAAATTTTTGTCTTCTATCAGTTAAAATTAATTTAAACGCCGAAAAAGATCGCTCAATATCAAAGGAGGTAGTTGACGCGAAAGTATTTTGGTTCCATAACGTGGGATTTATGGAAATTTCCGAAGAATCGGCTTTTGGATTACTTAAAATTATGCTAAAATTTCATAACTCTTCAAAAAATGCATTTTTCGATAAAACACTGTCCATTTTCTTCCTAATTTCTTCCCCACAAACTCCAGATACTGTTTTTAATACTTTTTTTAAATCAAGAATCAACTAGCATTGACTCAGTTATACGCATACCTTGCTGCTCTTACTTAGTTATCGTTGTTGGGATCATAAAGAAATGAGCTTGAATAAACATGAGGTCGCTTAAAAGTGTTGATTTCTTTAATTCTTCTTGAGCCGATTCAATGCATTGTGCCTTAGAAGGAATGATTGCCGATTCGATGCACTGTGCCAGTAGTTGAAGGAACTGTAATTTTAGATTGTAATTTATTTTTATTGAAAGTAATGCGAAAATGAAAAAGAGGTTACCTCTGCGATTTTAGTGTGCCTATCTGCGTAAAAGAGGGCACATTCTATCCACGTACCCCATAGTTATGATAGGTACTGGCGGTAAGGGCTTATCCTTCAAAATTTATTTATAAATAGCGATCCGTGAAGGTGATTTTAAGAGGACTTTCTTTGTTGCCGAAATCAACTGATTGACTGAGTTAGTCTAATTTGTTCGGCAACGCGATTCAAACCGTGGGCTAAGCAAGTTAAATGCTTCATATTTGGGTAGAAAACACTCAAATGTTTTCCAGCTTTAATCATGTATGCGGCAGCATCGGTAACGAACAGCAACACTTTATCTGCATTTCCTTCATTAGGCCATAACTTCAAAATAGACGAGTTTACTAATCTCGCGATGGAAGCATGATTTGTTTGCTCCAGTTCTGTGCAACATAGCAAATACGAATTTGAAGCTTCATAGCCAATTAACTTTCCAACGATACGATTGGCTATATACCGTCCCAATGAGTCTGTTGTCTCATCCACAGAAATCCATATATAGCTGGTTCCTATATCTTGACGAATTTTTTCAATTGTGCTCTCCCAACACTTTTGCAAATAATTTTTTGGTAGCGTGGATTCGTTTGGAATGATTCTTTTGGCATACTTTTTTAAACAATCGCCAAATATTATTATTGAGGGTTTTTCAATATAAATTTATTGCTACCATTGCCTGGCATATTTCGTAATTGAAGTCTGATACGGATATGTTGTCTTTTAATTTGATTTGTAAATTGCTATTGTTTTTGTGGATTCTTGTTTTGAGATGTTGAGTAAGTTTTGATTTTGGCTCACTGGTCAACTTTTATTTAATAAAAATATATATTACACATTTTTGTTACTAAAAACTAGTAAACGGTTACAGGTATAAAATTGAATATGTACCTATATATTCTTACCATATTATTGCAAACAATGCAAAAAATTTTTCCATCTTGTAATTTAAAAGTATCATCATTAAATTGGCTAAGCCACTTTTTGAAATAATATGTTTTATTTGTCTTCGGAATTTTTATTTTGGTAACACAATGAAAACAACACAAGTTATTATTTAATAATCTTTAATATTCACTCTGATCGATAAAAAGGAACTAACACAATAGATAATTCTGTGAATTTTTTTTAATTCCGCCATAAGAAGTGAGAACAATTTAAACAATTAAAGCAAACACATATTTTTTTTTTACGCAAGGTGCCACATGAATTGTTCATAAAGTAACAATTTTAACTGTATTGTGCGAGAATTTATGTTTACTTAATATTTTGAAACATTGTGCAATTTATGCTGTTAATATGCCAAATATATGCAAAATATGCAAAATATGCAGAATATATGCAAAATATGCAGAATATATGCAAAATGTGCAGAATATGTAAAATATGTGAATATGCAAAACATGTATAGGGCTAATCGTATTAGTTTTTAGCAAGAGACATTTCTGCCTTTGTCCGAAACCTGTGCGAGGTTCAGGTAAAATATGCATTTGCATAAAAATCCGCTCTCTGATAATCAGCCCTATCACTGAGTTTCGTCGTAGTACGATATCGTAGAAACTAAGAAAAAGGCATCACCGAGTTCATTCGTAGCGCCATTCGTTAGATTTTTGAAGTAATTTGTTACGACGTGTTTTGGTTGTCGGAGAAAGTTTTAATAAAAATTCATATAGAATAAGTGGTTATTCTTTTTGAATTTTATTTCAAAATTTACTCCGGCAGTCAAAACACGTCGTAAAAAATTACTTTAAAAAATCTACGATTGACGCTACGAATGAACTTAGCAATGCCTTTTTCGTAGATTCTACGATATCGTACTACGACGCAATGATAGGGCTGAATATTTTACCGATCAAAAATAAAAATTTTAAATTTTACAATGCTTTTTCTTGTTAACTATAATAATAGTTTAAATTTTTAAAACACATAATAGAGCACATTTTTTATTCATTTACACATATATTGGTAACATTTTTGAACAGAAAAATATCATTGCTATCAATCTTCATATCGTTGTATTGCATCGCTTAGTTGTTTATCATTGCACATTCTGTTTTCATTTATTTCGCGAACGACTGGAACAGCGACAACAAGCATATGATATAGGAATTAAAATATGACTTTTACTTTTGATCGAAAAAATAAAAGTCAAATTTTGAACTGTTATTTTTGATCGAAAAAATAAAAGTCAAATTTTAACTATTATTTTTGATCAAAAAATAAGTCAAATTTCAACTTTTTTTTTTTGATCGAAATAAAATTGGTCAAAAAGTTACGATTATTCAGGGGTGTTATGGAAACCGACAATTGTCTGAATCGGTTTTGAAATTGACACAGATTTCATTTTGGTGTCATAGAAACCGATTATCGATTAAGAAACACAAAACCAATTTCGAAAATGAAATGTCGATTTCAAAACCGATGGTGACAACTGTCGGTTTCCTGATTTATTGACATGTTTTAAAAAATCAGAATAATTAAAATCATTTAAGAATATTATTTCTTAGCTAACAAGCAGCACATTGCTATATTAAAATATGGAATAGACTAATTCTTTCCATCCGACTTTTTGAATAGAAATTTCAAAAATAACTGTTATTTTCGGTCCCTGGTGTTTTTAGCTGGCCTTAAAAAATATAGTATTGAAATTTTATTTATTTATTTTTTATTTATTTATTCATGTAATATAAAAAAATTTGTACAAAACATTTTAAAAAAATACATATGTTTAACTCTCATTAATTAGATTTCAACTGATCTATTCTGAAGTTCAACTTATCTTTACTGAATTTTTAAAATATTTTCTGGATTTCAATTGATCTATTTTTAATTTTAATTAATCTTTTCTGCATTTCAAAAGTAATTTCTGAATTTCGATTGATTTTTCCTGAATTTCAATTGACCTGTACTGAATTTCAATTGCTCTTTTCAGATTTTTAATTGATTTATTCTGATTTCAATTGACCTGAATTTTAATTGACCTATTCAATTTACACAATTATTACATATATACACAAATTATTTTCTTATGATCAAACAAACATACATTCTGAATTTCAGTTAAATTGGTCCAAAAATCAAATTTTCGATATAAGTCCACCCCAGCGCCACCTATCGGGTCCAAATATAGCCTATGTTACCCACCGTACCAAGATGAACATTACCTGAAAATTTCATCAAAATCGGCCCAGCCGTTTTGGAGTCCATACGTTACATACATACACACATCCTATTTTATATATATAGATTTCAAAAATATCTTTCAAATGATAGTTTTGATTTAATGATATTTGAACAAAATATTGCTTTTTTTCTCAAACTTTAATAAACAAATAAAATAGGAGAAGCCATTGTGACGACTTTTACTAGTCCTCTGATATTAATTAATAAAAGAAACATTCAGGGATGACAATAATAAGGTTACCAATTTTGCACAAAAAAGTCCCATATCTTAAAGTACTTTAAAAATCTTATTGCTACCAATAAATTTTGTTATAAAAAACATCCACCTTCTTCATAGAAAATCCTGACCACAAGCATGATCACAGCACATAATTCTTAATCAATAATAAGGCTGAGTTCCTTAATGCATCAGTGTGTTTTACTTTGAATTGGTGCTAAATTTAGATACAAAAACTGCGCAATTCTGTTGATATTCTTAAAAATAGTATATTTGCGCAGTATTGGTTAATAAGCTTTGGACCAATTCAAAATAAAATACACTAATGCATTGCATAAATGCATCTAGGAACTCATCCTTAATTAAAAATGGTAAAACCGTATAAGCACACATGTCTAAAATCGATGTTGAAAATGTTTTATGGATATATTAATTGATATCTTGCTCTCTCCACAGGAGTACAACAAATTGCATGAGCGATTTGGAATTTTAGTTGATCTATTCTGAATTTCAATTGATCTTTTGTGAATTTCAATTGACCTGTACTAAATTTTAAATAATCTTTCCTGAATTTCAATTGATCAATTCTGAATTTCAGTAAATCTTTTCTGAATTTCAATTTGACTGTACTGAATTTCAATTGATCTATTCTGAATTTTTAGTTGATCTGCTCTGAACTTCGAATAGAATTTTTTAATTTTGAGAAAGAGTATGCAACTGTATAATGAACTTTACTAGATATTTTTGAAAATTGTTTCAACGACCTTGATAAATGGAGTTATCTTTAACGCTGCACCACGATATGCGAAACGATGCCATGTAACGCCATGTTTATAATTTCAGCTTTTGATTCGGAATTTAGAATGACAAATTTAGCCAAAAAGCACATTGTCAAATACAACCACATTCCAAAAAGTTTAAAATAATAGCGATTTTTAAAAGGTTTCTTAACACTAGATTTACGGGTGTTGATTATATACCTATTTTTACTGAAGTGAGCCAATTTGACTCATACAAAAAATTTAAGGTTTTTGAAAAAAAAAACGGTTCCCACTAAATTGAAATAAAAGATTTATTATTTAAAACTTAATTTAAAACATTTTTTGCATAAAAATTCTGTTTTTTAAATACATTTTCCGCAAACATTTTTATTGCATTTAGCACAAAAGCTTTTAAATTTATTTCTCTTGAATAATGCTCGAACTTGATAATTCTTCCGTCCGTCAACAGCACGAATTTTCGACATTGGAACGAACGGAAGTGTTCTCGACAAGATTTATCATGAATGTTCAAGCATCAGCTTTCTTTAGAATTATAAGAACTTTCTTTATGTAAGCCATAAGCTTCATGTTCTTTAAGCAATTAAAATTTAAATCATTTTATTTGCCACATTCGAATATGCGAAATGAGGGGGTCGTCGGAGGGGAGTAACCTATATTTACCTACATTTATTACGGAACTAAAAACCAACATATCTATGTCACAAGGAATAACGACTAAACTCAAAGTATCGTAAAAAACGATATTTTAATTGCACGAACTACGACCCATTTTGAAATATATGAACCGTTACAAACAAAATATGTGCAGACATACGTGATGATCAATTCTGGGCAAAAAAATGGATATCTGCAAACTTCCAAAAATTGGAATTAAGTAAATTCCATATCACTTTTTTACGATATTTTGAGTTTAGTCATTATTCCTTGTGACCACAGATATGTATTTAAAAATTAATATTTCAGTTTTATATATATATAGCAAAAAAATTTTAAATGAGACATATTGGCTCAGTCCGCAAATCTAGTGTTATCATGAGATATTTTTTGTTTTTTATAATATTGTTATAGAAGAAAACGAATATTTGACATTATCTTAAACTAACTTAATTTAAAGTAGTACAAGTAGTTAAGGACAAAACTCAACTTGAGCTAGGCTAGACTACATTCGCACACTTGGCTTCGTTGAGTGGTACACATAGTTGTCGCTCATGATCCCAGCCATAGTAGAAGCTGCAACGCAATATGGTTAGGAAGCCACGAGTGCATTTGTAATAATATTCACAGCGTTGCGGATGAGCAAATGTTTGCTCTAACGTGGACTGACACGATGGACGTCCAAGTGCATTGCTGGGTTTCAGCATATCCGTTAATTCTTCCGCGATAATGTGTGCTGTTGTTGAAGTTGTGGTTAAAACCGTTGTTGTTGATGTTGTAGTTAACTCAAAGTTGCTGGTATAATTGTATTGAATATTTGTAGACGGCATAGCTGCAGTTGATGGCCGTTCATCTTCTCTGCCATGCAAAACCCTACAAAGAACTCCATCATTCTCCTCACACAAGCTTTGAACAGGGTTAAAGTAGTGGCCCAGAGGACAGTCACCAAGAAGCGAATCCATGTCATTGCAATATAAATATTGTGAGCAATTTTTCAGTCGAGCAACAAATGTACCAACTTCTACGTTCTGACATTCTTTAAAAAATTCACAATTGGCAAAACTGATAATAAGACAAAATTTCACAAGAAGTATTTTTGCAAACATCTTTTGATGACTGAAGGTAAGAAATTCTATTGAAACTTTTTCGCAAACTAAGAGTGGCTATTCCACAACTTTCAGTTTTGTTTCACTTAAATAGTAAATTTGAAATTGTGTTAAAACCGTTCAATGTCATTTAGTACAAAGAAAGTAACTTAAGATAAGAAATTCTTAAAGTTCAATAGTTATAAGATAATGACATTGGGTTCACTTCCGCGTTCATTAAGGTTATATTGAACCATCCAATGAAGGTCTTATCTATATGACCGAGTTTTGATTGGTAGAAAAGAATTTTTGCAAATGCTAAGTTTTTGTGTTATTTTCAGTTAAAATTAATTTTATGTTGAATAGACAACTTGTGTGAATTTTGCTGTTTTTAGTTAAAATTAGTTTATTGTTGAATTGACACCCTGTGTGAAATTTTGCTACATTGCCCCTAAAAGCGTGCATGTTTATTTGCACAAATAATAATTTTCATTTCTTTTTAACATACTTTTAATTATTTTATAAAGTTTTGTTGTGAATATTTTTATTAACTTATCTTGTAAAAGGTTATATATTTACCAAAATTACGCATACATTTAAGAAACTTATTTAAACTTGTAGAGCAGGTCTTTGTTCCTTTGCCTGTAGATTATCATTTGTTGTGGCATAGCCAGTGCCGCCCTAAAAAAAAAATTAAAAATTAGCTAGAATTTTTGCTGATCAATAAAATTTACCCTTTGCAGCGGAATAATGTCCTTCTCCTTCAGTTTTTGATTGGTTAACGGATGTATCATATCTTTTTTGATAAGTTTTTCAACGCATTCCATGGTCACCACATCGCCACTATAAGCAATTAACATTATAAAATCACTTATATAAATCTGAGAAATACTTCTCCAATCCTATTCTTACCTTGTACGCAGCACAGCACAGGGCACAGCATTGCTAAGAATATCGTGCGTTACTGGACACATGTAACGCGCCTCTTTAGCTATAAGCGATTTACTATTATCACCATCGCGCAACAGTGTAAATTTAACATCGATTAAATCTTTTGCACGCAGTGGTTTCTGCGATACGGGACACAAAATAGTTGCTTCTGGTTTCTTAGCTTTAGCCAAGCCTGCATTGGGACACTCGGATGGTATCCAGAAACTAGGTAATTTGTTTGCATTTCCATTCGCCATGTTGGAAATGGAGCTGTTTGAAGAAGCTGCAGCAGCAGCTGAAGCACCTTTAGATGTCGAAGCTACTGGTGTCTCTGATCCAGTGCTTTTGCCTGAAACGGGCTTGCAAGCATTAACAAAGTTCTCAATGCAATTCTGTTGCTGTTTGCTTAGTTCCTGTGTCACCTCGGCGTCTTCCGCCTTCTTCAGCTTTTCATATTCCTTCAGTTTTCGACTGTATTCGTTTTTCTTTGTAATAATATACTGCAATATGGCCTCTTTGTCGAATAGGTAGCCGTCTTTGGTGATTACTGGATTGCGACATGGTTGCAGCGTTAAAGAACAGCAGTCGAAACTTTTGACGGAATCCTTGCCGAGACGTTGAGCATTGGTACCATAGCCAGATTCTGCAGCATCGCGTTTCTTTTCATTATACGTGTAGACAGCTCCGGCGGTGCAGTTTCTAGCGTGACGAGTCATAATATCCAATTGTTTATTTGGATTTTATTGAATAAACAAAATTTGCGACGCAAAAAATTACGAAATTTAAGTAACAGCAAACACCTGATATAACAGTGCTGCCAAATCACGATTTGAAATAGACATAAGCCGCAGCCTAGACCATGGTGTAATTATCCAGGTAGAAGCGATTTTTCACACCATGAAGTTTGCTATAGTTGTCAAAAAATTGTCTCAAAGAGAGCGAGGTTACTTATAAGTGTCAAGTGATTCATTATAAGAAGCTCTTAGACAAGTATTTGCTCGTTCGCTAATACTGCTTTATAAGTTTTTTGTTTGTAAATTAGTATATGTTTTCAAAACAAGCTGAAGTTAATCAAAAAGCTAAAAGAGCACGCTTTAAGAAGTTGTGTGCAAAAGAAGATCTGACATGTAAAGCAGATTTAATATCAGCAGCAGCAGCAAGTCCTTCGCTTGCTTAAGTCGCAATTTGTTGGTATGAATTAGCCTCGGTGCTGGGAGGTTGGTCTATTACAGCAAGGCGATTCGCTTAAAACACGTCGTCACAATAAGATAAGCTAGTTGAAAGTCTTGGGAAATACATAAAATTCAGAAACAAACACTTTCACAAACTTCGTTTTTTTCGCTTTGCTTCAAATTTGCCATCAGCTGTTTTTGACAAGGTTAATTTTTGTGAGAGTTGAAAAAACCGCTTCTACCTGGATAATTACACCATGGCTCTGACCAAAATAGACGAATTAAGACAATTGCAATTTGCCGAATGTCTGCATTTGTTTCGTCTGTTTTGACAACCCAAAAAAGATTTGACCAATTCGTCTGAAAGACCCCTTTTCTAAACGGTAAGTTTTCAATTATCTTGCCACTTGCTTTTCCACACATCAAGATTTCTTGCGCAATTCTGAAAGATATATCGTCGTTGCGTGTGCAATACCGCAAATATATTGCAAAAAGGCCAACGTAAATTTCATTTTCATTTCGATCATTCATGATTGAATCATTCATTTTGTTTTTTCATTAAATGCATATTTAAAATCAAAGCAAGTATCTAATTTCAATATATATTTAGTTTAGTTGAAAATGCATTCAATAGTTTAAAATAAAATCAATTTTTCTGCATTCCTATGAAAGTTTACTATCTCACCGTAAAAGTATAACAAATGAAGAATTTTGTGACCTGTTAAATTCGACGGTTCTGAATTTTGCCCTCTAGTAATGCCAACATAAAACAAAATAAAATAATTTTGACATTAATATTTTGTGCTATGGCAATTGTGAGAAGCAAAAATTTGCAATTTCAAAAAAATGCCTAAAATTGAATGCAACATTTTTGATTAAAGTAGTTAGTTTTAATAAATCGGAACTGCTCGATGAAAATTTGCCTGAATATTTCTTAAAATTTCCAAGCAGTCGGCAAAATACATAACCTCAATCGTAAATACATCAGAATTGAAAACAACAGTGCAGCCAATATAAAATGAAAAGAATGACATATTTTTCGTTATTTTCTCAGCTCGAAGAGGTCAACATTCTGTAAATTCAGGTTAGAATCTAAAAAATGCTGCATTTTGTGAGGGCAGAATTTTTTTTCAGAAAAGAATGCGCTATTAAGGCGAATTTACACATTTCATTAAAAACGATGATAGTGAACGTTGAACGATGACAGTGAATCAATTTTTAATTTACATTATTCAAAGTGTAAATTTGAAATTTGATGGATGATTCGGTGTTGAATGTCAAAATATATTCTCTGGCTGATTAATTTTATTGACTTTTAAAAAATTAAGTAAATAAAAGCTATTCAGCAATTAAATAAAAAAAAATATAAACTTTCTGCTTCAAATTATGTTAACACCTTTCAATTGTGTTTTAGTACGAAGGACACATCAGTTCGGTTTGCTTTCACTTTCATCAAAAGTAGGAAGACCTTCTACTTCTTTCACTGTTCAATGTGGATGACAATCATCTTCATTTTAAAGATGAAACTCAATTTACATTTTACAAATCAGATGATTCATCCAAAGTGAAGGATGATAGTGAATCGTGTAAATTTGCCTTTAGATTCGATTTCACTTCAACATAAGGGTAAGGGTATTCACTACATTTGCTAAGTCCTGCTAACTTACTCAACTTAACAAATTTGTTACGTTTGTCAAAATTTTATATGGGAAAAGACTTAGCAGCTTGTTACAAATGAACAAGCTCAGCACCGTGTTTTTGTTAAGCAGATACTATTTGTTAAGTCAGAAACGTCAAACTTATTGAGTGTAGTGATGGATCGCTCTAGCGTAGGAATGAGCTCTAATAAGCACCAAATTTTTTTTTGCAGCTTCAAAGCCTAAAAACTGCCCTTTATAAAAAAATATTTTCTTCTATTCGTATTTTCGCTTGTTCATTTTTCTGTAAAATATATATAAATTACGAAGATTTTATCATCTTTTATATATTTTTGTATATTTTGTATATTTTGTATCTTTTGTATATTTTTTGACAGTACATGTTTTCCATAACAAGTGTCAATGCTACCTGGATAATTCTGCCATGATCCAGTTCAACACTGACATTAGGGGTATTCACGATTCAGTGCACTTAGGCCAGTGCAGTTGAGGACTTTTGCACTTTACAAAAACAAAATACACGTACATCGAAAATCTGCGCATGCGCTTTTCTACTGTAGCCTAAAACTTGAGGACTTGAGCAGTTGTGCACTTGTGTGCATTGACAAATTCTAAAAGCTTTGAAAAAGAGACAGTGGTGTGTTCACTAAAACCTAACTGCACAAGTCCTCAACTGCACGAATTATGAATACCTCTATTAAAAGAACTGAGAATGTTTTGAATTGTAAGATTTGGTGGCCATATTTTGACAAAAAAAAAAGTTTTTGTGAACATAATAATGCTGATGAAATATTTTAAGAGAGCAAAAAATAACAATGCTCCTTCAACATACAACCATTTTTATTATGATTCCAGCAAAGGTTCTATAATAGTCGAATGTTAATCAGGCATATTTTGCATTCCACTTCCGAGTGGAAGTGAAAATAAAACATAATTGAATTCGATATTTGGTGTTCCATATATAACTTTTTTCGTTAATCCAATCAATTATATTAATAAATTAAATAAAATGCAAAACGCAAAAAGTGATATTTAGAACACCAAATATCGAATTTAATTATGATTTATTTCCACTTCCACTCGGAACTGGAATGCAGAACATGCCTGAATATTCACAGTGCTGTAACTTCGTTTTCGACCGATCGATTTCGTTCAAATTTTGCAAAGTAGGGTTTCATGAGCCAAGGAATTTTTTGTTGGCATTACGTTTTGAAAAAATCGAACCATTAGGAAGTTTCAGTACAAAAATTTTGGAAAATTACAAAAAAAGTGAATATTTTACGAAGAAAAAAAAAATACCCCTACAATCCTTTTTTGTCCTCTAATAGGGAAACACCATACAAACATAATTTCATCAAATCAGCTCACACCAATGCATGTAGCTCATGTCAAAATATTGTTTTGCAATAACCAAATTATTTGCTTAAATTTGTTTGATTTAAACTATTTCTCCTGCAGTATAAACTGAAGATAGAAAGCAAAACAACGGTAAGTCTGCGTAGTTAATTTTTATTGTTATATCTCAAAGAATTGTTCGTGTCATTATATGCTAAACTTAAATTAATAAACAAAATACATTTCTAATATGTATATTAACTGGAGTGACATCCTCTCAGGTTTTAAATAATTAAGGAAGTTAATTTTTTGTGTTAGTTTCACAAAGTTACTTTCCTTACATTCGAAAAAAACCGCTAAATCTATAATAATTATAATTAGGAATATTCATTCCTTATCGCAACTATCCATTAGAAGTATTGGATGTCCTTAGTAACGCAATTAACACAGTATTTGTATCTTAAACTATTTTTATTATCCTTATATTTGATATATGTACGTTTTTGATTTATAACGTTTGCATGCATTTTTTAATTAAATAATCTTGTAGATATTTATAAATATTCCTTATGCTATTTTTTATATTTATTTTTTGTAAATTTGAAAAAAAACGTAAAAGTAGAATTATTTTTGTTGCTTGGCCTTGTTGTAGAGAAGATACTGTACTTATTACATACATACATACTTACTTAAAATATGAAATATAGAGTTTAGAGTAGTATGATTAAAAAAATATCAAATAGATATTTGTATATTCTTTTAATTCCTTAACAAATGTAGTGCATTTTCTTGAAAAAATATACATATTATTGTTTCAAGCATAAAAGAGTTATTTTGTTTTTATGCTTGCTTTTAAGTACGTATTGGCAGATACAGAAACAAATATTTTTTTAATTGCGACACTTATCAAAACAAATTACTTTGCATACTCAAGCATAGTTTATCACAAGACATAACTGACAGGCTCATATGGAGTTGAATAAAATGTGAAGAATATCTTCTGTTAAAACTATAGACATGGTTTAGCACCCAGATACGACTAATTCAAATACTTTTTGTTCTCCTTCATTACTTTACAAAATCGAGTAATGCTTTAATTTTTCCAAAAGATTACAAATATGTATAAAATTATTTTTTTTATGTTATTATATAACCTTGCAAACCAACTTATACTGTAAATTTAACAAACTCAATTTCTTCCAATGTACACCATCCATAATATAGCTGAACAATCTCCAATATTTTTTATTAACTATCACATGACGTTGTATGTGAATAAAAATATTTTATAATTAGTGCTCTAAAAATCTATACTTATCCAAACTATATACGTATAACTCATTATAGCTTTTTAAAATATCTTTTCTTTGTTGTTCATGATTAAATCACTATTACAAAAAAAAAGTCTTAATATATGGACTATTTTAACGTAAAATAATTTGAAGTATTGTAAGTCTTACAGTCAAAGTTTGCAATAAATTCTTAGCTTAAACTAAAATTTTTCAATGAAATGAAGGAAAATAGTAAAATTTCCATTATGTAATTCTTATGATGTAAAGATTTTTAAGAAAAAACAGATGAATTGATGGTGTTATGTTTTAATAGAATATAAAAATGAAAGAAAAAAGAATATAATCCAAAAGTTCTCAAACATTCTTAACAATCTTCGACAGTTAAGCCAGATCTTTAAGAAACTTGCAAAATGTTCAAGAACTTATAAAATTTCATTCAATTTTTTACATAACCTTATTTAACTTTTTTAATCATATTAGATGTGTTTCTTTGCACATTGTCGAGTAAAAGTCGAGTAAAATGTAATTTGAGAATAATGTCGAAAGTACGGAAACAACTTCTAACTAGCTTCAAGCACAAAAACAGCTGATCACCTATCAAATGTAAACAGCACCAATTTAAATATGTCAATTCGTTTTTGGAGTAAGCAATCAAGCTTGCTAAGATTATTTAAAGCATTTATATTACTTTTAATAATTTTATTTAACATTTATTGTTATTTAACATTTTGTAAATTTATTTCTCGTCGCAAAACATAAGCAAACAATAAATGTTAATATGACATTTGCTTTTTCTTCTTGATACTTATCTTCTTAAAACTTGTTCTTATAGTGCTGAAAGATATTTTTCCACCACTAAAAAATATCAAGATTGAAATGTTTGCAAATAACATCAGTAAATTTATACAAGGTATTTGTTAACAATTTTTAAAATATGTTAAATATTAATGTCATTAATAAATTAAAATACGATGCAATTAGGATTACTATAAATTTTAATCGAATGATTTTGAAGTTGCTTTATAATATATGACAAAGCAGCCAACACAACATAATTGAACAAATTTTTGTTTATTTTCTGATTTCTCGACAAAAAAAGGTCAACGTTTTTTTAATTCGGGCCTAAATGTAAAAAATTCTAGTGATGGGAACTATCGAATAAAAATATTCAAATTATTCGATAGTTTAAAACCATTCATTCATTCGATAGTTTTTGATTGGACTCCGTTTGCTTACCTTTAAATGATTGAACAAACTGAAAAAGTACGTTTAACAACACTGCTTGATTTGTGTTTAAATGAAAATTATAATGAAATCACACTAGTTAATAGCTATTAAGAGGTTTTTTAAGTCGAATAAATGAATACTAGTACTGATAGCAAGCATCATTTTGATAGTTCTTTGTACTAGCTACTATTTTTGTAATTCAAATGAATGAATAATTTATTCGACAGTCAAAATCGTACGACAGTTCTTTGTTCTAGTTAGTATTTCATATTCGAAAGAATGAGTAAATTACTCGATAGTTAAATCATTCGATACTGTCATGCACTATTTACTATTTTTTTAAAGTAAATGAATGAACGAAATATTCGAGCGAATTGTTCGGTAGTTGAAATCATTCGATAGTTTAAAGCATTCGATAGTGCCCATCACTAAAAAATTCAGTACTCTCACTATACGTTTAGGCAGCCTGAACGATCGAAGAATTTAGCGAATGTTATGTGTGCGAATAAAATCTTCGTTTGAAATACTGTTTAAGCCTCAGGAACATCATTCGCGAACAGACAGATAAGCACCCCTCCTTCTATCCCCACGCATACTTCGTAGGGGTAAATGAACTTTGTCACTACGTTTGTAACTCTGATAAGGAGGAGTGGCCGGTATAGAAAAGTTTATATATTCTTGATCAGCATCACCTACTGAGTCGATTTCGCCATGTCCGTCTGTCAACACGATTATAGCCGCAGTTTTTTAAGCTACCGTATTGAAATTTGATGTATGCCTTTTAGAGTGGAACGATTTTTTAGCCTCACCGGCTTCATATATTTTAAAATACTAATTTCCAAACCAATTTTTTCTGTAGTCTAAGTTTTTTTCTGCGATATAACTTTTGACTTTGTCCGAGAGTTTTTGTATTTCACTGCCAAATTTTTTCACAGAATTTTTTTTATTGGAATCGAAAATTGTATACTGAAATTTTTTTAATGCGAACCTCTTCATTAAGTCATAATTAACAGCCTTTCATTAGTTCCCTATGATACTATGAACGCGTTAGAAGATATTCGGGTTCAAAGTTCACCGAAATCAGTCATTCACCAATATCTCGTCAAAATCGAATGAAAACCCAGCCTACCTCCCATACAAAATAACTAAATGAAAGCTTATAAGTCTCCAAAAATTCCACAAAAATTAATTTAATGCATTAAAAATATGCGCATATGTTAGAATATTAAAATTAATTTTGAGTTTGGAATTTGGCAAAATCGTCCAAATAGCATAACTTTTGTAAATGTCACAAAAATGTTTGTATTAATATTTTTATTATATTTTTATTGTATTATTTATAAATAATATTATAAATTAAAAAATATAAAAAAATAAAAAAAATAAAAATTATTAACAAAATAATAATACATAATCTTTCATAGCTTAAACGTGTCCTACATATGAGTTTTGACAAAATTGGCTGACGCTTAAAACCATGTCCATCTTCTATACAAAGTCACATCATCAAACTTTCAAAACATGCATAACTTCCCATCGGTAAATAGACACATGACGTAATCAATTATTTCTTAAATACAATGGCCCATTATTATAGTCAAAATAATAATCGACTCTAAATTTAGTGAAAGCTTTTGGACATTATATTATATTAAAAAAACTGTCAAAAATGCTTATACTAAATTTAGAGTCGACTTTTATTTGGACTATGATAATGGGCCAATGAAACTGCGGGCTCTTTGAAGTCTGTGTACAATTCTTAATTACATTTATTCGGGCATGTCCACTAAAACACTGAGACACCTTACACAGCAAGTGACGATGGGAGTAGGTATGCACAGGATAGGAGAGAACAAAAAAAGAACACAAATAATTTTAACGAAAATCCGCTCTACCTCAAAAACTCAACGAAAACGAAGAACACACCGAAAAGAAGCAAACAAAAGCAAAAGATGCCTCAAATTATTTTTACAATTTTTACAATTTAATGAAAGCATTTATTACCTTTTATTTAGTAGTGAAGAATTAATGTTTAATAATAGTTAGTTATTTTATATATAAAATTTTGGTCTGGTTTACACATAAAGATTAATAGTTTTCACAAACACAATTCACTGCAAAACTTTCTATTAGAAAACGCGATGTTGCTACACAGCCGAATAAAGTCAAACTGGTGTTTAAAGAATGAAAAGAAACTCTCGATCTTAACAACACAAAAAAAATTTTGTTAAATCCCGCTTACAGTTCTGCATTACAATGTCATCACCGACAAATTTTTACAAGCGGGTTATAGCGTTTTCTTTTCTCGAAAAAATTCTGCATTTTCTTCGTTCTTTTCTCGTAAAAAATTCTGAAATTTAAAATGGAATCGTGTTCTTTTCTCGAAAATGTTGACCTCAGAAGTAGAAACAGTGCAGAATTTTGCACTCTCAAGATCGACGCTTTTAAAATTCTGCCCTCAAATGCTACCAATTGAATGCACAAAAAAGTGACATGTAAGGAAAACATTAAACATTATCATTGACATTTCATTAAGATTTTGGATTTTTTCACGGATGACAAAATAAATATTATAAAAATTGTGATATGGCAAGTATAAACGCAACAGTTGGGTCTGCAATCAATGTTATTATAAAAGAGTTGTTTGAAACGTCTTCGTCCTTATCCGACGATGAAGATCTAATGCTTCTCCATTACCGAAAACAATAAGGGTATTCACGATTTAGTGCACTTGCCAGTGCAGTTAAGGACTTGAGGACTTGTGCAGTTAGTTTTTCGTGAATACCATTAATATTTCACAGCTGTCAGCATTTTTCAATGCACACTAGTGCACAACTGCTGAAATCCTCAAGTTTAAGGCTATGTAGTTTTTTGACTAAGGCCTAGCCAAAATAGAAGAGTCGCTACGTTACAAGTAACTGTGGGTTTGGACCGCCTGAACGAACGAAAAATTTATCGCGAACAATTTATTGCAATAAATTCTTCGTTCGGAGTACTGTTTAGACCGCACGAACATCATTCGCGAACAAACATTGGCCGCCATCTTGTTCGTTCAGGCGGTGTAAACAGCAATTTGTGCATTAGGCCGAACATCAATAAATGCAGGGTTGATAACTCCTTATTTTTATATTAGTACTAAAACTTATACTCCGTTTCTCAACAACAAATGGTTTGCCACTCCATAACAATATATTACTCGTTTTAGTTATTATAGAAAAGACGTGTGTTTAACTTAACTGCCCATTTAAGTTTTTCAACGAACAAAAATTAAATGTTCTCACATTTTTCGTTTGTCAATAAAATCTGTTTAATGATAAATGTGTACAAGTCGTTACCGAAATCGTAACGTGGCGTGACGCAGCGTAGAAGTCTGTAGAAAAGAGATTTCTACACAACGTTACGATTTTTGACAGTTCGACAGCTGTGTTACAATCGAAAAAATTTGTCTGAATTCGTCAACAACAGCTGTTCAAAGTGTGCGAAATTTTTTCACTCATAGTTTACAAATGTTTGTTCAATGATTAACAAAATTATAATTGCACATCAATTGATAGCAAAAATTCAAGGCCCAACCAAACGAGACGATAGCAACTTGACGAACGGCTGCACTCGTTACGGATTTAACCCAAAATGAAACGAGTTGCTCAACTCGTCTGAATCAGCTGATCAGTTGGCAATCGAGTTTTATTTATTTATTTAATCTGTGCATTTTTTAATATTTAATAAACATTTGTAAAAGATGAGTGAAATACTGGTGAAATTGAAACAAACTGCTGAAAATAAAATAAAAATGCACTCTGCACAGCTGTTGTTGACGAGTTGCTTCGCTAGCAGCTCGGTTCTTACGGAATAATAAATCTTGTCAAACTGTTTCGTTTAGTTTCATTCAGTTACATTTGCTCATTTTGGGTAACTACTTTAAAATGTATTTAACCGAACACTTACGTTTTTATTCGTTACGGAGCCACTCGTTTATTTTGGTTGGGCCTTCACTCTGTTCGCAATTGATCAGCTGTTTCAGACGAGTTGAGCAAATCGTTTCATTTTGGGTTAAATGCTAAAAGAGACGAATTAATTGCAGACTTTCGGCAAGTTGCAATCGTCTCGTTTCGTCTATTATGGTTAGGCCTTTACATGTAATTTGTTTTTGTAAACCACTGTCTCCACTTACAATATTTGATTGCATGCGAACTGTCAAATTGAATTTCGTGATATCCAGATTTCATGCTTTAATATTTAGTGGGCACTTCATCTCATGAAATTTAATTTTGGAATTGTTTGTATAAGTTTATTATATTAATAATTTCTTACATTTGCCATTCCATTGTATGTTTTTTCACTCTTTTAATGATTTTGCAATATTTTTTGCTTGAAAAGTTCTTAAAAATGCACACACTTACATATTTTACTGGAAAGTGAAAGATCATCTTATGAAATATATCTCAAGAAATATTTCAAGAGATAAATTTCATGATATGAACAATTTCATGATATGAGTAGTCTATACTTGAGATATATATCATGAAATTACATTTAACAGTTCGCATGCAATCAAATATTGTACGTGGAGACAGTGGGTAAAGTGCACAAGTCCTCAACTTCTCTGGCAAGTACACTCAATCGTGAGTACCCCTAATAATTTACTTTGCTTGAAAGAGCTGTCAAATTTTATGTAAAATCAAGATAAGTAATCTGCTTATAAAACGGAAGCAGTGTCGTCCATTTTTAAACTTGAACTGATTTGAGACAGGAAGCTATAAATTTAATTAGAAGCTCAAACAAAAACTGCGATATGTTTTTTGCCGCTTAAAAACATCTTAAAATTAAATTCTTTTCAAATTGTAGCCTACAGAAATTATTTCAGAAATACACAGCTAATCATTATTTATACATAACCTTACGTAACGTTCTCTCGCTCATTTCATATCAGAATCTTATCGTAGGACGGTGGTGGCGACTCATCCGTTACTGCATCCTTGCTATGTTCCGGTAATAGAATCGCTATATGATATGGTGGTGGACCGGCTTGTGCTGCGGCAGTGCGTTCTTGTAACTCATTCAAGCGCTGCTCATTCGATTGTCCAAATATGTGATTATGAGTATTGCTAGTCGCGGGAAGAACTGTGGACCCACTGGCACCAAAACCGGCTTGATTGCAGGGCACTAGCGCGCGACTGTTACTGTCGCTCATATGTCGCGCGGTAACTAAACCCTTTGGAAGACGACACAGCGAGACAGTGCAGGCGGCTAAAAAGAATGTTGCTGAAAATGCACAAAATATGATCACCTCCAAGCCGGTTCCTTGATTATCAAAGTAGAACTTTGCACCAGCTACAAATACTGAGATCAGCACAAGTGAAGCCCACATGCCGCACTTCAGTTGCGTTAGAATGGGTTGCGTTTCGGCATCATCAATTATGCCATTGTGCGTTATGGTGGCACGCATGTTGCCGCTAGATATGTTGCGATGTGTTGCAGTGTGCTGGTGGCTATGCAGGGTGCGAGTATGCATTGGTCCCAAAACCATTGTGCTGGCAGCATCGATACCTTCGGGGTGAGGAATGCCGCTGTTATGTTGAAAGAAAGAAAAGAAATGGAGCATTAGCGTTAAAGTTTAAAAATAATGTTTCCAGAACTTACCCGCAAACATGTTGCAACGGTGAATGTAGATTTTGCTGCTGCTGCTGATGCATCGTACCACTACGACATTCATGCACAGGCAAAGCGCTGCTCGCTGCTGCTGTAGTCACTTGGCCGCTATTGCTGCATATCGCGTTGAATTGCGGATGGTTGCCAGCGGAGCGTGGATTTGATGTCTGTTGCAGTGTTGTGAAAGCAGCTGTCGTAGTGGCATTCATGTGAAGCGCATTACTGTCGCCACATTGATAATGTCGCACCGACATGTTGCCAAACTGTGGATGATGATAGCTGCGCGTATCGTAGTGATGGTGAGCGGCATGATTGTTCATTTGGTTTATTGCTGGATTCTGAGCTGAGCGATATTGGTGGCGTCCATAACGGCCGTTGGGGTTTGACGTTGTCACGGGTACAATTGTACCTGCACCCGTGAGCACAGCAGCTGTTGCCGAAGATAAGTTTGAGGCGGATGTTGTAGGTGGCAGTTGTGCTAAGTTGCTGGTGTTGGACGTGTTAATGTTGTTGTTGTTGTTGAGCATGTTGTGAGTGCCGATGTTGCTGCCGGCATTGATGGGGTAAGTGCTGATTTGTTGTTGTTGCTGCCGCTGTAAAATTTGTTGCTGTTGCTGGTGGGCATTGTTATTCATGTTGTGCGTCAGGCTTTGCTGCAGCGTACCTTGCTGTTGCTGTTGCTGTTGTAGGTGCTGTGCATATATGTTGCTGCTATTGTGTGCAGCAATATTGTTGTTATTTATGATACCATGCTGTTGATTATAATTTCTAGCATGGCAATCAGCTGTTGTTGTTATGATTGAAGAACTATTGCTGTAAGGCGCTGATTGTTGTTGTTGTTGTTGATGGTGGTGACTATGATGGTGCTGCTGCTGTTGGCCATGCTGTTGCCTGTGAATTGATGGCACTGTTGAGAATGATTTATTTCCACCAATTCTTCTTGGTGGATGTGCAAATCCCAGACCAACTCCACTGCCTGCTCCGGACAATGAGGCCGAAACTCGCGCTCTGCCAAAGCCACATGCTTGTGAACGTTTATCAATCCAAAAGTGCATTTATATTCGAAATAGATCAATAACTAATATTCTCGCTAGCAGCTAAAGAAGAAAAATAAAAAAGGAGAAAAGAATCAATTTCATATTCCAAGTTGCTAACTTAGCATTTTCAATTAAAGTAACAAAAAACTAGTAAGGAATCAAAAACAATATAAAGATCACGCCTTAAGTGCGCAGAAATACGCAGAAGTACGTCATAAGTGAAAATACATCCAAACAAAAATATCACCTCCCTGCAAACCATATGAGTTTTTAAAAACTCTTTTACGACTCATTTGTAGGAGCCTGAGCCCTCATAATGAGCTCTTGTAAGTTTCAAAAAAGAGCAGTTTTTCCGTTGAAAGTGGTCCTTCTTTAAGAGCTCAAATAAGAGTACAAAATGATACTTTTTTGACTCTCAAAAGTACCCAGTAGCGGATGGAATATATTCCGAATATATGAAGCATCAATTACCTTGTAATGACCACTACTTCCGACTATATTACCTTACTATGCATAAAAGGCCTTACATTTAACATTGAATGAGACAGGAGGTAAGTGATCGCCTGCCTTCAGCATTACCTAGAAGTTATGGAGTAACATACTACTTGTATTAAGTTATAAAAATCACTGCATTACTTTTCTGTGTATGCTACATTACATGTAATGAGGTATGAGTTAATTACTTCTGCTATATGCAGACGCATTACTTTTTGAAAAAAGTAATGCTTCCTTACCTGGTAATTTATTCTGTATTAGTTCTATGGTAGCCACTGGCAAATCCGCTGCTGGGTAGTTTATTCGGACTCTTAGTAGACTCTTTTATGAATCTTATATTGGCATTTTAAGAATCATATAAGACTCTTCAAAGTTTCAGAAAAGTGCTAGTTTCTCTTATGAGAGTGAAACTGGTTGCTCTTATGAGGCATCAATATGAATCTTAAAAGACCCTTTTAGGATTCCTATTTTTTTATATTTTTTTTTTATAAAATAATCATAAAAGTGCCGAAAATGAGCTTGTTTTTTTATTTAGTCACTTTTTATGGTTTTTTTTTAATGAAGAAAAAAAAGTGTCAGAGAACGCGGATTACTCCTTAAAATTTTCCGCTCTTCCTGTGCTGAAATATTAAGTTGTAAGCATATTACGATTACCGAACCGATTGAAATATTTTAAATTTAAAGTGAATGAACAGTATTTGAAAGCATGCTTTTTTTTCTTCAAATTTCTACTCCGAAAATGCTTCCAATTCGGATGTTTTTAGGACCTCATTTTTTTAAATACAGAAAATACACATAAAATTTCATATTCAGGAGGCTTTTCCCAAAGCACTCCTAAAAGTGAGCTCTTTTAGAGCTCAAAACTGAAATACTCCAAAAACAATCCTTAATATGTTTTTTTCAGAAGTGTACGTTTTGAAACAACATAAAATACACCTTAAAAACTCATAAATAAGAGGGAACTCATAAAATCCACTTCAATAAGGCTCTTTTCAGAGTCAGAATTATGAGCGCTCCGAGCTTAGTTTAAAGGGTTATGACTCATTTGTAGAAGCCTGAGCCCTCATAATGAGCTCTTGTAAGTTTCAAAAAAGAGCAGTTTTTCCGTTGAAAGTGGTCCTTCTTTAAGAGCTCAAATAAGAGTACAAAATGATAGTATTTTGACTTTTCGGACTCCTATAAGACTCTTTTTTTAGTCTTATATTGGCATTTTAAAACTCATAATAGACTCTAAAAAGTATCAAAAATGTGCTTTTTTTCCTTTGAAACTGGTCGATTTTAAGAGACATCAATATGAGTCCTAGAATACTCTTTTATAATTCCTATTTTTTCCCTCTTTTTTCATCATACAATAAAATAATCATAAAAGTGCCGAAAATTTGCTTGTTTTCCATTCAATTTGGTCACTCTTTATGAGCATCAATACGAATCGTAAAAGACTCTTTTATGACACTTATTTAGAATGGTTTTATAAAAAACTGCTAAAAGTGGCAAAAAACCTCAAAGTTTTCTTTAAAACAGGCCACTCTTCACGTACTGGAATAAAGCTTGCAATAGAATAAAGAATAAACTTTTATGTAAAAATTTTGTTTCCGAAAAAAGTGCCAGAAAAAGCGGATTACTTTTTGAAATTCACCGCTATTCCTTTGATGAAATATAAAGATGTACGCATATTTCAAAACACCTACGAAACATTACGAAACCAAATAAAATTTCAAATTAATGAACAGAATTTAAAAGCATGCTTTTTTTCTTTAAATTTCTACTCCGAAAATGCTCACAACTCGAATGTTTTTAGGAGCTCGTTTTTTGTAAATACAGAAAATACACATAAGAAACTCATATTCTGGAGGCTTTGCACAAAACACTCCTAAATTCGAGTTTTTTCAGAGCCCTTAACTGAAGTACTCCAAAAACAATCCGAAATATGTTCTTTTCAGAAGTGTTCGTTATGAAAATACAAAAGATACTCCTTAAAAACTCATAAATAGGAGGGAAGAGGAGGGAAAAACTCATAAAATTCTCATCAAAAAAGCTCTTTCAGAGTCCAAATTATGAGCGCTCCGAACTTGGTTTAAAGGGATAAACATTAAACGAAACTAAGCAAATGAATCTGATTGGCTAATTGGGAAACAAACGAAATACACACAAAGAAACAGTCAAACTGCTCTCAAAATAAATCGAGCAACAAAGCTATTTTTTTAGGAAGAGGTCAACACGGAAGTTAACACCTCAATAAGATATAAATTTTTTATCAAAGATAGTAATGAAAACTATTTAAATTTTTTCTGTACAAGCGTTGTTTTTTGATTTAAAAATATTTTTTTTAAAAAACCAAGATTTTATAAGAAAATTAGAAAATTTTTAAATCGAATGCCCTTATTAAAAAATTTTTACTAGGTTTTTTCAATCAGTTTGACACTATTTTCTCTTGAACTTCTGACGTCACATGCACGTGCTCACAAAGTGAGCGGACATGCGCAAGGCGGAATCTATTTATATATAATTCTTGGTAAGGAATTATCTTCGGCTGGACCGAAGTTAAAATACCCCCACGGCCGTATATTAGTTTATTCGAAGTCTTGAATATTGTAACGTTTTGGTAACGTTACTTTTATAGGGCGTAGTTTTTATTCAAATATTTCACATTTGAAATTCAGAGTCCTTTTTCATTTATTAAAGCTTATGTGTACCACATCAGGTCTAAACATTAATTTATTTGGAATTTATAAAGGTTTTACTATTATGATGAAGTCACTTTGTATGGGAGGTGGGCGGAATTTTGAGTTTTTTTTTTTAACAAAATTGCAAACATCGAGGGCATAGTTAAGATTTACACTAATTTTCAAAATTTGAAGGAATTGCACAAATTTTTGTTGAATTTATCGAGATTTTAGTGATTTCATAAAGTCACTTTGAATGGGAGGTAGACGTGTTTTTCATTCGATTTTTACAAAATATTTCATTACAAGCTTATTTGCAGAATTTGAAGTAATTATACTATTTTTTGTGGAAATAAAAGAAATTTTTCCCATTTTGGTAAAGTCACTTTGTATGGGAGGTAGGCGTGATCTTGAACTTGATCTGTATTTTTTAATAAAAAACTTTTATGTATTGAATTTTGTTACGTTAGCTCTAAAATTACGGCTGTTATCGTAATCACAGACAGACATACAGATACTGCTAAATAGACTTAGGAGGATTTTTCTATACCTGCTACGCCTCCTTCTGAGCATTACAAACAAAGAGATAAAGTTAATATGCCCCTCACGCATTTTTATATAATTAAAATAAGATTCATCATTACCTCTGCGAAAGATTTTATCTGGCTGGCAGTAAATATGCAAAATTCATGTAAAGCTTTAATGCATTGTTAAAATTTTCTAGCACAAACAATTTTTTAGTACATCCCAATAAGCAGAAATATCATTCATCAATCATACACACACATCTCCAATTTGTGAAAAAGTTTAGTACAAGTCTGAAAAAGAGCAAGCAACCACCTAAAAGGTGTATTTTCATGTAGTTAGCTAAGAACATATTTTTTAAATTATTTTCAAGAATAAAATAAGAAAAACCAACATAACAATTATATACGTGAATTTTCATTATATCTGAATTTCTTGTTTTTGTTATTTTCAAGATGTCAATAACAAAAACCTGAATTTAACAACTTGGTCAGTTGAATGGCTTCTTTTTTATAACGAATATAATTTTTATGTGGGTGTTTGTAAGAAAAACTGAAACTCCACAACCAAACAAACAATATATATTTGAAACGCCACTTTTGGCAGAATAAAAATTATACAAATTACTGTGTTTAATTGCAATTCACATTTTTAGAAACTTGTTCTTCTTTGTAATTAATTATGAAAAATTCTTATGACCGATTGCACCAATCACTTTTTAATTTAAATTATATTGTTAATTTTTCTAAACATTTGTTTTGTTAAGAAAAAATTTTAAATCTATTTTTAATTTAAAAATGGTGCAAAAATTATTTTAAGCTTTTTAAAATTACGTACCCTAGTCAGAGGCTTATTCACCAGCCCGCTTTAAATTTTGGTTAAAATCTATAAGAATTGACGAGACTGTGAAGGTGTAATACATGAATGTCATGAAGTTGTGTTTACCAAAATATATACCTAATTCAGACTCGGTGCAAGGGAAAAAAGATACTGTTAGTTCTTGCAAGGCACCTAATGACTTTGTGATGACATAAAATTCTTCAATCTAAAATCGTCAAAATAAAATTCCGAATTTTCCAGTCAATTGTGAAAACGCTTTAATGTAACGTATACTATAAAACGCTCATACACAAATAATAAATTATATAAGAGTTCATGTGGCGGCCGTAGCCTGGGTCAGTTCCCAGCTCAGACAGAATTTTTTTCCGAAATTCTGAATTAATAATATCACAATTGATATCAATTGAATTACACTGTGCGGCACGAAAATCTGTATTTAATAATTTTAACGTTTTTCACTTAATTTTAATATGAGGAATCTCGTGGTAACATCCTTTTTGCCATTTTACCGAAGACTTTAGCGCAAATTTTTTTTTAATTAGTCCAGATATGCACTCATTTGCATGTTGAGAATTCTTGAACGATTAGGATTTTTATTTTTATTTTTTTCAGCAAAGTTCTTAATAATAAAGTAAATAAATATAAATAAATATAACGAAAAATCATTTGAAATTGTTTTTAAACCTTTAATAAGCGACATATGTCTTGCCCGCTTTCAACGCTTCAAAACAAAAAATGTTACTCATACGCAATGTTGTTCGAATTTTTTCGTTTGTCTTTTAGAGAATCACTCGATAGGACCCACTGGAAGAGATTTTTACATATTTATTTGTTCAGCAAAGTTGTTGGCCAGATCTATAGAAAGAACTTTGCGAAAGAAACCAAAATGGAAATCAGAATGGTTCAAGAGTTATCAACATGAAAATGAGTGCATATCTTGAGTAATTTTTGATGATTTTTTTACAAAAAAAATGTTGTTCTAAAATGTTCGGTAAGTGGTAAAACAAATGCCACCACGAGATTCCTTATACCAAAATTAGGTGGAAAACATTTAAATTATAAAATACAGAGAAAAACAGATACAAAAAAGCGCACAGTGTAATTATTTCCATTCGGCCGCAGACCTCTTTGCAGGTGATGGCAAACCTAAGAGAGTAGAAACTGTGATATGTAAAACTTCTTGAAAATATAAGCCATTTTGGAGTCTGCATAAAACTCGTATGTCCAGTACTTGATCATTTGTGTTCAAACATTCAATAACACGCGCAACATAATTGATCAATAGCAGCTCGGTCAAAATTTTTTTCCAGGGCTGAAATGGTTAATTCTTTTCTTGAAAGTTCATAAAACGCTAGCAAATCTGGTGTACACAAAAATCACTGTCTTTGAGATTTTATTCATGGACTTTATAAAGTCCATTCATTCATAAGGTAAAGTTCTCTAGAACTGGTTTCATATTTCTACTCATGGTTGTACACTTTTAAAATTTTTTGTTGAAATTTCACACAATACTTTTGGGCAACAGGTTTGTAGCTATAACATGACTTGCATGATTTCACTTAAATAAGTGCAGTAATATCTTAAATTTACTACACCATTTCAAATTGTAATTCAGAATAGATCAATCTAAAGTCAAGAGTTCCATTTGAAATTCAAAAAAGATAAAATGATATTCAGAAAAGATCAACCGAAATTTAGTAAAGGTCAATTAAAATTCAGAAAAAATCAATTAATATTCAGATGGTGGTGGTAATTGTAATGGTAATGGTAATGGTAAGGGTAATAGTAATGGTATAGTAATGGTAATTGTAATGTTAATGGTAATGGTAATGGTAACGGTAATGGTAATAGCAATAGCAATAGTAATGGTAATGGTAATGGTAATAGTAATAGTAATGGTAATGGTAATGGTAATGGTAATGGAAATGGTAATGGTAATGGAAATGGTAATGGTAATGGAAATGGTAATGGTAATGGTAATGGTAATGGTAATGGTAATGGTAATGGTAATGGTAATGGTAATGGTAATGGTAATGGTAATAGTAATAGTAATGGTAATGGTAATGGTAATGGTAATAGCAATGGTAATGGTTATGGTAATGGTAATAGTAATGGTAATGGTAATGTTAATGGAAATGGTAATGGTAATGGTAATGGTAATGGTAATGGTTATGGTAATGGTAAGGGTAATAGTAATGGTAATAGTTATGGTAATGGTATAGTAATGGTAATGATAATGGTAATGGCAATGGCAATGGTAATGGTAATGGTAATGGAAATGGAAATGGTAATGGTAATGGTAATGGTATTGGTATTGGTAATGGAAATGGTAATAGTAATAGTAATGGTAATGGCAATGGTCATGGAAATGGTAATTGTAACGGTAATGGTAATAGTAATAGCAATAGTAATGGTAATGGTAATGGTAATATTAATGGTAATGGTAATGGTAATGGAAATGGTAATGGAAATGGAAATGGTAATGGTAATGGTAATGGTAATGGTAATGGTAATGGTAATAGTAATGGTAATGGTAATGGTTATGGTTATAGCAATGGTAATGGTTATGGTAATGGTAATGGTAATGGTAATGTTAATGGTAATGGTAATATTAATAGTAATGGTAATGGTAATGTTAATGGTAATGGTAATGGTAATGGTAATGGTAATGGTAATGGTAATGGTAATGGTTATGGTTATGGTAATGGTAAGGGTAATAGTAATGGTAATAGTTATGGTAATGGTATAGTAATGGTAATGATAATGGTAATGGTAATGGAAATTCTTGCTGAGACAACACAACATAAAGTGAGTTCTAAATAAAAGTGAACGCTTTAATTAATTATTCAGCCTAACCAAAAAACATTTTAATGTAGACTCTTAATTTAGTCTGAGCTTTTCTGACATTATTTCTAAAGAATTTATAGTCAAAAAGCTTACACTAAATTTAGAGTCGACATTAAAATATTTTGTGGTTAGGCTGATTGTTGATTTGTTGACGCTTGTTATTTATTATGTTGTTTTTCTATGATTTCTATGATACAAATCTCTATGATACAAATTCTAAATGTTTGATAGTTTAAATCATTCATGATTTTAAATACAAATTCTAGTTGCTTGATAGTCTAAAATAAAGCTCAATAAACGATTTTAAACGCTTTAATTTTAAAATTGAACGCAGATTTATGGAGCCCTTTTTGTGGTTTTTTTTATTTCGTTGTAAGGTAGACATGTTTCGCTGGGTGGTGGTGGTGGGTGGTCAGTCGTGCGTTACGTCACAAAAAATATTTTTGTCTTAATATCTTATTCAATATTTTTTTATTGTTTTTTTGGAAAAATTTAAATCTCGTGATTTGAATTTTGGCGGTTAAAATGCTCTATCGTTTAAACATAAGCTGTGATAAGACAAAAGCTTTAAAGGGGTTACATATTAGCGAACTTTTTCCTCAAACAACATGCCGGGTCTAACTTGTTCGAAAGAGGTAGCGTTCAAATTAAAGCAAAGTGTTCATCATACAAGCGAAGCATTTTTGTTGTTTGACAACCCTGGTATGAAGGAGAAAATCAAAAATTTTTGCTAATAGGTCAACAGGTTCGACAAACCATCAAATTAGCTTTTTAACTATCAAATTGGTTCGAACATGGCCGCCGTATGACGAACTTGTTCGCTAATGTTTAACCTCTTTTAATCTAATATATAAATATTGGGGGTTGGAATTAATTTTAAAGGTTTTTTTTCGGTTTTTGAGCATTTATTTAGAAACAACGGTACAATGTATATTATTCAAAGTATTGTCCATCGTTAGCTACAACATTTTCCCATCTTTCTGGCAGCATATGGATTCCGCGCCGGAAGAACGATTCGTCTTTTGAGGCAATCCACGAATCGACCCATTTTTTGGTATCCTCGTAAGAAGTGAAGCGCTGCTCAGCCAAGCCATGCGTCATCGATCTGAATAGGTGGTAGTCGGAAGGGGCTATGTCTGGGCTATAAGGCGGGTGGGTTAGCACATCCCAATTCAGCGCCTCCAACGTTTCCTTGACGGTTCTTGCAACATGTGGCCGTGCGTTGTCATGTTGAAAAACCACTTTGTCGTGTCTTTTGGCATATTCCGGCCGTTTAACCTTTAATGCTCGGCTCAATTGCATCAATTGTTGTTGGTAGCGTTCCCCAGTGATGGTTTCGTTAGGTTTTAGCAGCTCATAGTACACGACACCCTTCTGATCCCACCAAATACACAGCATAAGCTTGGCGCCATGAATATTCGGCTTGGCCCTCGATGTTGATGCATGGCCGGGTGGTCCCCACGATTTTTTTCGCTTAGGATTATCGTAATGGATCCACTTTTCATCGCCAGTGACAATACGATGCAAAAAACTCTTCCTTTTATGCCGTTGAAGCAGTTGTTCGCACATGCAAAATCGCCGTTCATCGTCTCTCGGCTTCAACTGGTACGGCACCCAATTTCCTTGCTTTTGAATCATTCCCATGGCCTTCAAGCGTTTGCCGACCGTTGATAAGTCGACTCCAAATGATTCTGACAATTCTTGAAGGGTTTGACACGGGTCTTCATCGAGCAAAGCCTCCAATTCCTCATCTTCAAACTTTTTCGGCTGGCCCGGACGCTCTCTGTCTTCCGTATCAAAATCACCACTTTTAAACCGACGGAACCAGTACTCACAAGTAGAAATCGATGGAGCATAGTCCCCGTAAGCCTCAGTAAGCTTGCGTTGTGCTTCAACCGCTTTTTTCTTCAAATGGAAGCACAAAAGTAAACCTTCCCGCAAATTGCGTTTTGTTGGAACGAAAGTCGACATGTTCACAGAGAAAAAAATATATGTTGTTTACACTTCAGTGGAATGACACATACTGAAAAATGAAGCTTAGACAATGTGCTTTGAAATGAATATAGTCGCAGGTGTGCCCGATGTGATCTATTGATAGTTACGCCATCTCTTAGAAAACCTTTAAAACTAATTCCAACCCCCAATAATTAAACATCAAAAGTTGTCGTACGTTTTTTTTATAATTATTTTAGAGAAAGGATAGTGAAACGAATATCATTCGAAAGGTACTGCATCATAGATGTGCCAAAATATGGGCGTTGAAAGTATTTTTAGTAAAGGATCTCAATCTGGATAAGGAGGCTTGTACAATATAATTGCATTTGGAATTGGTGACCTTCGACTTAAAATCTGAGCGAAAAAGAGCATTTATCAAATTAAAGCTAAGCTTTAAGAGATGGAAAACCATGATGTTGAAGGGAATTTAAGACATTAATAAGATTTAAGATACTTCAGACATTTTTTGCCATCTCTTACGGATACCCTACAATAAGCATTTTTTTATGTAACAAATAAATATTTTGAAGGTGAAATTTCTTACAAATAGTAATTTTTGAAAAGTTTCTGTTATTTTGACATAAAAATTATTGTGATATCTCGAAAACTATAGATGTTCTCAGTACAATGTATTTTTGTATGAAAAGGCGTTGGTTGAGAAATATAACGGTATGCAAAGCTTTTGGCAATATTTTTCACGGATGGTTTTTAAAAAAAAATCCCCTTATGATGACATCAAAATTATTGAAATATCTTGAAGAATTTAGATTTTCTCAGAGCAATGTATTTCCTTGAAGTAAGGTCACCGCCTCAGAATGAGAAAAAAACGATTGAAATTGAAGTTTTGATTTTGCAATCAAATATCTCAGCCCCTTTTTTAATCAATTTTTATCGAATCTTCTTACTCTAAAAAATTAATTAAAAGACTTTGGAGAAATAAAAAAATATTACTGCTATCTCATCTCACAAAAAAAAAACTCTAAAATATTCAATTTTTGCTCATAAAATAGGCCAAACTTTTTTTTTGTATTTTGGTTTTAATTATCTTTTTCACACTCTTTCTTATGACATATCATTTATTTGCAAAAAATCCTTCATTTTGACACATAATTCAATAAAAAGTATCTATCATCGCAAATCATGAGCTACTTCCTATGATTTTTTTTTTGATGAAAATAAAACTTTTCAAAATGTTGTTTTTATATTTGTTCCAAAGATCTACAGATAATTTATGTGAAAAAATATTCAAATATTTCAATCCACTCCAAAGTTATACACAAAGTTATACAAAATCTGTGTTTTAATTTTCAAATTGTAAATTTTGAAAAATTCCCTTTAATTTGACATCAAAGCTATGACGATATCTCGAAAACTGTAGCTTTTCTCAGTACAAAGTTTTTTGCATGAAAATCCTGGCTTAGAAAAATAACGGTATGCGAAAGTTTTTTGAATAATGTTTTTACATATAATATTTAAAAAAAGAATCGGTTATTTTGATATAAAAAATATTGGGTTAATTTGAAACTTAAGATTTTCTTAGTACAACACATTTTCTTAAGGCAAGGTCAACGCCTCTGAATAAGAAAAAACGAATGAAATTTCAGAAAGTTGGTCGAATTTCGACCACAGGCGATACTAGTTATTAATAATTTCTTAAGAATTTTTTGTATAAGCTTAAGTTTTTTGGAAAAGCGCTCTCAGTGCTTACAAAACAATATTAAAAGACTAGTAAAATTTTATCATTTTGTTTAATAAATGGTTACAATTTAAAAAAAGGATCACAATCAATCAAACATGTCATTGTGCAACGGTGCGTATGAGTAACATTAATTAATTTTAAGTTATTGTGTTTTCTTTGAACTCTATTACAAGAGTGAAAAATAAAAATTCATTAAATACATTTACACACAGTCGTAAACATTACTACATTTGCAGTCTTAGCCCGATATGTCTACCCCATCTAATATAACAAATTAAAAATCACAAATATTGCAATACTATTCATTGGCAGCTAAGCATAAACAAAGAAAATTTGAAAAAAACAAGTCGATTTTCTTAAACACGTACAATCTTAATATATGCTTAAAATCTTTATTTTACTCTTCTAAGATTTCCTCAAAATCACGTGGCTGTGTCTCATGCGGCTTCGAAGCCAATGACTCACACAACATTAAATTTATGTATTGTATAATGCCAACCACTCTTCCTTCACCCTTCAAGATGTTTTATTTGTGTTCAGCTGTTTGTTTTTTATTTTATTTCGCGCGTCTGTGACTTTAAGAGTGGCTTGTTGGTGTTGCATTTTATGGTGCTTTGACCTGCCCAGCATGAAGGTGCCAAAGGACAGTTGAACTCACTCTATCTGGCTATCAGTTCATCTAACATCCTCTTGAGAAAGAATTGATAGCATATAGTGTTGGGTTTCCCGAAAAATCTTTGGGAAGATAGAAAAAACAAAAGGAAACCAAAATAACTGGAAGCATGCAATTGTGTGGGTTGTCGTCTTAGTATCATACTTTATTTTCTTATATTTTTTTAATTTTTCTTTTTGTTTTCTCAATAGCACATGCTTGTGGCCATGCATAGCGGTTATGCTGTGTTCATATTAACAGTTCAATGAACAGTTAGTTCATCGAACAGTGCGTTTTCCTTGATAGCATTGACTTGAAGCAATGCTGCTGCAGCTGCTGGCAGGACAACGAAAGGCTTTTAGGATTTCAGTCCGATTGCCTTTAAAATGTTTAAACGTGATCTGAGATGCAAGGTCAGTGTCTCTGACACTTCAACTGCTGAAAAATTATGAATAACTTAAAAAGTTATTTTTCTACAAAGATTTTCTTTTTTTCCGGTTTCTTGGTATAAAACGCTTTCCATTCAAATGGCAAAAAATCCATACAAAGGTGTGATTGTACCAGCGTTAGTGATTATGGTGTCTGTTCAACGTTGTAGATTTAATTGTTGTGGGACTGTTATTGATATTATGGAAGAAACATGTGTGTACATATCATTCCTTGTCTGCCAGACTTGTTATTATTATTATTATTGTATTATTGTCGCTTTAAGTGCAACACTTAAAGTTTGGCTAAGTATTTGTCTATTTCAGGAATATGCGTAAGTAAAAAGTAAAGAATAAAGTTGCAACTTTTTAAGATATTCGGGTCAAACTGTCTGCTTTCAGAAGCATTCAGCTAAAACTGTATTGCCTTTTAAAATCACTTAATAAATTCTCCGAAATTTTATAAAAAATTGAAACTTTTCAGACTGGCTTCCAATCAATAAGCATTTTTTTTTATTCACTTTGATGATATTAAACAATAATTTGTACATATTTGTTCAGGTGAGAGAGCACGTCAATGAATTATAGCAAAGCCATTATTCTGTAATTAAGCCAGTGAAGTGAGTAGCCAAACATTTTTCGAAAACTTTTGATCAAAAATGTTTTTACAGTTCATGTCCAAAACGGAAAGTAGAGTGAAGGGAAGAACTCAATTTATTATATTGACTAGCATAAAGTGAGATGAATGCAATTAGCTTTGTTGTATGTCTGTAAAATATAGAGTTTTCATATAGTTCTCATATTTCTTATAGTTCTTGAGGTTTTTTGTAAAAATTCATATTTTTTTTTAGTTTATCATGTCCCAAATAAATGTCTAGTAAGCTGCAAAGGCTTTCTCGGCCTTTGTAGTCTAGTGGATAGTGCGCTAGACTATCAACCCAGAGGTCCCTGGTTCGAATCCGTTCGAGCATGGTTCGGGCATGGTTCTTTTCCCTTTCTTTGTTCTTTTCTACACTTAAGAAATATAGAAAGCTAAAAATCCACAACTGTATTATGGAAAATGTAGAATTAAAGGACAGTAACACAACTAAGGGCTGGAAATGTTTGCCGAGGTTAAGGCATAACACTGGCCTCGGCTAAAAACAATTCAAATTGTCTTTCACGGTTGTTTCGCCTAATCAATAATTCACGTACGGTGCCAATCAATTCCTCTAAATAATCTATCCCTTTCCTTTCAGGTCAAAGACCAAACCTTGTTTGTATAAGGCGCATGCCTTGGTTCTTTGATCTTTTTTTTTTAAAAAAAAAAGCAACTTTATGGAAAAATTTTGCAGTTGAAGAAGATTTTTATACTATCAAGAAATGTAATTTCTCAGTTCCAAAATTAAAATATGCATTTATATTAATTTTTATCAAACCTTTTATCTCTACTGTTTCCTAAACATATTTTTCATGTTTTTTTTTATAATCATTTCTTATTACCATGTAATAACAATAGAGTTCGGCTACTACAGTTTTTTCGCAATTTCCTAGCATTGACCCATTCAAAGACACCACCCAAAAATCATTGAAATATCTTAATGATATGGATTACAGTGACACCAAAACAAGTTAATGTTGGGAACAATCCCTTCAAAATCAATCATGAAAAATCAAAAGATTTTACAAAACAAAAAATATTCGTAAATATTTTTTAGAAACATCACAGCAAACATTTAGACTCTTTTAAGACCTTTCTTAGACTCTTATTTATGAGGCTTTATCATCATGATGCGCTCAAAAACACTATTTGTTGAGCTTTTTTCCTAGGTTAAGGGCACCTCAATATGACTCCTTTTAGTGATTATTTTATGATGCAAAAAAAAAGAGTATTTTATGAGTCTAATTAAATACTCTGTTAAGACTCAGATATTAAAGACTATTTTATGACCCTTAAAACCCCCTTATTAAACCCTCATATTAAATAATTTTTTATGACTCATAAAAATTACTCTTTTAGGACTCATATCAAAGACTCTTTTAAGGCTCATATTAAAGACTCTTTTAAGACTCATATTTAAGACTCTTTTATGACTCACAACAAAGACTTTTTATGACAATTATATTCCTTAATAAAAATAGTATAGACTCTTTTATAACTTAAATAATGACTCTTTTTAACACTTGCAAAATAAGGCTCAAAATATTTTTTTCATACTTTATATGTAGCTTATTACTTTCTAATATTTGTTTGTCCACTGCTCAATAAAAACTCCATGGCTTCCAGAAAATTATTATCAGGAGTTCGATAGTTGAAAATCTCCTCATACGCTTCCTCATATTCTTTTATGAGTCCTTTTTATTAACACTCATAAAACATGAATAAAAAGCATTCTTTTATGAGTCATTTTTACGACCACTGATAAAACACGCAAAAAAGTGTTCTTTTATGACTCCTTTTTATGAACACTCCTAAAACATGCATAAAAAGGATTCTTTTACGAGTCATTTTTATGAACACTCATAAAACACTCACATAAATGACGCATTTAAGAGTCATATTTTTTGAGGGCTCATAAATATTTGCTGGGAACTTCGAATTGTAATTCAGAAAAAATCAATTCAACTTTAGAAAAGATCACTTGAAATTCAGAAAAGATCAATTGAAATTCATAAAGTTTAAATAATTACAAATCAACTTTAATTCAAAAATTCAATTTCAGCTCTTGAAAGGACTTTGATTGAGCTTTCATTGAATCAATTGTTACACTGTGCGCTTTTTTGTGCCCTGTTTTCTCTTTATTTGATAATTTTAACGTTTTTTACTTTAATTTGGTATGAAAAATGTCGTGGTAATATTTCTTTTACCACTACGAAAAAATTCTAAAAACATTGCGTATGAGTGACATTATTTACTTTGAAGCGTTGAAAGCAAAGTTGTTGGCCAGAATAATACGAAGAACTTTGCTAAAAGAAACCAAAATGAAAATTCTAATGGTTCAAGAGTTATCTACGTGCAAATAAGTGCATATCTGGAGTAATTTAATAGAAATAAATTTTGCAGTAAAGTCTTCGGAAAAGTGGCAAAACGGATGCTACCACGGTATTTCTCATATTAAAACTAAGTAAAATTATTAAGTAAAAAACTAAGTTGAAATTATTAAATAAAGATTTTCGTGCCATACAGTGATATCAATTTTGTTCTATTGATATCAATTCCTGTTATATTTGGATACATCGAACAAAGAGTCACTTTCCGTCCAATGTTTTTAAAAAAATGTTGCTATAGTCTATCGTTTCCTTTAGCCAAACTTTTTACTCTTTCTCTTTGCTCTGGTGACTTTGACAAATGATTTTTTTTATACCTTATATGTAGCTTATTGCTTTTTAATATTTGTTTGTCCACTGCTCAATAAAAACTCCATAGTTTCCGGAAAATTATTATCAGGAGTTCGATAATTGAAAATCTCCTCATACGCTTCCTCATATTCTTTTATGAGTCCTTTTTATTAACACTCATAAAACATGAATAAAAAGCATTCTTTTATGAGTCATTTTTACGTCCACTGATAAAACACGCAAAAAAGTGTTCTTTTATGACTCCTTTTTATGAACACTCCTAAAACATGCATAAAAAGGATTCTTTTTTAAGTCCTTTTTATAGAAACTCATAAAACATGCATAAAATGGATTCTTTTACGAGTCATTTTTATGAGCACTCATAAAGCACGCATACAAATTATTCTTTTATGACTCCTTTTTATGAACACTCATAAAACATGCATAAAAGGATTCTTTTACGACTCATTTTTATGAACACTCATAAAAATGAAAACACTCACATAAATGACATATTTTTTAAATTGCCATATTTTATAAAAACTCACATAAATGCAGAATGTCATATTTTTTGAGAGCTCAGAAAATGTTTGCTGGGAACTTCCAATTGTAATTCAGAAAAACTCTACTCAACTTTAGAAAAGATCACTTGAAATTCAGAAAAGATGAATTGAAATTCATAAAGATCAAATAATTACAAATCAACTTAAATTTAAAAATTCTATTTGAATTCGGTATATAATAATATAAATAAATTGGCCATTTCAGCTCTTGAAAGGACTTTGATTGAGCTTCTATTGACTCAATTGATACACTGTGCGCTTTTTTGTGCTCTGTTTTTTCTTTATTTAATAATTTTCGTTTTTCACTTAAAAAACTTTTTCACTTTAATTTGGTATGAGAAATCTCGTGGTGATAAGTGGTAAAACACTTTACCGAACATTTTAGAACAAATTTTGTTTGTTTTGATATATCAAAAATTACTCAAGATATGCACCATGTTGATAATTCTTGAACCATTAAGATTTTCACTTTGGTTTTTTTCTGCCAAGTTCTTTCTATTATTCTGGCCAACAACTTTGCTGAACAAATAAATATAAAAAAATATATTCCAGTGGGTCTTATTGAGTGAGTCTTACAAGAAGTCTTGCTTGAAGTCAAACACAAAAATTCGAAGAGCATGGCGTATGAGTAACATTATTTGCTTTAAAGCTTTGCACAGTGCACTTTTTAATTTTCTGATGACATTTGGGTTTTTTTATATGACATTTTATAAAAAATATTTTTATTCGTCAGATTATAAAACATGTATTATGAAAATGGTATCAAAAACTTGATGTATTGTATGGTTTTTTTTATAAAATTCGTCAAAGTTGAAACTTTTTTAACAAAAATAAGCTCAATAAAACCCAAAAAATAAAGTCAAGTTTAAACAATTCTAACTTCGAGCAAAAAGTACATTTCAAGGTTTTGTTTTTTGGACTTTTTTATGTCTTAATCGCCCTTGAATTTAATATAAAATACAATAAAAAATGTTAGTAAATAAAAATTAGAAAAATTGTTGAAATATGACTGTAAACTTTCCAAGGAATGAACATTTAAGTAAAATTTAGTAAAAAATGCCTAGTTAATTAAGGATTATTAAAGTCGAAGGCTATAACTATCATGAAATATCGTACTTCTACCTTCTGCTTCTGTAAAAACCTGCTGCATCTAGCTGCTATTAAGAAAAACCACTTTATTTGAAAAAGTCTTAAAAATAAAATTTTGCCCTAAAATGCAATTATTTAAAAGACAATTTGTAGGTACTCTTAAATTTAAAGTAAAATAAAATAGAATTCATAATTTAAAACAAGTTGTGACCTTATTTTGTATTAGCAAATATTTTTTTATACATTTTTTAATTCCGTTAGTTTGGTAATATTGTTTTATAGAAGACATATCTAAAAGTTATCCGATTTGAAATATTTTTGGCATGACGTTTGAGTGAAGTTAAATAAGCCAAATTCACTCTAAATAAGCAATTTTATGCTGTTTTTTTTATTAAAAAATATAGTTTGTATGGGAGGTAGGCGAGATGCAGTTGACCTAGAGTTCTAATTTTTTGTGCTAAATTAAGGCTAAAACTCATTTGTACAAAATTTCATGGCCCTAGCTTTTGTAGTTTCTGAGATAATGCCAATGTCATCCTAAAATCGAAAAAAACGCACTGTGCGTTGAAAGTAAAGTTGTTGGCTAGAATAATAGGAAGAACTTTGCTAAAAGAAACCAAAATGAAAGTTTTAATGGTTCAAGAGTTATCAACATGCATATCTGGAGTACATATCTGGAGTAACTAAAAAAAAAACAAGAAGAATACAGTACTAAAGTCTTTAGCAAAGTGGCAAAACGGATGTTACCACGGCATTCCTCATATTAAATTAAGTAAAATTATTAAGTAAAAAAATTAAGTTGTGTAATATTTTTGTTATATGGCAATGATATTTGTATTTTTGCAAACGTAAATTAAGTATGGCAATACTATGGTAAAATGGCGATTATTGATAAATTAGAGGAGGCCATGTTTTTTCGCTCTGTTTTTTCGAGCTTCCGGTAAAGGAACAACCTAAAAAAAAGCGAACAAATAAAAATCAGAAGAAATCGAAGAAATAAACAAATAAAAAAAGAGAAGATTATAGTTGAAATTATTAAATACATGCCGCACAGTGATATCAGTTTTGTTCTATTGATATCAATTTGTTATATTTGGAATCTATCGTTTCCTTAAGCCAATCTTTTTAATCTTTTTTTTCTCTGGTGACTTTCTACATACATGGAAAACCTCACATATAACTCCAATTCATAAATTGGGTTCAAAGCAAAAGGTGATCAATTATAGACCCATTTAAAAACTGATATTGATACCGAAAGTATTTGAGGCAATTCTGAAGAGCAAAATTTATGAACAGATCAGAAATAAAATTTAATGAAGCTCAACATGGCTTCGTTAAAAGTACATAGATCAACAGTTTTCATTCTGTCTTTATTTTCAAACTACTGTATGAAGGGCATCGAACGAGGTAATCAAGTAGATGCTATTTATACATACTTTTCTAAAGCACTAGTATCGCCTGTGGTCGAAATTCGAGCAACTTTCTGAAATTTCAATCGCTTTTCTCATTCTGAGGCATTGACCTTGCCTTAAGAAAATGTGTTGCACTAAAAAAATCTCAAGCTTCGAGAGAAAGCAATAGTTTTCGAGATATCGTCATAACTTTTATATCAAAATTTTTCAGAATTTGCTATTTGTAAAATAAAAAATTTACTATAAAAAATGCTTATTCTAGAGTATCCGTAAGAAATAGTGAAAAATGTTTTTCCTACATTGTATTAATATATAAAATTTCCACTTTCACCATACCGCTCATGAATTTCGATGATAGAAACTGTTTGTTGAAGAAGGAAATTCTGTGCAAATAAATTATATGTCACATGAAATAGTGTGAAAAAAGAAAATTTTATAAGAAAAAAAAATTACAACAACAAAACGTTTGGCCTATTTTTTGAGCAAAAACTGAATATTTTAGAGGTATTTTTAAAACCATATTACACATTGAATTGGTGAGATGACGATAAATCTTTTCTTACTCCTCCAAAGTCAATTAATTGATCTTTCAGCCAAAGAAAATTTGATGAAAATCGATTAAAAAATGGCCACGATATTTGCTTGCAAAATCAAAACTTGAAATTTCAATTGTTTTTTCTCATTCTGAATCGATGACCCTGCTTCAAGGAAATACGTTGTACTGAGAAAATCTACATTTCTTAAGATATCTAAATAGTTTTGATATCATTATAGCGGGAATTTTTTTTAACATATTATCCGAGAAAAATATTACCAAAAAAGCTTTCGTAAACCGTTATATTTCTGAACCAACGACGTTTCATACAAAAATACGTTGTACTGAAAACATCTATAGTTTTCGAGCTATCACAATAATTTTCATGTCAAAATAACGGAAATTTTTCATAATTTGCTATTTGTAAGAAATTTCACCATCACAATATATATATTCACACTTTTAACATAAAAAAATGCTTATTGTAGGGTATCCGTAAGAAATGTCGGAAGTATTTTTTGCACACCTTATCAATGTCTAAAATTCCCTCTTATATTATATTCTGTAATCTGTTACATTTTAGCTTTTATTTAATAAATGCTCTTTTTACGCTCATATTTCAGGTCGAAGGTCACCAATCTAAAATGTAATCATACTGTGGAACCAGATCTTTCATTTGATACCTCATTCACTATTCTACCTCTTCTTAGCCCTGAGATTCCTTATTAAAAATAAAACAAACTTTCAACGTCAATATTTCGGGTCAGAGGTCATAAATTTAGAATCTAAAATGATTCTGCACATATAGGGCGCATTACCTTTCGAATGATATAAGTTTCATTGCCCTTATTCTAAAATTAATATCGAAAAAGTGTACGACAACATTTAATGTTTGCCTATTAATATATAAGATTTAACAGAGTTCAACATGAATTTGTGTTAACAAAGCTTGAACTAATTGGTTTTATTATTATTCAACGCTTATTGCGTTGGTTAAGAAATTATTTGATGAATCGTAAACAGTTTGTTAAACTAGGTACGACAGCATCGAGAGCGGTTATTAATACTGGGGTTCCTCAAAGTTTCCATTCGGGATCTGTTCTTTTTATTCTTTTTATTAATGACCTTTCATCAAGGTATAGATTTTCAAAATGTTTGCTTTATGCGGACGATCTGAAAAAATAAAATCCCTCAGTTTTGAAAATGACTGTAATTACTTACAAATTAATTCTGTGTCTAAGTGTGACTCGACTGATCATATTTATCATATTAATGGAGTCTTGAATGTGTTAATTGCATAAAAAATTTAGGTGTTATTTTCGGCAGTAAGCTAATTTTTAATATGCACTATGACTACATCATCTCTAAAGCAAATAAATTATTAGATTTCCTTATAAGAAATAGTAAGGAGTTCTCTGATCGGTATACTTTAAAAACTTTATCTATATCCTTGGTTCGCTCTATGTTAGCATACGCTTGTTGTATTTGGAGTTCATCATATTTAGTCAGCATAGCGCGTATAGAGGCCATCCAAAGAAGATTCACTAGGTTTGCTATTCTTAAATGGAACTTGACTGATAACACTGTGCTCTTCTTTGTACCCTTTTTTCTCTGTATTTGATAATTTTAACGTTTTTCACTTAATTTTGGTATGAGGAATCTCGTGGTGACATTTGTTTTACCACTTTACCGAACATTTTAGAACAAAATTTTGTTTAAAAAATATATCTAAAGTTACGCAAGATATGCACTTATTTTCATGTTGATAGCTCTTGAACCATTAGGATTTGCATGTTGGTTTCTTCAGCTTAGTTCTTCCTATTATTCTGGCCAACAACTTTGCTGAACAAATAAATATGAAAAATAGCTATTTTATCAATAGCAATATTCATTGGTGTTCGATTGTTTGTGATCTAAGCTGAAGACCTACTGGAAGCTGGCCTTTTCGAGTGAGTCTTACAAAAAGTCTTGCTTAAAGTCAAAACTCGAACAACATTGCGTATGAGTAACATTATTATTTTGAAGTGTTGAAAGCGGGCAAGACGTATTTTCTTCTTAGGAATATATTTTTAAATAAACTTTTTCATTGAACAACTCACAGTTGTGATATAATAAAATATTACTCTATATTAAACTAGAATGTCACGAAAAAGTCATGAGTCACCACTTCCATTAAAAAAAATTATTCTCCATCACAAAGCTATTTCACTTTAATGTTGTTTGTTTAATCTGTGTATGTTTAATCTGAAATTTTAAAAAATTCAGTCAATGAAGCTCATATCCGACATCATAAAATAAGGCTTTAAAGGATAAATTAGTAACAGGAATAAAAAGCAGCAGTGAGCACCTTTCCAATGATACCTCGGAATGGAAAATCAGGCAAGAGATGGAGGAGTTATACATATTTTACTAAAAATTGCCAAAAAAATATTCAAAAAATCACTGCAAAAAAACTCAATATCTTCTGTGTTATGGCAAATTTTCAAAAACTTTTGATGCAGAGCTCAGAAATTCTTCGATTTACACTATTTGTGACAACTCTTTTTACTAAAAATATCATGGCAAAAAAGTTATCCATATAAAACGCGATTTTTAGAGGTTTCTCGAACCATTCTAGGTAGCTGACGGCTATCGCTAGAGCTGAAATATTTGGGGAATCATCATAACATAAAGCAAAGTTTATTATGAGGGGGTGACCCGGACAACTTTTTTTTGTGAGGCACCTTAATGTACATATGTGGCTTATTTAAGGTTTAAAGACGATTTCAAACGAGTTTTTCAAATATATTTGTTCAGCAAAGTTTTTGATCAGAATGGCCCAAAATACACTGTAGTGCTCAGTCTGCGTGAGCAGTCAGTTATTCAAAAACACACTGTACTGATCAGTCTGCGTGAAACCAGATTTCTTTTGTGTACATGAAGTGTGTTTGATTGTATTGATGTAGGCATCCCCTAAATAAGATATGACTTCGCTTATGTATGCGTGTCAGTCCATCGTCACTACAGCTTTTTCGGTGAATGAAATTTCGCGCACTTCACGTCGCCTGCCTCACCTCTCTTGCCAAAGAAACCCGGTTTCGCGCAGACTGAGCACTACAGTGTATTTTGGGCCAATAATAGGAAGAACTTTTCCAAAGAAGAAAAAAAAAATGAAAATCCCTTACTTTTCAGTTGCCCCCTATGAAATTTTTGTATTTTTTTTTAAATTTTAGGGGAATTTTAGAGTGATTTGAAATCCAATCTAGGGGTAAATGTCGAAAGGCACCTAGCAACACTGACTAGTCACAATTTTCATTTTCGAAAATTTCCTGAAAAAGGTCAGTCTATTGTGGAGTCCTTCACATCGATTACCTTGAAAAGGGTAAAACAATCGCCGGCAAATATTACTCACGGCTGTTGGACAGATTTGACATTGGTTTTAGGCGAAAACGACCGCATTTGACCGCAAGGATCTGGATAAAACCTTTTATTTGAAAAGAATAAAAATTTTTGGGAAAACTCTGGGCTAAAGGTATCGATCTAAAAGGAGACTATGTTGAGGAATAAAATAAGTTTTTGGCCAAAAAAAAGCTTTTTATTCAAAAAGTCATTGGCTTTTCAAATCGCCCTCGTAAATGGTATTGTGAAAATGTGTGATCAAAATCATTAAGTTGTAAAACAAAATTAAAGTTTTTTATTTTTTATTAAAAAGGTCAAAGAACCAAGGCATGTACCTTATACAAACAAAGATTGATCTTTGACCTGAAAGGAAATTTATAGATTATTAAGACGAATTGATTGGAATCATACGTGAATTATTGATTAGACGAAACAACCGTGAAAGACAATTTGAATTGCCTTATTGTTTTTCCTGTCCTTTAATTCCACATTTTCCACAATTTAGTTGTGGATTTTTAGTTTTCCATAATTCTTAAATGTAGGAAAGAACAAAAAAAGTGAAAAGAACCATGCCCGAACCCGGATTCGAACCAGGGACCTCTGGGTTGATAGTCTAGTGCACTCTCTACTAGACTACAAAGGCCGACAAATAATCTTTTATTTATTTATTTATTTATTATTATTATTCATCAAACAGAGATTTATTCTCTTATAGACTACTTACAAATTGAAAATACAGTATATTATAACAATTTGATACAGGTTGCGTTAAGTTACTGGAATTATTAGTTACACTATTAAAATAAAAAAGCAGAGAATTCTTAAAGACACTCCTACTTAAACCTAGATTAAAGTCTATATCTCGACATACTGAATTTGCCAGTCTTAAGCAAAAGTGATTGGTTCGTTCATATTGTCGTTTACTCTATGAAATGGCTCATGAAATAATCTTTGAGATCTCAGATCACGTGAAGGTACGTGAAAACATACTTGAAAAAGCAAAGTGGAACAAGGATAGAATACCAAGAAGAAGCCTTCTCACATAATATTCTGGCATTTCGATATTCCAATTTAAGCGACTGATTGCAATTCTCGTAAAGCGTTGCTGAATTCTTTCGATTCTATTAGAAGCGCATCTATAGAAAGGGTCCCAGATTATGCAGCCGTATTCTAAGATAGATCTTACAAATGCAAAATATAACGATTTTAAAGAAAATGGATCACAAAGGTCTTTAGTGTTTCTATTTATAAAACCTAACATAGCATTGGCTTTTGCTACAATATAGTCTATATGCTTTGAGTACCTTAGTTTATTGTCAAGTATAACTCCAAGATCTTTCTTTTCAGTTATTCTAGACAATGTCATTATTCCGAGTTATATGAGTAAACTACGAGCGATAAAATTCGATTGAAAGTCAAACTTTGGCATTTAGATATATTCAGCGGCAGTAAATTGTCGCTGCACCAAACAGATAATTGGAGCAAATCTCTTTCAAGATTCAAACAATCGTTAGTGTTTTTTATAATAGAAAAAATCTTTATGTCATCAGCATACATTAAACACTGAGAAAATTTAATTTTTTAGGAATGTCATTTACGAATAAAAGAAACAGAAGTGGCCCCAAGTGACTGCCCTGCGGAACTCTTGAAGAAACTGATATAGCGTCTGACAGTATATTGTTAATACGAACAAATTGTGTCCGTCCTGTAAGGTATGACTCGAACCATTTTAAAAAAATAGAGTGAAAGCCAATTAATTCGAGTTTTTTTATGAGTAACTCATCATAAAGTCTATCAAAGGCTTTTGAAAAATCTGTAATTAAAGGGTCCGCCATCTAACGTTTTTTTTTCAACTAGTGCTTATTTCGTGAATGGTAGCACTTAGCTCATGTCTGATTTGACAGATAATTAGTTTTATCCTTCCGCTGAACGAATATGGTTGTGTATACGCTTGAACAACGCTGGGAAATATTGCGACATTACTTTGAAAATCATGGTAATGTTGCAGAATGTGTGCGAACATTGCGTACGGATTGTGGAAGAAGAGAAGCACCGTCAGCTACGTATGTTAGTTATCTTGTGAAAAAAGTGAAAGAAAGTGGCATCCTCATCGATAAACAAAAGCGTGAAAAGCCAAAAACAGTGCGTACACCCGAGAATATTGCTGCTGTGGCAGAAAGAGTGCGTGAAGCGCCATCAACATCAATTCACCGTCGTTCTCAACAATTGAACATTTCGGAGACATCATTGAAACGAATTTTGCATAAAGATCTTGGTATGACGCCATACAAAGTCCAATTGGTTCAGGAGTTGAAGCCAACTGACCATCCAATACGTTTTCGCTTCGCTAAGTGGGCCTGCGATCGACTTACAGATGCCGATTTTGCCAAAAAATCATCTTTTCAGATGAAGCTCATTTTGATCTTGGCGGGGGTATGTAAACAAGCAAAATTGTCGCATTTGGGGCACAGAAAACCCGCACGCATGCATTGAAAAGCCGCTGCACCCAAAACGAGTCACTGTTTGGTGCGGATTTTGGTCCAGAGGCATAATTGGGCCATTTTTCTTCGAAAATGAGCAAGGAGTGGCCGTTACAGTCAATGGCGATCGTTATCGGGCCATGTTGAACGAATTTTTGTTCACAAAAATTGAAGAGGAGAATATTGGCAACATTTGGTTTCAACAGGACGGCGCTACGTGCCACACAGCCGAAGCTACACTCGATGTTTTGCGCCCTGTTTTTGAAGATCGCATTATCAGCCGCAGAGCTGATGTCGTTTGGCCACCTCGGAGCTGCGATTTGACACCGTTGGACTATTATTTGTGGGGTGCCCTCAAAGATTAGTGTTATGCCGACAAGCCAGAGACAATTGACGTTTTAAAGGACAATATTCGTGAAGCCATTAGTGAAATACAGCTGCACACAATCGATAATGTGCTTAAAAATTGGACCGATCGTGTAGGCTACTGCATGGCCAGCCGAGGCAGCCATTTGAATGAAATTATTTTCCATTATTAACCGGAAGGATTGTACTTTCAAATAAAAAAAGAAATTTGAGAAAATATCCAGTGGGTTTTTTTTTAGATTTTTCAAAAAAAAAAGTTATTTGGCGAACCTTTTATAACATCACATTGATGTCCTTCTTCAAAACAATTCAAAATATATTTAGCAAATATTGCCAAATTTGTAATTGTTGACCTTCCCGTGATAAAACCGTGTTGATACGGTGATATAACCTTTTTTATTAAAAAAGTTTTTCAAAAAAATTTTTCAAAAAGTTTAGGGATCGTGGATATTTTACATATTGGACGATAATTAGAGACCTCGTTTTTAGAACCGGACTTATGGACCGGTGTAATGTAAGTAATTTTCCAATCCGTTAGAAATTCGCCTTTACTTAATGATTGATAAAAAATTGTCGTTAATGGTAAACATAAAGCATCTGCGCAACTTTTTAATAGAATGGGTGGAAAACCATCCCATCCGGGTTGTTTATCAAGGTTTAGTTCTTTAACCCTTCCCAAGCTTCAAGGATGAGTCTGTGTAGGTATTTGTATTTGTGATGTTGTTTGAAGAAACATATACTGATCGAAAGAATTCCGCGAAAATATTGCAAATTGATAGAGGGTCAGATGTTGTATTGCCCATGTATTGAATAGCATTTGGAATACCCGTAGACTTCTTTTTGCTATTAATAAAAAGCCAAAAACTTTTACTATTGGTCTTCAGTTGACATTCTATCTGGAAAATATAATTTTTCTATAAAAATTTGTTCAGTTGATCACATTTCCTTTGAAGAAAGCGATAAAGAATTTAATTATTACTTGATTTTCTGTAAAGTTAATATGCTTTATTTTTTTATTATTTAAATTAATTAGCTCTTTATTGAACCATATTGGTTTTGATAAATTTTTTTAAAGAAGCTCTAGTAATGTAAAGGTAAATACTATGTAAAGGTGTAAATACAATGTAAAGGTGTTAATAGCTTCTTTAAGCTTCTTTGAAAAATATTGTAATTTGTTACTAAGTTATCATTATTTAAAACTGACAACCAATTAACATTTCTTAAGAAAAGCGAAATGTTGGTATAATCACCTTTGGCAAAATCAAAATTTAAACTATTTTCGTTTACAGGTTTTAAATATTTATAGAATTTATCACTAAGACATAATGCTGTGTGATGATTTGAATTAAGTAACGATGCAGAGCTAAAGCTATTTACATCGGCATTGATTTCACTATCCACAAAAATTAAATCAAGTAAGCGATTGGAGTTGTTATATATACCATTAATTTGGTGGAGATCAAACTCTGCCAGCCTATCAACAACTTCGCATTCACTATTATTAGCAACATTATATGGTAACCAATAATGCATATCCTCATCAAAAATCCAATCTATGTTGGAGAGATTGAAATCACCCATAACTACAACATTCTGATTATCTTTGAGATTATTCAATATGCTTATACAATTATCCATTATGTAATTTATATAAATCAATAGAACTATTTGGAGGTATATAACTTAGTATAACGAAAATTTCTTGAAAAGAGTTAACATTTATTTTTTTAATTAACTGGTTCAAGTTTAGATGCGTTTCCGAAAAAGGCAGTGCAATTTGCATACAGGAAAGCACTGATCGAACAGCTATTAAGACTCCACCACCTCTACTTAGCCCAGATAAGAGTGGACATCGATCTTTCCTAAAGACATTGTACTGGTTATAATAAAAAAACTCAGCGTTATTATATTTATCTGTGAGCCACGTTTCAGTAAGTGCTATCACGTCGTGATGAAGTGAGGAAGAAAACAATAAACAATTTCGGGCTTTCATTCGCAATTCTCCAATATTGTGGTAAAAAATGAGAAAATGTGATAGATCTGGAGAAATCTTCATGGCGCCATCACTAGGTTTTGGGAACCCTGTAACTTTTTTGACTTATTTGGCTGCTGTCCATTTATGAACTTTTTCACTCTAACATAATACGGCCAAGCTGAGGTATCCATAATAACAATAATAATAACAAAGGCCGACAAAGTTGACAAATAATAGTTAAATTATTCGGAAAAAATAAAAGTTCGAAATATTTATTATTTGCTGTCCTTAAAAAAAAAATCACTTTCTTTCTGTTTTCTTTGAAAAGAGTTTCTTTTCTGTTCAAAAATAACGATTAAAATTGGTCTTTATTAGAAAAAGACACAATACAGGGTTGTCAATATTCGAAGAGCCCATCTGGCAACACTGTAACTTTCCGCAGTGATGCCAAATCGACAAATGACATACCGCGTTTAAAGCGTCATTCCAAGCAAATGTTTACAATGGAACAGTACACGCCACGCGAAAGCTCTAAAATTGTTGAAATTTATATTCAACAAAACAAGTCAATAGTGAAAATTCAACTCAATGAGCGATGAAGCTCATTTTCAGTTGAACGGAACGGTAAACAAACAAAATTGCCGTATTTATGCCACTGAAAATCCACAAGAGATTCAAGAGGTACCTCTTCACGATGCAAAAGTCACTGTTTGGTGCGGCGTTTGTGCTAAAATGCTCATTGGGCCGTTCTTTTTCGAAGATGATAATGGCCACAGAGTTACTGTCAATCAGGAGCGTTATCGCGATATGATAAACAATTTTTTCATGCCAATCGTTCGTCGAAAGCGTATCAGGCACTACTGGTTTCAACAAGACGGCGCGCCACCACACACAAGCCGCACTACAATCGATTTTTTGAAGCAATTGTTCCCTGGCCGTTTGATGTCAAAAAATGGTGATTTCGATTGGCCGCCAAGATCACCAGATTTAACGCCTCCAGACTTCTTTTTGTGGGGTTATTTGGAATCAAAGGTTTACGTCAACAAGCCAAAGACCCTAGAAGAGCTGAAAACCAACATCCGTCAAGAAATAACCGCCATTCCCATCGAAATGTTGAAGAAAACCATGGAAAATGCTGCAAAACGGGCACAATATGTCGTAGAGGCCAATGGCGACCATTTACGAGATATCATATTCAAGAAATAATGTAAGCAAATCTACTTGAACCCAATTAAATGATATTCATGACGAACAGACAAAAAATTGTGGTTTCTTTGATTTATTTAAAAATAAAATGGGCGCTTCGAATATTGGCAACCCTGTATAACTATAAGGATGATATTCCTTAAAACAGTTACCTTCTTGTTGTTGCCTTCTTGAAAACTCACTTGATCTAAAGCTCATAATCTTAATTCATGTAATTATTCAATAGATCATAAAAACTAATTAGTTACGGTCCCGTTTGGGTTCAGGTTAGAGTTTGGTTTTAGTCACTGTTTTAAAAACTCTTAGAATAAAAGTCTGCACAATGTCTAAAATAGCACCAAAATCCCTTTTCGGGTTCATAAGTTTATCGGATTCAAGTTAAGTAAGACTTCATACAGAATTAACACTTGAATTTTTCTAAAAATTGACTTAAACTCTATTAAAACTGTTGGTAATTGTATCTTTTATAAAACGACGGAGTCAAAGTTGTAGCGTCCGCTGTCAAATTTGAAATTTTAATAAAAAAAACCAAAGGGCATTTCGCACAAAATTAATACAATCTTATATTTGTTTTCTTTAAGCAACTTCTGGAAATATTAGAAAAAACTTTATGCTTAAATTTTGCTGAATCTTTCACATTTCGATATGCGCTCTGTAATGACTTCTGTTTTTTTCGCGTCCGAATCGCTTTATATTGTATATCTATAAATCGATTAGCAGCCTATGACTCAAATTTAGACAAAATAAAGTACTCGTCTTATATCGTCATAACAGCCACAATAAACTTCATATCGTTCCTTAAGTTTTTATTTTTTTTTTTTACTCTATGCGTATGAATGTCGCGTCCGTGCTCTGGAAATGCCCATATGTAATCAAAGAACATAGTTTAAAATTCGTAAAACAATCCATGTGCACTAACATTTTTCGACTAAGTTGCTAAGCCTTAAACTTATCCACGATTAAAATTTTAAAGCAATATTTCTCGAAATATTGAAATCAGGGAAAGTTCTGTCATAGCTGTCAAACAAAAGTAATAACTTCAAGTTTCAACACAAATTAATTAACTGAAATTTCTAACGATTAATGCTATTTTCTCACACGAAATTCTGATAAGCATGCATGTTTGCTGCTGCACAAACAAAACTACAAGCTGTTGTTATTGCTTTGAATGCACAAACCTACACATGTTTATGTGTACATAACCAAAGCAAAATAGAGCATATATCGTATATATTAAAATAGGTATGAACGCAAAGTTTTCCCACTTAAAACTATAGGATCCCTCGAAAAAAAGCAAGATTATTTACATACCTTTAGTTTTAAATGCTCTATTCTCTAAAGTGTTTTATAATGGTTTTAGTTATTTTTCAGCTAAAAACACTTTTAACTGCATCAACTTGGATTTGTTTTCCAAGATGTCTTTTTTTTTAAATTTTCTGTAAATTTATTTCACACTCACATATTGTAGATTATAGCATTTTTCACATGATTTGCAAATTAAATTCAGATACCTTTTCTACTTGCAACTTATAAAAGAATTTAAACTATTGTTTAAGAAACAAAGACATTCTTGTAAGCTTAAATTTTAAGTATTATTATAATCTTTTATGATTGAACTAAATGGCAGCATTGAAATTTTCAACTTGAAGACAATTGGAAATTTTGCAGATATCGCACGTTTCTCTACGGACAGCAGTTATTTTCTTTTGTTTTTCACTAAATTGGCGAAAAGATATATGTTTTCACTTCTGTCTGCGGAAGGACTAAAACACTGCTCTTGGAAGCACATACAAACAAAGTTTATTAATTTCTTTTTGCTTTTTTGCACTCTTAACTGCTGCTGTTGCCAATTTTACAATGCAAAATTATTGCATGCTTAGCTTTATGAAAGCTTTTGTTTTGCTTTTGTTTTTCATACATATTGAGCATTGGTGGTACTGGTCAGGACAGATGATGCTGGCTGGCGCATGCCCAGGACTCTTGTACCTATTATATATGTGAAGGTAAAAGATAAGAAACAAGTGTCTGAAATGTCAAAATAAGAGCTTTTTATAGGAACTTTTTGGTTACACAAGTGATTTTTGCCTTTTTAGAGTTTTAAAATAGGGTTATAGTATCTATAGTAATAAAACTCATTTTCTGTTTGTTTGTTTGTTTGGCCTTTTTACAAATATAAACGGCTCAATGGATTTCGCTCAAACTATATAAACATATTAAGTGCATTTTAAATTAAAATGTTACATACTTAGTTTTTGCCACGCCCCCTCCGAAATTTTTCAACCAACGGTAATTTTGTTATTATACTACTTTTTAGTATCGGAGTTTTTTGTGTATTTAATTTAAAAATTTTTTGTAATTTTGACATCAAAAACACTCACATATCTTCAAAATTGGAAAAATTTTCAGTACAACGACTTTTTCATAAAACATCGTTACCTAAGAATGAGAAAAAAACGACATGAAAATCAAAGTTTGGTCTTTCGATTCAAATATCTCCGCTGTCCATTAATATATTTCATTCGAATTTTTTTTGTTCAAAAGTGCAATAAAAGCACTTGACAACAGTAGGTTGAACTGTGTCGTTAAGCCAGAGTATATGTGTCTTATGACTATGTCAAAAAAGGTCCAAAATGTTGACTTTTTACTCAAAAAATGACTCAAAAATTGTTGTTGTTGTAAAAATTAAATCAATTAAAAGTTGCACATCTGGCTACCTTTCATATGACATAGCATTTATTTGCAAAAATTCTTCCAGCTAAGCGCAAAAATTATTTTACTGTTTTTGTTATCAAAACAACAAGATTTTTTTTGATTTTTTTCGCGAAATTTATTTTTTCCAAAATGTTGTTTTTATATTTTTTAAAAAAAAGGCAAGTCTCAGAAATAATTTATGTAAAAAAATTACCCCAATATCTCTTTCCAATCAAAAGTGATGGCTAAAAATCTATTTTTTCATACCAGACTATTAACCCATTAATGACAATGTATGATATATCATACGCGATTAAAGCATTTTTCAAAAATTCCCCAAAAATCCTCAGTCACTGTAAAACTTTTGCTTCCAACACTATGAGAAAGCCAAAAGTATGCTATTTCCAAAAAAAAAAATTGACATTTTAATCCTTTTTGTTTACTTGTTCGCGCCTGTTAATGCCTGTTAATTAAAAAAAAAGTAAAAAATGTTACTTAGGTGAGTTATTTTGTTTTATAAACATCAAGAAAAAAGAAAATAAAATTAAAAAAGTGCATTACGTTAAAGTTTAACGCCTACGCTACGAAATGTAAATCTTCCAATTTATCATTTTTCTATTTTTTTTATTTTTTTTTTATTTCTCTACTTAAAGACCCCTTATGCTTTATGATCATACGCTTCGCCACACCCAAATCCTTTGAATTTTTTTTTAAAACTTCAGAGTTTTCCGTCTTATAATAATACAAATTTATGCTGAAAATTGTAAAAGCTAAATTCAATGGATTCTGGTAGTGAGCCTTAATGGGTTAATAAAACTGAGTTTTGTTTTAAAATTCTCTATATAACTTGAACGTCCCCATTTATCTTTAAGAATGCAGTTGTGTGTCTAGAGTAATAACAAACATTTTGGTTTATATAAAATCTTCCTTTTAGTAGTAATCTACTTAGTTTTTTGTCTCCCACCCCCCGCTCCATCTGTTAAATTTGTTTTGTTGTGATGACTCTATTTCTTCTCACTATTGTGTCACCATTGTCACTCAGTTCTTTATCAATGGTACTTTAAATGTTGTATTTATATCACCATTTCATCGAGAAGATGATCGTGAATAGAATGCTGTAAAAGTTTATATTTTCATGTAATCAGTTTCAGCTGTATGGCGATATAAGAAAACATACCGTCACCCTAATTCTAATAGGATGTATGTCAAAATTGGACAAAGTAATGTTTAGTAGCGGTTTTGGTAGATTGGTCCAAACTACATCTATGTCCTTTTTTAGTTTTTAATGTTTGTATGAAAAAAAGGGAGGTAGAACGTTTGAAACAAAACATTATCGTATGAACTTCATACAAACAATAAACAGTTTTCTTTGCCTCCTGAACAATAGATAATTTTGGCTAACATCGTAGTAAAATTAGGCCGACGATACGCGCATCTGTAAGTACTGTGCGTACAAACTATACACCTTGCGGTGAATAGCCGAATGATATCTACCAAAAGTTTCTTCAAATTTAACCCCACACGTTTGGGATTACAGACAGGTGGCGCTATTTTCTGCTTACAGAAGAATATCTGATGTTCCTATGTAGCCAGCAGATAAGTTTTGCGAAATATTTTGCGAAAATGCTATTGCTACCAAACTTTTAAAATGTAAACTAATGCAGTACTGCCATTTTTTTCAGTCGCAGCGTCATGTAGCCGTTAATAACGGCTAAGTGTTGTCTACTTTTACAGTTGCGCCCTTAACACTTAAAAACATAGAATTGGATCAATTTAAATGTCCAGCTCACTTGCTGGATCATTTGTTGTTTTTGCTTTGCTTGCAAATGCGATGATATGATCCTGATCTCCCATAAAAAAAAGCAGCTAACATATATTTTAGTATAACGAATTTTTCATAAAACTTGATAGCTAAAAATACTAATACGTACCAATTTTTGTTAATTTTTGTTTAACCTACTACTACTGAGTAAAATTACAGCCCAAAATCAAATTCACAATGAGTCTTAGGACCATTTTGTTCACAGAGAGATAAATGTATCCCCGAGTTAATTCCATGATTTTTCTAGTTTTTCATTTGTTCACACTGAGTTAAGCATTTAACTCTTCAAGCTGGAGATAAAAATGGTGGCGAGATAGCTTAACCTCAGAAATATTTAACTCGTGAAAATTGGTGAGTTAAGATTTTAAATTCGCTCTCATCACTCTCATTTTAATATTTTTCATTTACTTGGTGTCAAAATGTGTAAACAGACACAGCTCTTTTAATTTTTAATTAAATTCTGAAGGAAGAAGTTTGACAAAAATTTTTTAAAAAATAAAAGAAGAAAAGGTATAACAAAATTGATCTTTTGGTGCACTTTTGGGAGAACTGAAGCGACGATGATGACGAAGTGGAAGTGACTTTGCGGGCCGAACGCAGGCAATATAAAATGCAGGAACGCATTGGATTGGACAAGTGGGACGAGAATGACTTCGTCTATCGTTTTCGATTGACGAAGGCCGCGGTCGCACGGGTGCTGCAATTAATTGAACCATCTCTGCGACATACACGGTAAAAAAAAATTTCTACACATAGGGTTGCCACCTAAAAATGTTTATTTTTAGAATATTAAACATGGGGAAACAGTATTAAGGGGGGGGGGGGGGGGGGGGTAACTGATTTCGAATCTGGAGTCAGAATTTTAAAATTCAAGATGTTGGATAAGGTTGCCACCTTAATTTTTTATTTTTACGAATTCGGGGCTGGCGCGCACTAAAGAGTAAAAATGGGTCGCTGAATCCAAATCCGCTGTCAGAATTTCAAAATTCGAAAATTTTTCTACACATGGAGTTGCCACCTAAAAATGTATTATTTTAAGAACAATGAGGAAAAAGTATTGGGGGGTTACTGATTTCGAATCTGAACTCAAAGTTTTTAAATTCAAGATGGTGGATAGGGTTGCCACCTTAATTTTTTATAATTTTTACGAATTCGGGGCTGGCAAAAAAATGGTATTCCAAAAATGGGTCGCTGAATCTGTGGCCAGAATTTCAAAATTGTAAAGTTTTGAAATAATAGGGTTGCCACCTAATAATATGTATTTTTAAGAATTTTAAACATCATTTAACAGTGTTAATTTTGAAATTCTGACCACGGATTCGGATTCAACGAACCATTTTTGGCATACCATTTTTTTGCCAGCCTCGAATTCATAAAAATACAAAAAATTTAGATGGCAACCCTATCCACCATCTTGAATTTTAAAATTCTGACACCAGATTCGAAATCAGTAACCTCCAAAACTCTTTCCTCATGTTTAAAATGCTTAAAATAAAATATTTTCGGTGGCAGCCCTATGTGTAGATTTTTTGCCAGCCCCGAATTCATAAAAATACAACAAATGTAGATGGCAACCCTATCCACCATCTTGAATTTTTAAATTCTGACAACGGATTCGGAATCAGCGACTCAATTTTTTTCCTAGTGTTTCTCCCAGCGTCGAATTCGCATAAATAAACAAGAAATTAGGTGGCCACTCTATCCGCCATCTAGAATTTTAAAATTCTGACACCAGATTCTAAAGAAGTAACCAGTAACGAATACTTTTTCTTCATGTTTAAAATTCTTAAAAATATGTTTAGTTGGCAGCCCTATGCGTAGGACAATTTTAGAAATTTGAAATTCTGACATCAGATGCAAAATCAGCAATCCATTCTTACCTAGTGTTCACTCCAGCCCCCAAATACGCAAAAATAAACCAAAAATCCCCACACATTTTTTAATTAATGAGCAACACTCTAACATTCCAATGGAAATCGATATAAACTGAGAGCGAATTTATGCTCTAAGCATAAAACCGAACAAAACCACTTTTTTATCTCCCGATTTATACGCTTAATATAAAATTAACCTAGAGATAGTTATCCCCGAATTAAATCATATTTATGCTCTTTGTGAACAAAATGGCCCTTAAAGACTCAAGACAGTACTAAACAGGTTAAATAAAAAAATTAAAAACTCTTTTTTTTTTAAAAGACTTTTTTATATTTGTATAGAAATTAAGTAGCACTATATAAAGTAAAGCCAATGGCAACAATCGACCCTAAGGGTTTAAAAATATCTATCAAAAATATGTGCTGGCATTAGGTTTAAAAAAACAAGTGATTTTTGATTTGTATTACAAAATTGGCAAAACTCTCTGAATTGGGCAGGACTTTTTTTATACAACTTTTTTTAGAAGGATTTGAAATAATATAAATTTATTTTCCAAGTGATAAAATTTAAAAAACTTCTCTGGTTTTTTATTAAGTTTTTTGATCTGGCATCACGTTACTGGCGTTACGTTCTCATGCGGGCAGGTTCTCATGAAGCTCGACCAAAAAACTCAATTTCAATTTTATTTTTTTTTTTATTTTTTTTTTAATAGCTTATGATGTGTGGCATATGTTTCCATAGCGGTGTGTTCCCGACATTAAAACTTACAAGCTGGTTAGAACTAAAACACTTTTAAAACAATAAAAAGACTACGATACAAATTTTGATTTTTGCGCTAAGTTTGAGGCAACCCTACTGAGCGTCCTCCCGCTAGTTTAAATTTTTTTTAATTTTGAAAGCCACAACGATTTCCAACACAACACAAAAAACAAACGAAAATATCTTCATCCTTTTAAAAGTTACAGAAATTTGATCCCCCAGCAAGCAAAACCTTACACTGTGCGACGACGCAAGAAAAAATACATCAAGCCAATTTTGTCCGATCTTGCCATAAACGACAAACGAAGGAGGCTTAAGACGAAGGTTTAATTTTACAGAAAGATGCTATTAATCGAAATTTTTTTTATTCACTCTTGCTTTACCATAATAGTCGTGAGTAGGGCATCCAGTTTCGGGACGCTTTGGCAATCCCGGGATTTCGGGATTTGAAAAACACAATCCCGGGATTCCAAGACTAGTCCTGGGTTTGACAAACCTTAGAAAACAAATTTTTTGAAAGACGTAATATGAAGTTTCAAAGTAGTTATGCCTTATTTTACAACCAAAACATTGCAGAAGATTATAAAAAACTAAAAAATACAGTATGAATTAAAGGTTTGGATAATATTTATTGTTTATTTTTAAACAAAGATCATGTAAAAACAAAGATCAATTCTTTAAAAAAAATTAGATCATTCAGAAGATTCATAAAATTATTAAAAAAAAAAGAATAGTTTAATAACACTGAACACACTGAACACACCCTAAAACTAGGCTCCGACATGTTGGCAGCCCTGGAATTAAATTTTTTTAAAGGAATATCTAAAATATTTTTTTTAAATTATTGAAGTAATTTTAAATGCGAAGAAAAATTTTATCGATTTTTTATGATTTTTTTTTTTTGTGTTCGAAATGCCAAAAACAGGAATTTTAAGAATTTTTGAAAAAAAAAAAATCAAGTTTCAACAGCTATAACTTTTTCATCTGAATTTTGGTTTTTGTAGTTTTTTTTTACACAAAATAGCTTAAGACTATGACAGAGTCATCTGTCAAGTCGTTTTTTAAAATTTTGCATTTTTAATGTTTGAGAATTTTTTTCGTAAAAATACCCAAAATCGAAATTTACAAAATGCTACACTTCTAGTAAAAAATTTCATAACGACCAAGTTATTCAACGTAATCACATAATTTTTTGTATTTGAATTAAATATTTTTTCAGAAAACATTTCAACAGCATTTTATTGCAATGTCTTCAAAAATTAATTTTTAAGATTTTTTTTACTACAACAAGAAAAAACAGACATTTTTTCAAAAAGTAAAATATCACAACTCCAGCAATTTTTATCCGATTGTTACATTTTACAGCTCATTTTTAGGGAAAATTAAATAACAAACAAAAAGCATACCAGTTTAAGGCGCAAAATAAGGTTTTATGCGCAAACAATCGAGTAATATGTAAAAAGTCATAAAAATGTTCATATGTTTTTCAATTTCAAATTCAAATCGCTTTGATGGTCGGGTAAATAGTTTCCGATTACTTACAATTGATATTTTTATTGTTTTTAAATCAAAATGAACGATTTGCCAGCCCTCCATCTTAAGAAAATTTCTTTTGAAAAATCTCCCTATTGCTAAGGTCACCCTTAATACGCATATAGTACGAATTGGACAAACAAATGTGCGACGGACAGCATTTTTAATGTATTGTTCTTGACGTTTCTCTCAATTCGTCACTCGTTAAGTTTCGATCAAATATTAAGTGTCAAAAACAAGCTTGAGCTCTTTCTAACGCAGCCAATAAGAAAAGAGAGATAAGATAGTAACGTTACGGAGATGTAAAAAATTGGCACGATGCATGTTTTCATGCTTTTCTACAATTATCTCTGTCTAGCCGTAGACGCGTCACTTGTTTTCAGATTTTGATATTGGACAAAACAATGAAGTATAAGTAGACTAAATTCTGAAAGTGTAAGCAGAATCGGAGATGGTCAAAATTTTTGGTCTCCGAAAATAAGGAAAATATAGCTAAAAATGGGTGTAAAAGTGACTAAATTTCAATCGCAAATATCTCGACCAAAAATAAGTTTACGTGTTTCGGTATTTTCGTGTGTCTTTTTGACGTCCCTACAGTGTAATTTTAGTATTTCTAAGTAGGAATATTGTGATATTCTGTACAGCCTGTTTAAGGAAGTTTTTTTAATTTTTTAAGGTCAAATTTTTTTTAGGTTAAAGTTTTTTAAGTATTTTGTAATATTTTTTACAGTTAGTTCAAGAAAGGTTTATATATATTTATATCTTTTTATATTTTATATTTTGACAGCTAGTTAAAAGAGATTGTCATTCTTCTATTATTAAAATCACATTTCAGTATTTCCTAGGAAGTATCATGTGTTTAACACATTGGGTCTTACCAATAGTCGACTTAACACCTACTCTAAATTTAGTGTGAGCTTTTCTGACATTATATCTATAGAATTTGTTGTCAAAAAGCTTACACGAAGCTTAGAGTCGGCATTAAAATGGCTATTGGTAAGGCCCATTGTGTTATTTTGTACAGATACAGCCTAACCAAAAAACATTTTAATGTCGACTTTAAATTTAGTGTAAGCTTTTCTGACATTATTTCTATAGAATTTATGTCAAAAAGCTTACACTAAATTTAGAGTCGACATTAAAATGTTTTTTGGTTAGACTGATAGTTTTAAAAAGGTTTGTATTTAAACATTTTTTAAAATCACAATTTTTTTCTTTTTTAGTGTAAACACAGTAAAAATGTATGAGTGTGTTGCAACTTGAACAGAAACTTGAACGTAGAATGGCAGAGTTAGGTAGTATCATTGAATATTTTGTTGGAATATTTTGAATTTTTCTGCAGTGTAGGCAATCCCGAGATCCCGAAAACCCCGGAATTTTAAGCCTTTTAATCCCGGGACTGTCGGGACTAAGAAAATTCCGGGATTCCGGAATCCCGGGGTCCCAGGATTGGATGCCCTAGTCGTGAGACAACGAATTTGGCGCCATAAAAATAGCGTAAGAAACTTTTTTTCTAAAAATGTAGTGCATACAAGTTGTCTGTGGCCATGGATCTGTCAAAACATCCTTGAAATTAATTTTTCTATACCCCACTTCATAAAAACTACTGCAAAGTATGATTTTCATTTACATTAAATTTAAATCAAAGCGAATGACAATGAAAACAAGCAATTTTACAAGCTGATAAAAATGCTTGAATTCGTCTGAAGAAGTTAATGTACCGCACTTGTAAGAACATGGCAGCATTTTCGATAGCAACTTCTTATCAGCTAAATTATGTGCGGTACTTGTGCTAAACACGCGAAAACTTTTTTGCCCATACAAAACACTTTTATACATAGAAACTTAAGGAGCACTTTGTTCTAAACCTTTTCGGAATCGAAGGCAGAATACCATTAAACATAGTTACTTTTATGTTTTCGTAAAGGTTTTGAACATAACATAATGTGTTGTCGTTGGTAACATACAATTTTTAATATAAGTAAAGCTAAAACAGTGTTGTTTAGAGCTTGTTTGGCCGAACTTGAAATTCTTTTGAATTTTGTGATACCCTCAGAATTTATCATTTTACATCTGATAAACTTCCGTAGTTGCATCTGATAAAATTTTGATAACATCTTAGTTTGGAAAAATGATATAATGTACTTACTTAATATTTTGCGCATAGGTATATGTATATAAAAGTCAATTGCGTGTCAAATTATGTCAGTACAAATTTTGCAAAAGTGTTGACAGCATCGTGCAGTACCACCTCAAAATCAGAAGTAAGAATAGGACTGTCAAATGGAGTTGGCTAACATCATATATTTCTTCTATTTTTTTTTCTAAATTCTTTTGCAGTGAAATTTAATGTTTTTAGTTTTGCGACGACGCTGACCCTGCTGGCTGTTGCCAATGCTGCCCAGATAAATCCTTGCCAAAATGTAGCAGACTACATGTTCCTGACGGATATCTCCAACTGTTCCAAATACATTATTTGCGTCAATGGACTCCCCATTTCGCAGGTGTGCGACAAGAATTACTATTTTGATGCAAAAACTCAAAGTTGTGTAGAAACCCCGGCAAGTTGTCTTGCATGCGACAAGGAAAAGTTTTCTTTAAATAAGCTAGACAGGACCTGCAATAAATATGTAGCCTGCTACGGTGGAAATAAAGTGCTTAAAGAATGTTGCGATAATTTGCAGTTTAATGCTTTGACCGGTCAATGCGATCTGCCTCAAAATGTCGATTGTGTTGAGAATCGTTGTACAATATTTGACAATTCTGAGAATATAACCTATGTGCCCAGTGCAGCTGCCAGCGATAAGTACGTCGAATAAGTAGCAATTATAGTCTAATCTAAATTGGTGCGTCAGTGTCATTCATCTGTCAAAATTGGTTCATGCACATACATTTTGTATGAAGCCTGCCGAAATACGTAACGCACTAACGCAATTCGATTTGAATTTCCAATTTTGACAATGCGTTTCGTAGTGAAGTTGGCTGCGACAAAGAGAACAAAAAAAAAACAAAAACAAATGCAATAGAGGTATTCACGATTCAGTGCACTTGCCTGTGCAGTTGAGGACTTGTGCACTTTACAAAAACAAAATACACGTACGTCAAAAATCTGCACAAGTGCTTTTCTACTATTGCCTTTAACTTGAGGACTTGAGCAGTTGTGCACATTGAAAAATTTTGATCAACTGCACTGGCAAGTGCACTGAATCGTGAATACCCCTAATGATTTTTGAAGTTCAAGCAGCGTTCATTTTCGTTAGTGCTCATAGAACATTTGCGTGGCGCTTGGAAACGCAACGCAAGACGCACCAATTTAGGTTGAACTGTTAAAAGCATGATGCAATTACAAGGTAAGCTCATGTTTATGTGGCTGCTAAATCGGCAAGTTTTCCCACAACAAAGCTGTGAGGGCCGTAAAAGTCAAATGATGAACACTTGAATTCGATCAGTTGACTTTGACAACTAGATTCAGCCTGAGCTTACCTTGTAGTTCTGTCATGATTATCCCGAATCACTTTACGTTAATTTTTTTCTTCAGTTTTAGAAAAAACATGTTAACAGCAAATAAATAATGGCTAAAACGAATGCCATTTGACGTTGCCATACAGCCACGCAAGAGTGATTCGGTTTAAAAATAGCAAAATTATATACATATTTCTATTACTAAAAATCTCTACTTTATGCTCTTTAGATATTACATCTGCATGAATGGAAATGCAATCAATCAAACGTGTGCCAAGGGTTTAGTGTTCAATCCAAAGTGCAATTGCTGTGATTTGGCCAGCAATGTTAACTGCACGGTAATTATAGCATTTGCTTAAATTTGTTCGTTATGCTATTGAGGCTATTTTTGCAGATAACGGCTTCCAAACGCTTTGTTCAGCCAGCTTTCCAGTATCCACTCGAGGTAGCCAATATAAATTGTCCTCCAACTGGAATGCATTTCTATCCACATGACCATGCAAACAAATATGTTATGTGTTCCAATGGCAAAAATGTTGTTCTAACATGCTCCGAAGGTTTATTGTACGACAAACACGCAGAAGCATGCCGTGAACCTAAAAATATAAAATAACACCAAAACCATTAAGCAACAACTTTTTGAAATAAACCAAAATATGTGCGATCTTCAATTTATATTCATGTCTTTTATCCATTTTGAACCGTTACCAGAACGCGTTGGATTTTCCTGATGAAATTTTCAGGCTTTGTTTTTATTGATTAACTTATGAAAATTTCAGTTTCAAAATTTTCTCTTTTTCCGTTTTCTGGCTATGAGGTGGTCGAAATATCGAACAATGGTGACACAATGTGTATACAGAAATTCTAAAAATTTGGTTATTTTTTATTGAATGAAGTATACATATGGTTGATTTTAAGAAGTTAAACTTCTTTAAGCACGCTTGACACTTAGGAGTAACCTGGTGCATGCGTTACGGAAAGAGGCGAACGGAAGTTAGTGCGAGCTCTTTGGCTTGTGTCTGGGGATAGCGCCTTGTGTGCTTTACTCTGTGCTGCAATCACATTGGTTGTTGGTGCTGCTAGCATATTTTTGCTTAATTTTAGGGTTACTTTACTTTAGGTGTTCTTTGTGGTGATCTCACGGGATTCTACTTTAGTTCGATTTTGGTTGGGGATTTTTCAAAAAATGCGCACCTTACCCGATTTGTTGCTGACTTCCCGGAATTTTCGTGGTATTTCGCTTGGTAATCACTTAGGGTGGTATTCCTTTCACCCCTAAATACTGGCAGATCCATCTATCATATCTGTGATGATTTAATACACAGGTTGAGATAAAGCTCAGCCGCTTCAGGACCCTGTGAAAGATTAAGTAACTCTTAAAATGATTTAATATGTATTATGTCTTTATTAAAAATGTGTTCTCATCATAGTATCCTATGATTGCAGCGTTAAGTAACCGGGCGTGAGTTAATCGTGCTTTCGTTTTTCCGCTTATTCAAGCTGTTAATTTGTTCTCGAAGTCACTTTAGTAATCGGTATTCAGCTAATTAATAACTTGGTAATCACTTCATTAATCAGTCTTCAGTTATGTAATCGCTTGGTAATCACTTCAGTAATCAGTCTTCGGTTATGTAATTGCTTATAAGTCAGTATTCAGCAAAGTAATTGCTTGGTAATCACTTCAGTAATCAGTCTACAGTTATGTAATCGCTTAATAATTAGTATTTAGAAAAGTAATCGCTTGGTAATCACTTCAGTAATCAGCATTTGGTTAAGTAATTGCTTAGTAACTGGTATTCGACTATGTAATCACTTGGTAATCATTTCAGTAATCAATCTTCAGTTATGTAATTAATTAATAATTAGTATTCAGCAAAGAATTCGCTTGGTAATCACTTCAGTTATCAGTAATTGGTTAAGTAATTGCTTAGTAACTGGTATTCGGCTAAGTAATCACTTGGTAATCACTTCAGTAATCAGTCTTTAGTTATGTAATCGCTTAATAATTAGTATTCAGGAAAGTATTCACTTGATAATCACTTCAGTAATCAGTATTTGGTTAAGTAATCGCTTAGTAACTGGTATTCGGATAAGTTTTTACTTGGTAATCACTTCAGTAATCAGTCTTCGGTTATGTAATCGCTTATTAGTTAATATTCAGCAAAGAAATCGCTTGGTAATCACTTCAGTAATCAGTATTTGGTTAAGTAATTGCTTAGTAACTGGTATTCGGCTAAGTAATCACTTGGTAATCACTTCAGTAATCAGTCTTCAGTTATGTAATCGCTTAATAATTAGTATTCAGGAAAGTATTCGCATGATAATCACTTCAGTAATCAGTATTTGGTTAAGTAATCGCTTAGTAACTGGTATTCGGATAAGTTTCACTTGGCAATCACTTCCGTAATCAGTCTTCAGTTATGTAATCGCTTATTAGTCAGTATTCAGCTAAGGAGTCGCTTGGTAATCACTTCAGTAATCGGTATTTGGTTTCGTAATCGCTTATTAACTGGTATTCAGCTAAGTAATAACTTCGTAATCGCTTCAGTAATCAGTTTTCAGTTATGTAATCGCTTAGTAATCAGTACTCAGCTAAGTAATCACTTCAGTAATCAGTCTTCGGTTAAGTAATCACTTAGTATTCAGCTAAGTAATCGCTTGGTAATCACTCTTCAGTTATGTAATCGCTTAGTAATCACTATTCAGCTAAATAATCGCTGGATAATTGCTTCAGTAATCAGTCTTTAGTTATGTAATCGCTTAGTAATCGTTATTCGGCTAAGTAATCGCTTCAGTAATTTGTATTCGGTTAGGGTATCAGTCGTTGGTAATCGATGTGGTAACCGGTTTCTCTGGGAAAGATTCTAAAAAGGGAAGCGAGTATAAAAAACACCTTTATAGGATACACCATGGCGTCAAAAAACTTTTTGAAATTCTAACATCACGACGATGACGTTAGATGATTACCCCATATCGACCACGGCTAAGGCCTTTTCCACACTTGGTCAACGCAATTCCAACACAACTTCAACGCAACAGCGAAAAAGTTGAAAAGCAATGCAACTATAAACTAATAATTAATTAGCTTATTCACCTTGATTAATATAAAGCTTACTGCACTACATATACTTGAATTCACAAAACAAACTCATGCAACACGTCGCCGATGAAAATTGCGGAAAGCCGCGTTGCGTTGAACAGGTTGAGAAAGTGTCGAGAGCTTGTTGCGTGCAAGTTACTTAATCTGAAGGTTCCGGTATAAATACACAGGCTAGCAACTTGAGTTGGAGTTGCGTTGACCAAGTGTGGAAAAGGCCTAAGAGGTTTGAGTACATTCCAAAAAAAAGTCATATGTTTTCTTGATTTTTGACACTTATAACCGAAAAAAATTAATTTCAGAATATAACTGTTATGAGCCAACCTAAAAAATTATTCCTCAAAAATAAAAGTTATCCGGCAACCAAAAAACATTTTTCTTAAAAATAAAAGTTATTCATAACGAAAATTTTTATGTGTTGAAATTGCCCAACTTTTTCTGCTGTGAAATCTAGAATAACAATTATTTTCGGTCCCTGAGCAAAACTGATTTTCCCCATACAAATCGTAGGGGAAAATTAGAAAATGTTTTCGCGATCTCTATACCTTTACCAATTGAGATGCGCTTCACAGAGGGTGTTTCTAAGGTCAAATGGAAGTGGAAAAGCCGTGGACATCAACAACGATTTTTTTTGGACACCCTAATGTATACTTCATTTTTGGATCAATGAGCCACTTACTCAAAAATGAGTATGAATAAGTATAAGTAGTCTCCAAAGTAGTACTCATAAGTGATTGATTCGAAAAAAAGTGGATCACATTTTTGAATCATGACCCACTTACACAAAAATTAGTATGAATGAGTATGAGCAGTTTCTAAAGTAGTTCTCATATGTTATTGATTCGAAAAAAGAATTAAATATTAAGGGCTGCCACCTCAAAATATGTATTTTTAAGAATTTTAAACATAATTTAACAGTGTTGGGGGGTCGCTGATTTCGACTCTGAAGTCAGAATTTTAAAATTCAATATGGTTAATAGGGTTGCCACCTTAATTTTTTTATTTTTACGAATTCGGTGCTGTCGCGAACACTAGGTAAAAATGGGTCGCTTAATCCTATTCCGTTGTCAGAATTTCAAAATTATATAATTTTTTCTAATAAGGTGGCCACCTATTAACAATATTGAATTTTAAAATTATGTTAAATGATGTTTAAAATTCTTAAAAATAAAAATATTATAAGGTGGCAGCCTTTAATATTTAATTCATTCTATACTTATTTGATTCACTTTGTTTTGAATCAATCACATATGGTCAATTTTTTTCTCTTTAACGTTACATTCGAACGCATATTTCTGCAAATATATTGAAAGTATTTCATGAAACCAAAAAATGTTGTATGTTAATTACATGTAAATACGTTACATTTTTGGAAGTGAGTTTCGAGGTAGATTTGAATTTAAAAAAAAAATTAGCGAAATTGGAAATGAAAAAACCTAAATTAAAGGACTATATCAAAGAAGAGGGATCAAGTAAACGACTAATATCTAAATAATGAACAAAAAATGTTGTCTTGCACTTGTAGGAGCCAAAATGTGTGGTCTTTAACGTTACACATCTTTTCAAAGTGAGTTTCGAGGTAGGTCTGCATTTCTTCAAAAATTACCGAAGGTGGCAATGAAAACACATAAATAAAAGAACCATATCGAAACAGAGGAATTAAATAAACGACTAAAATCGAAATAATGAAAAAAGTTGTCTTGCACTTCTTCTAGGAGCTAAAATGTGTGGTCTTTAACGTTACATATTGTTCCTTTTTGTTCCCATCTTAATTTTTTGCAATTTCGATCTGGTGCTCGACACAGGCGAAATGAACGAATCTGCATGAAACGTGACAAAAGCACACTGGTTTGCTATTTATGTTTTGCGATGGTATGGTTTATAAATGAACGGAATATAGTCGATACAGAACAAAATTATTTTTCGGCCGTTACTCCTACAGAAAAAATTTACCATATGAGCAGTGTGACCAAAGTGGGATATAATATTCCACTTGGGAATATTTTTCTTTCGACAGCATATTTTTTTTTTCAAAAATATGCAGCATAAAATGTGGAATATTTTTTGTTTTTTAAATTTTGTCTAAATCAACAAAAATGTCTTTAAAAAAAGACTTTGGTTTTTTTTGTACCTTGTAAATCGCAAAATAAAGCATAGTAACTATTGCCGAGCAATGGCTTAAGCAACATACACATTTTGGAATTGCTAGAGTCCAATAAAACTGTTTTAAAGCAAAAAAAAATTGTATCAATTGCTTAGCGACAAAAATAAGTTCGGATTTATTGTTTTTCTAAAATATGTATTGGTGAAAGTTTGTAGACTAAATTTAATATTTGAAAGCATAATGTTGATGTTTCTAAAATATTTAACGACTTAGGTTTAACGCCTATTATGCAAAAATTTAATGAGAAACATTTCCTTCTGAAATACCAAATTTTGATATTTTTACTTCAAATTAAAATTTGAATAAATGTACTCAAAGCCATTATGTATTAAAGTTTAAATGCATGTAGAATTTGAAACTGGAAAAGTTTTAGCGAGCTTATATGCAATTCTATCTGATAATGTTAGAAATTCTTGCAAAACTTTTGTTTTGAACTTGCTTCTTCAAGTAAAACCTAGAATGCTAAAGAAATATAATTTTTTTAAACATTTTAAAAATTTCGATATATTTTTAGTTCAACATTTAAAAAACAAATATATAACTGTTGAAGAAGCAAAACAAATTATTATCTATCATGTACCTGAAAAGTCGACAAAGGTGATTCAACAAATCTAGAACTTAACACTTGTTGATTGGAAAATAATTGCTTAAAATATGAAACGTGTAAGCCTGCCCTTTAAACAACTGGGAGAAAGCATGCAAAGTGTAAACCTGCTCTAATAACACCGTACAACAGGACTCGTGGGTTTAATGACTTTATTTAGTGTTACACATTCGGAGGGCACTTAAACCGAATTTGAGGTCAATTTCTGCGGGTCACTTAAGGTTTTCGTGCTACATCTGAAGGCGGCTCAAGTACAAGCCCCAACGCCCTATTAGTAATTACATCAATATTTCCCTTTTATGGGAGGGCCTGAGACTGACCCCATTAATTTTCCAAGATGAAAATTTTTCCTTTTGGGACTTATTTCTTCCGACACCGCCTTTGGGGGTTCCCATAAAAATGTTATGATTTTCGTATATTTAATTAATTTTTTTTTTCTTTTTAAACAAAATGTTTGTTTTTATTTTCGTTCAAATGTATCGAGAACCACTCAGTTATTTCGGATACCCTAAGGTTTTCGTACTACATTGGCGGCTGAAAGGGCAAACCCTAAGGCCCTACTCTTAATTAAATCTATTTCATATTTTTAGGAATTTCATAATCGGTACACCGACCATCGATTTAATGATTCAATCAAATGCTACAAAGCTTTAACGCCTATAACTTTAAAACGGTAGAAGTAAAATCAAAAATTTTTTTAAATTGCTTAGAACTTTACCATATTTCTAACTGCATCAGTACGTTTTTTCGTTTTCATAGAATTTTTGAAAGTTCTAAAAAGTTCTTTAAAAAATGTAACCAAATTTCACCTAAAAATTATAAAGATGTCAGCCGAATGACCAAAAAACTTGACAAAACTTCTGATTCATGTACATTAAAATAAAGTTTGGACATTTGTCTTTCGACATGATGACTCAAATACTGGGAAAATGTCTGTTATTGACCAATTTATGCTTGGAATTCGAAAAATTTCCGAAAAACCTGATTTCTAGGAAAAATCCGACACGCGGAACCTCCTAACTTCTTACAAAAAATCTGAAAAAAATCTCAAAAATACTTTACCCCACAAGCTTTCAAACCACGGTTGCCACCTCAAATTCCCACGAAAAAAACTTTTTCCCACAATACCAAAAATTAATAATCACGAAAATTCCCATGGTATAAAATTGAAAAAAAAATCCCATTGCAATTAAAAAAACCACAAAAAATCCCACGGACATTTAAAATAACCACAAAAATCCCACACAAATAAAAAAAAACACGAAAAATCCCATTTGTATTTAAAAAAAACCACGATAAATCTCATTTGTATTAAAAAAAACCACATAAAATCTCTTTTCTATTAAAAATTACCACAATAAATAATATAGACATAACAAATTGTCAAAAATGGAACAAAAAATTAAAAAGAACTAGTACATTTCGTCGTCTGTGTTTTAATTAGTCATTTAGTAATAATATTTAATAAAAAATATTTGTTTAATCCACCTTAAACCTGTATAAAGTTCGCAAAAAGAGTTCCAAATTAGTTTTTAGTCTTTAAAAAGCAAAACACAATCACGAAATTCTTAAAGCAACTCGTAATAAGGGCCAATCACAAGCCCCCCCCCCGCTAGTAGCCCCCTTAGTGAACCTGCATGTGTAAATTGAGTTCGAATACTGAGTTCCGAGGCTGTGCGACCTATAACTCTAAAGCAATTCGATATCGCAAATTTGGGAGGTGTCGCGCCCCTTTGTTTAACGCCCATAAAACTTGATCAGTGAAACGGCATGTGTAAATCGTGGTCGAATACTGAATTCCTAGGCTGTGCGGTCTATAACTCCAAAGCTATTTGATATCGCAAATTTGGGTTGTATGGGAGGTGCCACGCCATGTGTAAACGGCGTGTGTAAATTGTGGTAGAATACCGAATTTCATGGCTGTGTGAACTATAACTCAAAATATGTTGGATATCACAAATTATGGGAGGTTGCCACGCCCCTTGTTCTACGCCCATAAAATGTTATCAGTAAAACGACATTTGTAAATTGTGCTCGAATACCGAATTCCGAGACTGTGTGGTCCATAACTCCAAAACTATTCAATATCGCAAATTTGGCTTGTATGGGAGATGCCACGCCCCCTTATTCAACACCCATAAATTGTTATCAGTAAAACAGCACGTGTAAATTGTCGTCGAATACTGAATTCCGAGGCTGTGCGAATTATGACGCAAAAGCTATTCAAAATCTTAAATTTGGGTTGCATAGGAGGTGCCACGCCCCCTCTACCAACGCCCATAAAATGTTATTAGTTAAATGGCACGTGTAAATTGTGGTCGAATACCAAATTCCATGGCTGTGCGAATTATAACACAAAAGCTATTCGATATCTCTAATTTGGGTTGTATGGGAGGTGCCACGCCCCCTTTTCCAACACTGTCCGTACTACGACTAAAACCTGCGCATGAATGCGAACAACCAATTTGGAAAGTTTCATCGCGATCGTTTCATCGGATGAACGGTGTAGAAATGTATTCAGGACACACAAACAAACAAAGAAACCAACAAACGTACATTCATTTTTAGATATTTAGATTTTCCATACATTAGGTGTATTCAAAGCTAATCTGGGTCGACCAAATATAAGCCCATCGACCATAAAATTCACATGCTAAATTTTAAGATAAAAAGGAAATAGGAAATTATCTAATTTTTTGGATAAGGGTATCATAAATGATCAAATCCAAATTTATTTCGAAATAAACATATTATGAACTTTTTTTTTAGTAACTATTCCTGGTTGGGTGAATAGATCCTTTTACCACCTGAAAAAATCTTGGCATTTCTAAAATCAATACTTATGCAGATGCATGTTTATTAAATAAATGCATTTGTATTTTTATCAATTCTTTTTTAAACATCATTTAACAAAACCTAACGACTATCTTCTAAAGATACTATACAAAACAAATATATATTAAAATAATTGATATTGGCAAAAATCTAGTTTTTCAATCTATTCATTGAACATACATATATTACTGATAAAAGAAAAAACATGTTATTGAGATCATGTTATGTTGTTGTCTTTTTTTATAAAATTTTAGTGTTATTTGCTAAAAAAACTTTCGCGATTTTCTGTCAACCTAGCAATTAATTAAAAAATATTACCTTGAAAAGTATAAAAAAGAACCGCCCAACTGTCAGGTGAATAGTTTGTTTTGCACTTTCTACGGTAATAGCATAAGTAAGCAAAAGTTTATAAAAATTTGTACAAATATTAGTTATTAATTTTTTCAAATTATGTATTCCTCTTTTTAACTTTTTAGTGAAATCTTTTATTTTCGTTGTTACGCTGATTGCAATCGTTGGGGCTCTGGAAAAGGAAGTCAATATTTGTGATAATGTCCAGGACAATGTTTTCATATCCCACATCGGAAACTGTTCTCGCTATTATGTATGCATAAATAATACAGCCGTTCTACGTGATTGTGAAGTTGGCTATTTGTTCGATAGCAAAAACCAGACTTGTACATATCCTTATGAAGCACGTTGTGCACCCAACTGTACAGCAGCTTTGTCCTCGTTCTGCTACGATCGTACGTGCACCAAGTATGTGCTCTGCTACGCGGGAAAGCCAATAACAAGGGAGTGCTGCGATGGTCTGCAGTATAATTCCGAAACCGATCGTTGTGATTATCCTCAATTCGTTGATTGTGTGGACAACATGTGCACCATCTTCAATAATCCCAAAAATATAACATACTTGACTAGTAAAGCTTCCTGTGACAAGTAGGTGCAAATGATTAAAATTTTTTCTTAAATGTGAGATATTCCATCTTTTTCCCAGGTATTATGTATGCATGAATGGTATTTCATATAATCGTACCTGCTCTAATGGCTTGCAATTTAATCCCAAATGTAACTGCTGCGACTTCCCAACGAATACAAATTGTACGGTAAGTAGCTGCTTTTGTAATGGAACTTTATTTCCCTAGAGTGGTATAGCGTTGAAAGCATAGCTGTTAAATTTCGATTACGATTAGTAATATCAATTATACTATATTTTAAAACGAATTGTTATCATGATATAATCCTTGAGGGAGAAGTTTATGATTAGAATATAGTCAAAAACTAATTACGATTACTTGAAATTACGAAAATAATCAAAGAGAATCAAAAGTATTCGGACAAAAAATACTCCGACTTCTTTTAGAAATTATTTTAACAATCAAAAAGAATTAAACTACTTTTAATAATCATTTCTTAAAGTAGTCGGATTCTTTTTTCTTGACTACTTTTGATTATTTCCGTAATCGGAAGTAATCGTAAATATTTTTTGATTACTTGTAATTGAAATCTAATAATTACAGATAATAATTGTACTTAATCAATTATTTCACCTTTTTAAAAAAATAATCGAAATGCTAATGATTACGATTAGTAATCATTATTTAACAGCTATGGTTGAAATATGGTTTAAATCCCAAACAAATTTAATTTTTTGATATAGATTAATGATTTTTTTTTTAATAATAAAATTCTAGGTAACCAGCCTGCAACGCAATATACCATCTTTCGCCAAGGCACCACCACGTCGTGCCACAATTAAATGCCCCGAAGAAGGTTCCTACTTCTTCCCACACGCACGCAGCGATCGCTATAATTTCTGCATGGACGGCCAGGGTGTCGTTTTGGACTGTACCCCCGGATTGGTGTACGACAAAGTTAAAGAAACTTGTCGTGAACCTAAATATATAGAAGATGTCTAGATACTCAATTATTATTATGATATGGTGTTGGCTTAACCCGCTTTTTTTTTTCTTAACAAAATACACGATACACTTAATAGAATTTCATATAAAATGCCATAAATATTGTATGTAAAACAACGCAGAATGTGTTTTGAAAAAATAAGTGAAGGTGCCTTTCATACATTTAATACCTAATAATACAATAAAGTAAGTTTGATTGGTGACTATGGCTGTGCGAATAATCGTCCATGTTACAATTGCCCAAACTCAAAAATGAACAATCACCCAAAAAAAATTGGGCGTTTGTTCATAATGTACAATCGCCCAAAAAAGTGATCGCCCAAAACTGCGAACATTCACCCAAATTGTGAAATGAATAATCGCGAAAAAAATTTGGGCGTTTGTTCATAATTTAAAATTGCCCAAAAATGCAATAACAAATCGCCCAAAAATATTTTTTGGCGATTGTTCATTGTTTTAAATTTAAGTGTTTGTTTATTATGAACAATCCCAAAAAAAAAAAACAAAAAACACACGCGCACAAACCCAAAATGAACAATTGCCCAAAAATTTTTGGCGGTTTTTTGGGCGATTGTTCATTTCGGGCTTGGGCGATTGTAACTTGGGCGATTATTCGCACAGCCGTATTAGTCAATGCGAATATTCGCCAAAGTTGCAATCGCCCAATCCCCAAATAAACAATCACCCAAAAAAAATTGATCTTGTACGGAATGTACTTTTTGAAATTCTGTACAAGGGCAAACCATCCCAGGGCCATAATGTCCATCCCGAATAAGACATAACCAAACGAACAATCGCACAAAAAATATTTTTGGGCAATTATTCAGTCTTTGAAATTTGGGCGAACATTCATTATGAACAATCGCCCAAACTCAAAAGGAACAATCGCCCAAAAATTTTAGCGTTTCTTTTTTGGGCGATTATTTATTTCACAGTTTGGGCGAATATTCGTACAGACTAATACGACTATCTGAATAATCGCCCAAGTTACAAACGCCCAAATTGTGAAATTAATAATCGCCCAAAAAACTTGGGCGTTTGATCATTATGTACAATCGCCCAAAAAAGTGATGAATAATCGCCCAAAACTGCAAACTTCTGCCAAAATAATAAAATAAATATTCGCCCAAAAAATTTGGGCGTTTGTTCATAGTGCACAATCACCCACAACTGCGATGAACAATCGCCCAAAAAATATTTTTATTCATATATTTATTCATTCTTCGAAATTTGGGCGTTCATTGTAAACAATCGCCAAAAAAAAACTAACAATCGCCCAAACCCAAAATGAACAATCGCCCAAAAATTTAAGAAGTTTTTTTGGGCGATTGTTCATTTTCGTTCTTTTGGGCTATTATAACTTGGACGATTATTCGCACAACCGTGTTAGTCTATGCGAATATTCGCCCAAGTTGCTATCGCCCAATCCCCAAATGAACAATCACCCAAAAAAAAATTGCTCTTGTACGGAATGTACTTTTTAAAATTCCGTACAAGGGCAAACTATTTTACGGCCATAATGTCCATCCCGAATAAGACATAACCAAATGAACAATCGCACAGAAAATATTTGTGGGCACTTATTCAGTCTTCAAAATTTGGGCGAACATTCATTATGAACAATCGCCCAAACTCAAAAGGAACAATCGCCCAAAAATTTTAGCGTTTCTTTTTTATTTCACAATTTGGACGATTTTAACTTGGGCAAATATTCGCACAGACTAATACGACTGTCTGAATAATCGCCCAAGTTACAAACGCCCAAATTGTGAAATAAATAATCGCCCAAAAAATTTGGGCGTTTGTTCATTATGTATAATCGCCCAAAAAGTAATGAATAATCGCCCAAAACTGCAAACTTCCGAAAAAATCATGAAATGAATATTCGCCCAAAAAATTTGGGAGTTTGTTCATAGTGTACAATCGCCAAAAACGAACTTTCGCCCAAGCCCAAAAGTTACAATCGCCCATAAATTTTAGCCGTTTTTTTTGGGCGATTGTTCATTTTCATTCTTTTGGGCGATTGTAACTTAGGCGATTATTCGCACAGCCGGTGACTATAGGAGTCAATGTCTGTTCCCGTACTAACTTCAAGTAATTGTAATAGAATAGAGAGTGACATATTGCATGTTATTATTCTCTCTCGAGCTTCAAAACTGTCTAAAATTACGCTATCAAGCAACTTCAAGTTACTTGAATAGAGTACAGAGACAGACCTAATATGTTAATTTCGACTTAACCTATAAATGTCAGAATGCCAGCTATAGTGTATAACACTCCTTTTTTTTGCTATTTTATTTAAAATTATTATCTGTGTAAAAATAACAGTTATTTTTTGTGGAATTTTTCTCCACAAAATATCACACAAATTACTCTATCTCACAAAATGCCCCTGTCAGGGACATTAGTCTGGTTTTAGTGCGCGTTTTTGCGATATTTATAGCTTATTAGGGCCCATTTTGTTAGATTACTCAAACAAATTATTGAGCCAAAATTTGGTTCCGATCGGATGGGGGTAACCTTTGCCCCAAAGTTGGGTTATTTGAAAAAGATTTTCTTTGTTCAGAATCCAAGTTAAAAATAACATTTATAAGCGACTTAAAAAAGGAGTGTGTTCTCAAGTTGGTTGGTTTCTTTCGTTCTTTTTTTTTTTTATTACAAAATTAAAAAATATTTTACACAAATTTTTTTATACTCCTGTTATTATATTTTAAAAAAATTTTTACCCAAATTTTTTATAATTCTTTTATGCGGGACTTATTAAAAAATCAAAAATACAGAAAAAGCCAAGCAACTTTATGTCACCATAACAATTACCGTTTAAAGAAGGTAGTTCAAATTAAACAAAGTACTTTTTTAATTTTTATAACATAAATTCATTATTAAACAAACAAAATTATTTTTATATTTTGCATTTGAAGATACAACAAAATACTTCAATTTTAAGATTTCAAATTTTTGCATGGTATTAAATATTTTTATTGCAGGCGAAGTAAAGGGTATTTGCAAGTATAGTTATAATTTAGATTTCAAGGTCACTTTTCATTTATATTAGTAGATTTTTTAAAGGCTAGTTTTTAACGACCTAGTGAAATTTTTAAAAAATTAGTTAACATATATATTTTTTTTTTTATTTTTAAGTAAGCTTATGTAAGCACGAACGTAGTAAAAATTAAAAAAGGCTAAAAATTGTCAAAATATGCAAAAGCATATGCAATATGCATTTGCATAATTTAAGCTTCTCTACTGATAACTAACTAAAAGCAAAAATGCCTCTTTAAAATAAACAGTGCACACTGCTAACATACTAAACTTTTCAAACTTTTCGTGCAACTCTGATTTTGTTCTCTTTGTCAGAGAAAGATATTCAATAAAAAAAAGTTCGCGTAAAATCTTCAGTTAAGTTTTTAGGATTCGCCAGGCAACAACAAACACGCAGGTATGGTCTGACAATTGTGCGAATAGTTTTGAACAGTATATTTAAATCAGTATTTTTTCAAGAAAACCACAAAAATAGTAATAAGTTTTAAACTTATCAAATTCCGCATTTACTGAATTATGTAGTTTAAAACTTATATTTGTGCATCTTCAAGATATTTTCTCAGATCTACATAGAAAATGTAAAAATTCATGTCTATTTTTAGAATACGATTTTTAAATTTCTTTTTCGAATGTATGTTATTGTTGCTATTTACATTCAGTGTGGCGCGACGTGAATGAATTTTCTTTGTGTTGTTCTGAAGTGCGTTTTACACTCTTTGGCCTTGGCAGTTGAGATATTTCCCCCCTCCCCCCCATACCTTGATATGCGTTGCAGTTTCGGTTCTAGATAAATTTGTTCACAATTTTTTACTCACATTGTATTTAGAATTACGTGGTAATAGCATCTTCGAAAATTGACTAAAATTTGATTATTTGCAAATTGATTTTAGTAATAGTTATTTGAATATTTGCAGAAATTTGCTTAAGCTACAATAATACACAGTTAGCTTAAACTGCCACCCCCATAAAAATGGTTAATGAAGTCAACAAACCCTCCTCAGACACATTGGAAAATGATGCTTTGAGAGCGGTAAGAGTTTTTTCATCGAATAAATTTCTCTGCTTTTTATTTCACTTGTCTCCTTAGCGCATGGAGACATCTAATCGCAATATCGAAAGAATGCAACAAGAGCATCAGGAATTGTTGCAAGAAATGGCAACCCTCAGACAAACTGCTGCCGAGCTAGCCCAAAATAGTGCCCATCATATACCAAGCATAGGAAGTAGTTCAAACAGCACTACTCCAGAAGCGCAGGAGGCTTCCTCCGCTGCTGTTGAAACTGCACTGGAAACCACAGAAATCAATCCGGAAGCTAGTAGCAGTAACTCAACAGTAAACGTAACCCCAGAAGCCAATCGCGATTCAACGGAAGAAACTGAAGATTCAGAGGAATCTGCGGGATATATTCGTGAAAAGATCGCTGAAATTGCTGCAATGAAAGCCCAATTTAAACGAGTTCAACACATGGTCAATACGACGAATAAGATTGAAGAGCATGTGTCACGTGATCCTTTAGAGCAGATTCCGGCACAATCGACACGTACGATCAGAGCTGAACCAACTGTGGTTGAAGACGAAGAAATCGACTCTACGCTAACAGATTTCAACGCCGATCGGGCAGCACCTACCGGTGTGACGAGTACTCAGGAGAACGTTGAATTACTAATGGATTTATTGAGCGTTTTTGATGAGTTTAAAAATGATCTTCGCGAGCAAGCGTCAAGTTTGCGCGCAGAACGTGATCGTCTCAGGACGTTAAAAGAGGAAATCCTGCGTCGCAGAAATCAGTAAAAGTGTAAAAGAAGCATTGCTTATAGTATGCATCTTATCAAATCCTAGTTTTTGTGATAAATTTAATTTTAACTTTGACTTAATTTTTGTCCAGTAAAGCTTTAAATATGTTGATGTTTTATTTTATTGTTAATTTTTATGTCAATAAATGCAGTGAAAAATGTGCATTTAAGTGATACCAGAGTTTTTTCAAACTGGAAACTTTTGCTTGATAATAGAGAGAAAAAAATTAAACCTTCTATGATTGAACCAAGCAAGTGGACTATCGGTTCTTAATCATGCATAAAATTCTTAATTCATGCACTATTTTTCTTGTATCTAAAAAATTCAAAATATTTTAGTGTAAAAAAAATGCCTCAGTGCAAGAAACATTTTCTTAAGACTTCAGTATTTTTTCTTGATTCTAACTAATTTTCTTGAAATGGTAGTAATTTGCTTGATCCAAGTTGAACATTTTCTTTTATTAAGATAATTTTGCCTAATATAAGATCCTTTATTCTAGAAAAGAGGACAATTTTCTAAATCAGAAAATAGACATATTAGGGGTATTCACACTGACTTGGGTAGTTGGGTATGGATAGATTGAGTACTTTTGATAATTGCGAGCACTCTAAATTGCAATTGAATACTTTGTAGAATAGTTTTGGGCAGTGCTGCATGTTTGTTTGATCTCCCCGGTTCATGTAGCTGATGAGAGATGAGTGACAGCCGGAAGAGGGTTGCCACCATCATTTTATACATATACACAAAAATTAGGCCATTAATTGGGCGTAAAAAATTTCTATATATACGAGTTACTTTTTACGTGAACTTCGCAGCATTTTATAATTTACTAGTAATTCCGGGTAGACGTTGTCCTGCCACAGACTGCCTTATTGCCATATAAAAATTTTCATACCAATCGGAAAAAACTATTTTATAGGTATATCTGAACAGGCAAAACTGTAGTGCGACCACGCCCATTTGTAGTTCAGCTTCCGAAAGTAACCAAATGAAATAAATTACCAAATTTTAGTACTACTAATATGACCCAAGCCGTCTGAAATATAAAATTTTTATTGATTTGTGGGCGTTAAAAGGATATTAACCTTAATAACAGATATTGTAAATTTGTTGGAATTATGTGTTACCATTCCTGAGATCACCGCACGCACGATTTTATATGTATATATAGAAGGGCGGTGAAAGTAGGCGTGACAACATTTATATATATAGTAAAGAGCTGTACAAAACATTCTATTTGTGCCACTTCACTACTGTATAGTACTGCAGTGCACTGCATTTCAGTGTAGCGTTGACATGAAATACACATGTTCTATGGTGAAGCTTAGCAACGAAACAAGCACTTCATAATTTAAAATAATTTTCGCTACAGTGACAACAGCACTTATAATGCAGCAAAGTAACGGGAAATCGCACTGAAGCAAGCACTCGCTTGCGAGTGTCGATCAGCTAGAAGCAATCTTATTCATTCTTATTCATTTGTTGATACGCTGGTCGCTTAATTCGATTTAGCGACCCATTTTCACCTGTAGTAGTGTTTTCCCAGCTTCAAAATCGCAAAAATAAAAAATTTTAAATGGCAACCCTATTGTCAAACAAAATTTTGGAATTTGTAAATTCTGACAACGGATTTGGCATCAGAGACCTATATAGGTGGCAGCCCTATATTTAAATCAATTTTGGAATTTGGAAAGATGGCGGATAGAGTTGCCACCTCGATTTTTTGTACTTTTGCGAATTATATTAATTTTGAAATTCTGACAACGGATTTGATTTCGGATATAATGTAACAGTTTTAAAATTTAAGATGGAAGTTAGGGTTGCCTCCTAAATTTTTACCACAGCATTGCCACCTAATTATATGTATTTTTAAGATTTTTAAACATCGTTTATCAGGGTTAAGGGGTCGTTGATTTTGAATCTGAAGTCAAAATTTTAAAATTCAAGATGTATCATCCATCTGAAACCTTAACTTTTGTATTTTTACGAATTCGGGGCCTGCACGAACTAACTGGTAAAAATGGGCCGCTGAATCCGAATCCGTTGTCAGAATTTCAAAATTATAAACTTTTAAATTAATAGGGTTGCCACCATATATGTATTTTTAAACATAATTTATCAGTGTTAGGGGTCGCTTATTTCGAATCTGAAGTCATAATTTTAAAATTCAAGATGGTGTATAGGGTTCCCACCTTAATTTTTTTATTTTTACGATTTCGGGGCTGGCGCGAACTAAAGGGCAAAAAAGAGCCGCTGAATCCGAATCCGTTGTCAGAATTTCAAAATTATATTTTGAAATAATAGGGTTGCCACCTAATTATATGTGTTTTTAAGATTTTTAAACATCATTTATCAGTGTTAGGGAGTCGCTGATTTCGAATCAGAAGTCAAAATCTTAAAATTCCGTATGGTTAATAGGGCTGCTTTCTAAAGTTTTTTATATTTTTGCGAATTCTTGTAATTTTGAAATTCTGAACACGGATTCGGAGTCAGCGACCCACTTTTATCTAGTGCTCGCGCCAGCACCGAATTCGTAAAAATAAAAAAATTAAGGTGGCAGCCCTATCAACCATCTTAAATTTTAAAATTCTCACATCAGACGCGAAATCAGCGATTCCCTAACACTGTTAAATGATGTTTCAAACTTTTAAAAATACATATTATTAGGTGCCATCTTTATTTTAAAAAAATGACATAATTATGAAATTCTGACAACGGATTCAGCGACCCATATTTACTTAGTGTTCGCGCCAGCATCGAATTCATAAAAATAAAAAATTGAGGTGGCAATAAAAAAGGGCCTATTAACCCTTTTGAATTTTAAAATACTGACTTCAGATTCGAAATCAGCGACCCCCTAACACTGTTTAATTATGTTTAAAACTTTGAAAAATACATATTATTAGGTGGCAAATTTCTAAATAAAACCCTATTACAAAAAACTTACATAATTTTGAAATTCTGACAACGGATTCGAATTCAGCAACCCATTTGTATCTAGTGTTTGCCCTACCATCGAAATCGCAAAAATAAAGGTGGCAACCCTATTGTCAAATAAATTTTAGAGTTTGTAAATTCTGATAAAAACAAATAAAAAAAAAGAAATCATATTTTATACCTGTAAGTAGTTCAGTGTCAATGCAGTATGTTCTATTTTAGTTTTGTTCTACTTCAGTTTGGTTCTATTGTTCTATAGATTGAATGTTCTACTGTCTATTTCTGCAGTATTTGTTTATATATCAAAAACTCTCTTTACTGCAGTGCTTATTTTGAAATGAGAGACTAGAAGACCGGAAGTATTTGAAAGCAGAGCTTATGGCTTGCAAGTCATTTGTATAGTGCTTGTGCAGCTCTTTAATATATAGTGACCACTACTTGGTCTCACATCCCATACATTCCAAGTTTCATTATAAAAACATGCACAACTCAGTAATTATGATGATTTCTGAAAAGAAGACGTAGTTAGAGTTCAATCACGCCCATTTTTTTTTTTGTTGATTTTCCGAGTGTAACCATACGAACTAAATTACAAAATTTTAGTGGAATACATCCGAATTCGTCTGAAATACAGCGTTTTTATTATTTGTGGGCGTTATTAGGGGGTGTGGCAATTTTTTTATTGTTCTCATGATTATTTTGATATAAACCTTGACAACACATGTTGTAAATTTGATGTCCTTAGGTCAATTATTGCCTATTTTTGCAAAAGGTGGTGACACATGGAAAAACTACTCAATTTCGCAAGAAATCAATCTACCAAAACAAGTCAGGAGGTCAGCTAGAGTAGATTGGTAGATGGGTACTTGGGTACAATGGCACTTTACAAAAACAAAATTTACAGCATCTGCCAATCTACCCAACTAACCAAGTCAGTGTGAATAACCCAATTGGCTTAAGCTTAGTATGCTGTAGAAGCGAAAAGAAATCTTCCGTAAGAAATGCATTGCGTTTTTGACCGCGAAAAGGTAGCGAATTTTTTTTTCGTTGGTTAGTACGCTGTTGAATGAAAAATTTGTTCAATGCAGCCAAGTTCACAACCACGAGTGGAGAGTTAAAATATCAAAATTTCTCTGCCTTTAATATGTCCGTACATTTATTTGGCGTGGAAATTTGACATTCAACAATAATATTCAACTAACACATTCAACAAACAGGTTATAGTAAGTATGTGTAAGTGTTGAGTATACACCAAAATTTCGCGTGTAGAATAAACGCATAGAAAATTTTCGTTCCTACAGCATACTAAGCTTTAACATTAAAAAAATTCTTAATGGGCAACCGAAAGTATTTAGCTTACTCACATGTTTATTTATTACTTCTCCTTCTTACTCTATGCTCTTTCATCGACTGTAGGGAAGCCCAAAAAAAAAACACACGAAAACACTGAGACACATAAACTTAAGTCTCGATCTTAGAATTTAGTGAGATACTCAGTTTTTCCCAATCAGGTCAAAAACTCGAGATATTCGCGAATAAAATTTAGTCTCTTTTAAACGCATTTTTAGCTATATTTATACCAGCACGTTTAAAAAACGTAATAGGGGTATATTAACTTTGTCACTCCGTTTGTAACACAGATAAGGAGGCGTGGACGGTATAGAAAAGTATATATATTCTTGATCAACATCACCTCCTGTGTCAATTTAGCCATGTCCGTCTGTGGTCACGATAACAGCCGTAATTTTTAAGCTATCGTAACGAAATTCAATATATAAGCTTTTTATTCAAAAATTGAGGTCAAGTTGGAAAATGAGCCAAATCGGGTGAAAACCACGCCTACCTCCCATACAAAGTGACTTAACCAAAACGGTAAAATCTCTTTAAAATCGACAAAAATTAATATTTAATTCTTTTATATTTATATAGTTTTTATATTTATTATAAACTTTTAGCATAAAATTTGTAAAAATGGGATGAAAACCACGCCTACCTCCCATACAAAGGGACTTACCCTAAACGGTAAAATCTCTTTAAATTCCACAAAAACTAATTTAATGACTTCAAATTTTGCAGTGTCTTTAATATTTAATATAAACTTTGAGTATGAAATTTATAAAAATCCGATGGTAACCACGCCTACCTCTTATACAAAGTGACTTAACCAAAACGGTAAAATCTCCTTAAAATCCACAAAAAGTTATATAATGACTTCAAATTTTGCACAGCATTTTTAATATTTTTTATAAACTTAAAGTATGAAATTTGTATACATAGGAAGGAAACCACACCTACCTCCCTTACAAAGGGACTTAGCCCAAAACGGTAAAATCTCTTTTTCCACAAAATTCCACAAAAACTAATCAAATGTCTTAAAATTTTGCACATAAGCTTTAACTTTTAATATGAATTTTTAGTATAAAGTTTGTAAAAGTCGAATAAAAATCACGTCTACCTCCCATACAAAGTGAGTTCACCAAAATGGTAAAATCTCTTTCAATTCCACAAAAATTAATCTAATGACTTCAAATTTTGCACAAAACCTTTAACAATTAATATAAACTTTAGGTATGAAATTTGGAAAAATCGTCGGAAGAAAGATAATTCCTTACTAGTTTTCTTATTTTTAGAGATCAAGCTTAAACTTTGAGAATAGAATCTTCTTATGAAATAAAAACACTTATTTTAGTTTTAAAGTTTTTAAGTTCAACATTCAAATTTGGTCAAAATGGAAAGCTAAATGGATCAACTTTTAAAAAATCATAGCTTGAACAAGGCTTACTCGATTTTCACGTTAGAGATATTTTTGAAAAGATATAAAAATTAATTGTAAAAAAAATGTCTTCATTTTTTCAGACTGTAAATAATACTTATTTTTAGATTTTTAAACCAAAAAAGCATTGTGGAAAAATTGTCGCACCGCCGCACAGTGGCAATCTGTAACTTTTTTGTCTCTTGGTATAATTATGCCAAACTTGTAATATATTATCTATGATATTCAATAAATCGTTTGAATGATTAAGCTAAATAATTAAGCTAAATTTAAAATATATATTTTTGATATTCAATAAATTATTTAAACTAATTTTTTTTATTCCATTTTAGTACCAAAATTTTGTTTTAAATTTTAAAAAATACGATTTTGGCTTACAAAAATCTGTTGCTTTTTTGTTTCTTGAAATATTTAAGCCCAATTCGGAATGTATTTTCTTTGATATTCAGTAAATCACTTTAACTACTTTTTTCCAAAATCCATTTTAGTTTTCAGTACTAATTTTTCTTAAGTTAAAAAAATACGATTTTGCGTTTCAAAATTGTGTAACTTTTTTGTCTCTTGCAATAATAAAGCCAAATCTAAAATATATTTTCTATGATATTCAGTTAATCATTCAAACTACTTTTTTTCAATATCCCATGATCACGGAAAACAGCACATCAACACAAAAATCGTATTTGTTAAAGAATTCTGATATAAACCAGAAAACATATGTTATAGAATAATGCGATGCAGGACAAAGGCATGGGTTCCATTAAAAAAACTAAAAAAAATAGTTGAATTGTGCAAATTTACCATAAAAACCCCAAAAACACAAGTTCATAATATGTGATGAATTAGAAAGGGCAGCAAGGTCCTCTTTTGCATTCCTACGCCACTGGTTTCTTTAAGACAAACATGTATTTAAGAAACATGCAGATTTGAACGGAACTATTGATTGCAACTGCATAAACAGAGTTTAATAGAAGAAAAAATATAAAGTTTATGGGATATTTTTTTGCCATGTTATAAAAATTTAAATTTCTCGAAAAGGGCAAAATTGGAGCAACTCATTTTTATTTTGTCTAGTTACCAATACACTAAGGAACCAAAAGCACTATGAAAGAAAACAGCGCAAGACAGCGCAACTCTTTAAACCTTAATCAAAGATGAAAAAAGTAAAAAAAACGGGTTGATAAAAAATATTAAATTTATTAAATAAAACAATTTTTTGTTTTCTTTTTTATTTTTCAGAAAGCTTTGTATGAAATTTGTATGATCAATTTAAAAAAGAGTTGAAAAATATGTGATTAAAAACGTTCTCCATTTCGCTGCTTATATAGGACTGTGTCTTGAGAACACTTTAGCAAGCCATATAACTGAATCGTGTCAATTTTTTTATAAAATTTTCATTGTAGCATAAAATTTGACCTTTTCTTAGAATATTTTCATAATGATACAGGCTGCAAGAGTAATTTTGAAAAAATCATTTATGAGACGCAAACGTCCACTTGGGCCCACTGTGCGCCATTTTGAAGGAAATTCCACATGATTTCTTATTGATTTTTAAAATGTTGAGCATTAAATAATAATTATATCTGCTTTTTATTTGTTTAAGCTAAGAATAAAAAGCAAAATTTTCCCGATACTTTTTTGAGGACAAAATAACTAGTTAGTTTTGATTTTAATTTTTAAGGCAAAAATAAAAAGCAAAACTTGCCCGTTATTTTTTTGAGCACAAAATAACCGATAAATTTTTAAATTTAAGAAACGAATGTTTCTTTGGAAAGATTCGTTAGAACAATTAATTGTTCTAACTTTGACCTAAAGCTCAATAAACGATTTTAAACTATCAAACAACTAAAATTTGTATTTAAAGTCAAGTATGATTTAAACTATCAAACATGTAGAATTTGAACTTTGAAATGTATTTAAATCATATAAAAACAACATAAAAAATATAATTAAACTTTGTATTCTTCAAATATTTATTATACTTACTTATAAAATTCCAACTATCGTTTAAATTTTTCACAAACAGCATATTTGTAGCTATTTTAAAGGCCGCGAAAAATTAAACTTTGACATTTTTTCACATAAATCCATCAAGCAAAAAGTTTCAAGATTTAAATTTTTTTTTTTTTAATTTTTATGATATTTATTTATTAGTAGAAATGGATTAAAAAATTGTTTTTATAAGTTATTAAAGAAAGTATTATTAGCTAACATAACTTTATATAAGACAATATAAGTAGATATATCATATGTAAAATTAAAGCAGCAGAAAATATTGGAATGCGCGAGAACTTGTCTAATTTCTGTTCCATTTACGTGCACTTTGAATTTGAAACAAGTTTGTTAGTTTAATCTACATATATTATTATATGTATTTGTCAAAATGCGAGAAATTAAAATAAAAAATAAACGGACAAGTCAAAAAAGGTTGTACACAAACTTTGAGCTGTTCTCCAAAAATTTGAAAATGGCAACTAATGTGCAAGGAAAGCAAGTTCTGCAGAACTACTAAAAACCATCTTCTGAAAATTGCAGGTTCTTCCTACTTCAATGTCGTCAAACTGCCAAGAACTTCTGGATCCACAGCCAAACCGCAACGATCTGCAGATTTGGTAGCCGTTGTAAACAAAATGGACCGGGCGACTCAATGAAGGATAAAATGGCTGCTTGTAAAAATCGAGATCCTTAAAGCCATAATGGCCAACATCAAACACGGTGAATCCGAGTATTAAATTGTCGATGGTGACGGTGGATAGCAGGGAGTAAAAGTCGTCGATGTGGAAGGAAAAGGTCAATGGAGTTACTGACCAAAACCATCACCGGTATTGGTGCAATTTATAAAGAAGCTTTACTACAGATGATTTCCAAACCAGCGCTTCCGCTTTGTCGTCTCTGTATGGTGCAGTGCTGACATCAATAAAACGAGCGAAACTAGTTTTTAATTTATCCACAAATCTTATTCTATGTAATAGGGACAATAAGTTCACTTTTTAGAATAGAATCAGGAAAGATATACGTAATTGTTCTTACTTCAGTAAACAATATGCAACATGCCAAGGTCGAACAGGTCGGAAAGGTATCATCAAATAAGTCATTTTCACTTTGAGATTCGATTTATGATTAACTGAGATCCTTACTTAACCTTCATCGGTCCCTTATTTCTAGAAACGAATAGGTTGCTTGTGTATAAGTTTTACACACTTTTTTCATCGATGAATGAAGTGTATGCGATCTTATCGTTAAAAGTAATTAATTATTCATTATATTATTCAATTATATAAAAAAAAACAATTTTCAAAACGATTAATCTAGAAGAAAATCTTTATACTATTAAAATATATGTATGTATGTGGATTGAAAGTATAAATGGCTGCCACGTTAACAAAAATATTCCGATTTTGATAAGATACACTGTTAACAAAAAATACAAAAATTGTTTAAAAAAATAAAAACAGTACCAATTTAACCCTTTAAGGACGAGGATCCCTTTGTCCGTCCTCAATGGGATAACTTTGTTTCAAAAAGTACAAGTTAGACCCAGACGGTTAGTAGGAAATTTTATCAACTTTCCAAAGGTGGTTAAACGACCACCGACGGACGATAAATGGCGATTGAAGTCGAAATCGGGTCGAAATGTATCCAAAAAAGTCACAAAGCAGTCGGAAAAAAAATCCCAAATGAGCAGATTTTTTTTACGTATATTAGGGTACGGTGGGGTGAAGTATTTCGGTGAGTGAAGCGTTTCACCTAAAATATCTTGACAGCACGTTTACATATAACCAAGTGTCATATCGTTACGCGTTACTTTAATTGCCGCACAGTTTTTCATGATACAGCGAAGAGTTCAGACCAGAGCTGTAAAAGTATGCAATCATTTGTGATTTAAAATGATTTAATTCCCAATTAACAGAGCTGTAAAATCGGCATTCATATTCAGAATTTTAAGTACAACTGAATAACGACATAAAAATGCATTCAATGAATGCAAAATTGATTTATAAATCAAATTTTTAATTTATTAATTTTTTAAAAAATTAATTATTATTCATTTCAATTATTCACTTTCGTTCATTTGAATGCTATTTACAAAGAATGCATTTCACAAAGAATTTCAGAATTTTCAATTATTCTTTTTTTATTCATTATTCATTTTTTTATTTTTTTTTATTCATTATTCATTCGTTATTCCTTATTAATTTTTTATTCATTTTTTATTCATTATTAATTTTTTATTTATGATTTATTTGATTTATTTGTTATTCATTATTCAATTTATATTATTCATTTTTAATTCTGTAATCACTTGTTATTCATTATTAATTTTTTATTCATTATTAATTTGTTATTCAATATTTATTTTTTATTCATTATTCATTTGTTATTTATTTTTATCTATGGCTTTGGACTTAAACGAATAGAAAATGACTAATGAATAACAAATAAACAATGAATAAAAAAAATTAATAATGAATAACAAACGAATAATGAATAAAAAATTAATAACAAGTGAATAAAAATTAAAAAATTAATAATGAATATAAAATGAATAATGAATAACAAATGAATAATGAATAAAAAATAAAAATGAATAATGAATAAAAAATGAATAGTGAATAAAAAATTAATAATGAATAACATATGAATAATGAATAAAAAATAAATAACGAATAAAAATGAATAATGAAAAAAATTAATAATGAATAAAAAATTACACATGATTGAAAAAGTGAATATTGAATAAAAAATGAATAGTTAATAACAAATGATTATTGAATAAAAAATTAATAACGAATAAATAATTACTTATGAATAACAAATTTTTATTCATTATTCATTTGTTATTAATTTTTATCTATAGCTTTGGACTAAAACGAATAAAAAATGACTAATGAATAACAAATTAATAATGAATAAAAAATCAATAATGAATAACAAATGAATAATGAATAAAAAATTAATAACAAGTGAATAAAAATTAAAAAATTAATAATGAATATAAAATGAATAATGAATAACAAATGAATAAAAAAATAAAAAAGGAATAATGAATAAAAAATTAATAATGGATAAAAAAATTAATAATGAATAACAAATGAATAATGAATAAAAAATAAATTACGAATAAAAATTAATAATGAATAAAAAATTAATATTGAATAAAAAATTAATAATGAATAAAAAAGTGAATAATGAATAAAAATTAATAGTTAATAACAAGTGATTAATGAATAAACAATTGATAACGAATAAAAAATTAATAATGAATAAAAACAGAATAATTGAAAATTCTGAAATTCTTTGTGAATTGCATTCTTAGTGAATAACATTCAAATGAATAAAAAAAATTGATTCATTTCTCTGAATAACGAAAATGAATAATTGAAATTAATAATTAATCATTTTTTTTAAAAAATGAGTGTGAATTAAAAATTTTATTTATAAATCTATTTTGCATGCATTGAATGCATTCCCAGCAAACCATATCTCGGTAGAAAAACTTTACAATCAGCCCTATTCCAGAATCCGTCGTAAAGAAATTCCGAACGTAAGGCTTCGCTACGAATACGACAAATTTGCTAATCCAAATTCCGAACGAAACTTTCTCTTTTCGAACTTACTTTCGGGAGTTCGAAAACAACTGGTTTCAACAGCAGAGAAATAAATAAAAAGAAAAATTTAAAAACTGAAGTATTTTTGATCAACATTGTATATTTTAGCTGTAATTTTTAATGGATTTTATTGCAATTGCAATTTTCGCACAATAAAAGGAAGATTTCTCACATAGAGAATCAATGAAAACTCGTCGAAGAATATTGCGAGATTCCATCAACCTTTTGGAAATGAATTACGAAATGTAGGAAATGCACTAAATAAATTGCAACTAACATATTCACAGGTTTAAATAAAAATAATTTAACTTTATTAACCAAAAATTAACTATAAGTTTTATTTTACGACCTAATTCTATAAAAATTTAATTGTTTTCTTTTGTCGTAAACAAATCCGTCGATGCAAGGCTACCGTGAAAAAATCCGAAAAACAGCTGTCAAAAGTTGATGCGCTCGGATTGTGGAATAGCAATGCTACTAATGTTCGAATACGATTTAATGATTCGGATTGCAGAATACGTCCGAAAGAAAATTTACGCTCCGAGGGATTCTGGAATAGGGCTGAATAGTCTGACGATATCGTTATGCTATTTTAGCACACAAATACGCGATATCGTTCCGATAGTACAGTTAACAAAAGCATTTCGATATCATAACGGTATCTGTATTAAAAATTTTTAGATATCATCATGATAGTATAATTACGATATCATTTCGATATCGTAACGTTATCTATATTAAAAAGTACTAGATATTATTACGATATTATAATAACGACAGCATTTCGATATATTAACGATATCAATAATAAATAAGTACTCAATATCATCACGATAGTATAAGTACGATAGCACTGCAATATCGCAACAATATCTAGATTAAAAAAATGTTCGATATTAGTTCGCTCGATATTTATTTAGATAAAATAAACGTCACTAGGACTTACTTATTTACGTACGCTTGTTATGATAGAATTTTAAATGAAAACTTTCTAAGTGTTTTCATATAATTTTGTATGGATCCGAGATCTCGTGTTCGTTTCGAGCTTGTTTACGAGTCCGACTTTTTTATATGAAAATATTTTATTTTAATAAAAACTATTTTTTCATTATTGCTAATAATATTACGTCAATTAAAATAAAAAAGTGTTCATAATTTTCATATAAAAAAATTCTAAGTCTTATCATAGCATTTTCTATGAAGAAATTTATATGGAAAAATTCGAAGTCATTTCACATAATTTTTTTCTTTATAAAAATTTTTTTTAAAACATTTTTAAAACTAAATCATTTGTTTTAAGTTTGGTGTTATCATTAATGTTTTAATAAAAAAAAAATATTTGTTTGATCTATAAAATAAAAATAAAAAATTATAAAAAAAAACATTTCGATCTTTCATACAAAAAATGTTTTATAAAAAAAAACCTATATCTTAAAACAGCACAACAAAAAAAAATTTTTTCCCGATTGGAGTTTGAACCAACGACCGAAGGCTAGCTTTCATTCTTAATGAAGCAAATTCAACGACGACTAGTTAACAATAACGATGGTCAAATTAATAAGCTGATGGACTTACATGCACGCTGCTTTCAGATTAAAATCTCCAGATGGTTATTATTTGCAATATCGTTTCGATATCAAGGATTAATAAGATTTCGATATCGTTCATAAAATGTCAATTTTTATCGATAACTTCCTTTTTTGGATATCATAACGATGTCGTCTCGTGAAGCGTTAACGATAGAAGTTTTCACCTTTACGATATCATAACTTCCTTTTTGCGATATCATAACGATATCATCTCGTGAAGCGTTAACGATAGAAGTTCTCACCTTTACGATATCATCTCGATATCGAAACGACATTGAAATTTCAATATTGTTTCGATATTGCAATTAATATGTTTTTGATATCGCTAACGATATGTCAATTTTTATCGAAAGCAAAACTTTTTCGATATCATAACGATATTTTCTCGTGTATCGTTATCGATAGCAATTATCGCCTTTACGATATCATCTCTATATCGAAACGATATCGTTTGGTTTGCTGGGTTATTATTTCGTTATTCACTGATTCACTTTTTTGTGAATAAAATCAAATTGAATGCATTCTTTTACAGCTTTGCCAATCAATGATTTGAAAAATTACTTGCATTCATTTTTTTCAAATCATTGATTGTGATTAAAAATTTCAAATCCTAATCGATGATATGAAAAAGAGATTGCATTCATTTTTTTATATCATTGATTGAAATTTGAAATTTCAAAACCAGGTACCCGCGGTTAATTTGTATGGTAACACTAAGAGCCCCTACTGAGAGGCCCAGCGTGATGTAAAGACAATGATCGCCTGAGTATGTGTTTTTGTGAATTTCTAATCGTTTCTTCGCATTGTCAAGTAGTGTTTAGGTTTAGGCTAGTAAGGTTAATTTACATTAGTTTGAAACGAAAACCATCTTTTATCGAAATGGAAGTGTCTGCACTGCAGGGCCATTGGGCCCCACGCAATCCTCCAAAACCACAAAAAATTTACCAACATCGACAATTTACTATGCCGAAATGGTTATCTAAATATTTCCGCGTAAGTTATGTTGGCCAATCAGCTTCGAGTGAGAGGAATGAGCCTCATTGGCACCCTACGACAAAACAAAGCTTAAATCCGAGATAGCTACTGCCAAACCTCGCAGACGATTTAGGTAAGCTCCGATATGCATTCAACAAAAATGGAACTCTTTTATCTGTCGTAACCAGGAAGAAGAAAAGCCCTTTTCTTTTTGTCAACTATGCATTGCTCACGAAGAGAGCCAGCAGTTAATGAAAAACATTAACAGTATTCTATAACAATCCTTCTGCTTTTGTCAAACAGAAAATTCGTATAAATATATAGAATGGACATAAAAGTATCAGACTTCGGTCGAAGCTGCAAGGATCTGAAATAAATAAAAACAACTATTCACCTTCTTTGCGAATGCTCAAATCTACAGAATCGTAGATAAACGGGAAACAGATCTCTCAAAATTTGGTAAAACTAGTGAAAATAAAACTACTTGACCGCCAAATGCCACTACAAGTGGTATTCAGTAAAAGCGTGGGATGGTTTACAGAACAAAGTTTATGGAACAACGGTATAAATTTGTTAACACAAACACAAAAAGGGGTTTGTAATTAGAACTTAAAGGCCCTCGCGGAAGCACAGGTATCCGGTGCACAACCCTTTTTAGCTTACTTAACCTAACCTATTATAATTAAAGGATAGTTTTTTAATGTATTTAAATATGGTTTTAATATTATTTGACATGTGTTAATTGTATGTCATAGGAATGCAGTTTAAGGTGTACATTATGTAGAATATTTAATAATAGTGAAATAAGTAGTTCAATAAATCTATTAAATTTCAAAATAATTTTAACTAAATGTTATTACATTGTGTATGTACTACATGTATTTGGATATATAACTAAAAAAAAATTAAAACAAAAAATACTTAACAAAGCAGCCTGCTGTGTAATATTATTAATAGTTTCAGGTTACAAAACGGAATATTTAGAAAATATACGAGAACATAAAAAATACACAAACATTTGAGAAGAAATCAAAAAGCTAAATAACAAATAGACATAAATAAATACATGACAAAAATACCAATAAATGTGTTTATACAGCGCTGGCGTAAGTAAAGTTTGCTATGTTTTTAAGCGCAATTTATACAAAAAAAGCCATTTAAAAATGCAAAGGAGTACATTTTACTTTAACTCATTTTACTTAACTGAGCTTAAATGTTAATTTAGAGATTGTTTAACTCTCAATTTAATTTCAGAAATTGTATTGTAACGTACTCGGGTCATGCTGCTGCGTGCCGTGGAGTGTTTAAAACAATACGCATATTAACTTGTTTCAGAATCAAATACATAACTCTCTGCAAAGTTAGCAATACCATTAAATTATTTCAGAAATTCAGAAATTGGCCAGACCGAAAATAAAATTAGTTCCAGAAACCCACACATAAATACTCTCCTGGATAGTTTCTTGGCATAAATATCAAAAAACATGTGAATACATTAAAATAATGAAAGTGTAAACTTAATAAACCATACCATTTAAAAAACTTGAATACAGTCAAATATGGATATAACGAGCCCCCGAAATAGTGAACGCTCTAAATAGTGATCAATTCTTGTTTACACGGACTAAATAGTGAACAACCGATAGTGAACAAAATAGTAACTGGCATTTCAAAGACTAAAGGCCAAAACACATAGAAAGCATGCATGCCTCAAGCTTGCATCATGTCTGTGAAGCATCCTTCATTAAAACACATAGCAAGCATACATCGAATATGTAAAAAAATACCAAAAATGTTTAACAAAAATGTTTAAACAAAAATGTTTAACAAAAAGTCGAGGAAATACATTGAATTAAATTTAAAATAATTCAAGCAATCAATAAATGCAATTCAATGTCTTAATATAGCTTTTTCAAGCAAAGCTAACTGATGCTTAAGCCTGTCAAGGCTTTCATGCCTGCAAAAAGTTAAAAGTTGAGCAACTGTAGGCATGCCTCAAGCATCATGCAGGCACGCATGCTTTCGATGTTGGCTTCTTCATAAGAATATGAACTCAAATGTCAGATGCTTGAAGCATGCATGCCTCCTATGTGTTTTGGCCTTCAGAGTAAAAAAAAAATTTAAAGTTTTTATAAAACAATCAATTTCTTGAAAAAAATTCAATTTCGAAAATGCGAACAATCGAAAATGCGAAAAAAAATTTGATCACTATATTTAGATTCGCCTGTAAAAACTTTATTCAAAATCACGGTGATAAAAAAACTTCTGATAAATTATATATTAAAATATATTTGCAGTTTAAATTTGAGCAAATGTGCAATTGTTTTTAATTTCTCTACGGCACATTTTAGCAGGCTACACGAAATAGCTCCTAAATGAAGTAACTTCTAATTGAAAAAAATTATTTAACTCCTAAAAATTTCTATACAAAAAAAAATTGGAGTTCGAAATATCCTAACTGTCGAAATATTACGAATTATATTTTTTTTATTTTTTTTTTTTGAGTTATTTCATTTTTGGATTAGAAGTTACTTCATTAAGACCAAGTAAGGATTTGGAGTTATTTAATTTTTCAATTAGGAGTTATTTCGTGCAGCCCCTTTTAGCACAACCCGAGCACATCAGAGCACAAGCGTCGAATTTCACTTTATGGAAATTGGTAAACATTAAAATTAGTTAAAATTTTAAGATAAAAACAAAAAAGATATCTTTTAAGATTGTGTTAAACTTGAAAAGCAACAGCGTGAGAATTCAATATAACATAAATTTTTGCACTTTTCTATAAATAAATCTTTGAATGCTAAGCAAAAATAAATGTTCGATATCTGTCGTAAAAGAGAAATGAAAAAAATATTAATCTATCCGGTAGATATTTTTTAGTGATGCGCTAATTATTTTGAAATGTTTTATAATTCTTATACAAGAAATTCAGAAAAAATTTTTAGCAAAGGCAAAGGTAAAAAATTATTTAAAATGCCAAATTTGCTAACAATTTTTTCCAGCCAATAAGTTATGTAAATAAATCGAAAACTAAAAACTTAAATTTTAGGAATTTACAAAAAATTACATTTAAAAGGTTTCTATTAATAAAAACCTAATAGAAGTTGTTGCGAAAAACGTAATAAAAAAACTTCAATGTTAAAGTTTTGTGTAATTTTTTTGCTCTTATGTTAATGCATTATGAAGTTATAAGCAAGTAAACATTTAATAGAATTATAGAGCACAAGTATAAAAACTCGCTGAAAATGTTGACCTCTTATTTTTTATTCCCTCTTTAAAGTGGAAAAATGCAACTGTTGGCAGCAGCAAAAGAACTTCAAGTTGTGAAAATATATAAATTGACAAAAGATTGGACGTAGCAGTAAATCGTGTACACAAATAAATTTTTGGAAGGAGTTTAAAAGAATTTCTTACGATTTCTGCTATTTGCTGAGGGGTTGGCGCCTTTCGAACGAAGTGCTTGTAATTGTAATGCGGCTGATTGTAGATTGTCAGATGCACTTTGACCGCCTCCATATTTGCATACAGCTTGTCAATATTGCGGTTGAATCTATTTAAAGTTTGAATAGGAATGACTGTTTGGAGATCACCGGATTCATTTTGACCGCCTCGATAAGGTTCAAATCGAATTGTTGATACAGTAATTAGCTTTGAACCTCATCACGGCTGAATCAGCAATTCGATTGAAACCTCATCAAGGACGTTGTAATCAATCCATAGCTCTACAACTACATGCATTTCGTTTAGAAGGCGCAAACCTGTAAGCAAATAGCAAAAACTCTCGGAGTACCAGAGCAAATACTTAAGGCCCAAACATAACAGCCTCGAGTTGGCTGCAGCTTATCAAATTTTATACGAATTCATAGCAATGATCTGTACAAAACATAATTGCTCAAGTCAGCTGTTTCGTTAAGTTTCGTTAACTTGAATCAGCTGGTTTTTTTTTTCTTTCCAACAAATTTATACTAAATTTACATTAACTTATTTTCGCGATTCATTGCTGTTACTACAAATTCAACTAATTTGAACAAACCAAACAAAACGAATTGATATATTAACTGGGGAATTTTTTCAATGACTTAAAGACGAGCTCGCTCACGTCATTTCAGTCAAATTAAGTATTTGGCAGAACTTGAGCTAGCTTTTTGTAGATTTTTAACATTCTTAACATTAACATTAACTGCAGCCAGCTCGAGCCTATTATGTTTGAGCCTTTAGAAAACTTTTTTAATATGACTACAAAATTATTATTACTTGTAAACAGAAATATATAACACAAATTGTACATTGAAAATTCGCAAGCAAGTCTTTTATGATGATTAAGAATTTAAAAAATCACATTATAAGAACAAAGATATAGTCATTGGGATTCAAGTAAAACTTTAAAAGAGCTGTTAAGCAACGTTTGACAAGTTAAGTTCAATGAAGTGGTTAACTTTCTAAACTAAATAAAGCTTAATTTAAAACCATATGCATGTTCACAAACTTTCATCAAAGAAGAAGGAAGAAATAAATTAATAAACTAGAATATTAACTTCAGACACAATATCTTTCAATGCTAGAATATTTTATAAGCTCAAATTAAAAAAAAAACATAATAATTTCACATAAAGAAAACAATTATTGTAAAACATACTCGAAATTCCATACATATTTGCAATGCCTAACTTATACCACAAAAGCTACAAACAAATTTTTATTCGATTTGATCGAAATTATTTTGAATTGAGGATGGTGAAAGAGTGTTCCTAAAGCACATTAAAACATATCAAACATATATTCTATGTATGTATATTATTAAAAGTTTAACACATCTAAAGCCTTGCAATGCAAACTCTGCCAGCGCCATTAAAAAACACTATTTCTGGAAGCGACATATACTAGTTACTACATCGATTATAATATATGCCACAATATTGCTGCAAAGAAGCAGCAGGTGGCCGCAATAAAAAGATAAACAAACAACTATGCCACACTATTGCGCTTATGAAATTCCTGTTTAGATTTTTTGGAACGCCCACTGCTATTGTTGCTGGTGTCCTCGGTATTGTCACTGTTGGAACTTGCAGTTAATGCAGCGCAATCTTGAGCATTTATATTGAAATCAGCTAGTGTTATTGTAGTTGTTGTTGTTGTTGATGCTATGTTGTTTTCATCTTGCTGTTGCTTTTCTTCTGCTATTGTGTCATGATTCTCTAGCAATACACCACAAGCTGTTGCACCTTCTTCCTCTGGATTTTCATTGTTCTCCAATTCATCTACTTGATTATCACTGGAAACGTCATCTGCATTTTTCTCATTAGCATCGACAAAATTAATGTGATCAATGTTGACCTCATCTTCATTTTGTGGCAGTGTGTTGCTAGCATTGCTGCTAGTATTTGCCGAGCAAATTTGATCAGCTTCAGCTAAGTCAGCGTCGTTGATGTCAAGATTGTCAACGTTTACTTGAATGTTATTATTGTTGATATTATTGTTGCAATTCGAGTTTGCAATTGTTGTAGAGGTCGAGTTTTGTAGCTTAAACTGTGGTTTGTTGCTGCTGCTGGCATTAGAATTGACCAACTTATTCTCCATAACAACCTGTTGTGGCGGTTTGCTGCTACGTTGTGGCAACTTCTTTTCAATAGCTACTTGTTTGCTGTTGCTATTGTTGTTATTGCTGCTGTTTTGGTTGTGATTATTGACTAATAAAAATCCTTCCAAATATCCTTGATACCATGCCAGAAATTCGTCACGCTGACGCGGTATACTTTTCTTTCTTATTTTTGCATAAAGCTTTTTAGGCGATATAATAAGTTGTTGTTGCTGTAATGCTGTCGCACTACTACCGTCTGCTGTTGTTGCACCAGCAAGATTTTTAGCTGTCGAAATCTGTACAGCGGCTGCTGTAAGTTTGGCTATTTCTACGAGCAGCGTATCATTGATTAGTGTATTTGCAGGCGTCTGGTTGTGAATGCGTGTAATTATATAATTAACCAGTTCGGAATCAGGTGAATCATTATCGTATAGCTTGTTGTAGTTATTGTTGGGATTCTATTAAATGTAGAAAAAGTAGTTTTAAAAAATATTTGTTGAAAATACAAATTATTTATATGATAAAAATAAGAAAGCTACTGAGTGGGTTCTAAGTGAATACTTTTTTTTTAAACGTTAATTCAAACAATTAATAATATATATATAAAGTAATTTCAAATAAACAAAAAGTTGATAGATAAAGATATAAATTTTTATACACAAACCCATAAACGAGTATTCAAGTATAGTAAATTATAATAAAATGTACCATTTTTAGAAATATATATTGTTATTTGTGCAGGGACAATGCATACGAATATATTTGTATAATGTAAAGAAAAATGTTTAGAAAAACCTTACATCGATATTTATATTGTTAAAAACTATAGTTAGTGGATAAAAATAAAGAAAAAATAAAAACTTTACGGTATTCATTAATTAAGCCACCAATACTTTTTATTATTTAAGTTTGGATTAATATTTTTATCTCCATGGTAAATGCTTGTATCGAATCTAAGATTTTCAACTGAAATTTGATTGCAGTTAATAGCTTTATTATTGGCGGCGTGTCTATGAATGTCCATTAGACCGTACCTCAAAAAAGAAGTGCGCCGTATACCAGCGAATATGACGCAAAGAGTCAACAGGATGCATTCGCCAAATGTATAGTCCTCAAGAAGATAACTTCATTAACTTCGAGAGCGACTTAAACATCAATGCAATAAATTGGACTAAATTTGAATTGACGGAGCCGCCATTCTTGCAGTTCTTCACGCAAGACCAGCTAGAAGCATTGAAATGCTTCAAACGAAATAATCAAACTATCAGGTTCGCACAATGAAAATGACTTAATTTGATTATTTTCTTTAGTAAACTTATATAATTTCACAGCTTATCCATGCCATTGTCAAAACACCGAGCGTTTTGTTCATGTGGTACAAAAAGAAAAAATAATTGGTCTCTTCCAGACAAAAACATCGATGTGTCATTCAATATGATCAGACTTTTAATACCGAAGATATGATGAAAATGAAAAAAGGGAGCCCTATGTTCGGCAAAAAATTTTCAAAATTTTTTTAAAAATAGTTCTGCTAGAAATATCAATATACTTCCTGAGCAAAAGATTAATGATATTTTAAGAGCTTTATTGTTTTGATATGAGGGTGGTACATTAGGATGGTAGGAACTGAGATCTGGAGGGTAAGTACTAGAACGGTGCTCCTGAGGTCAATGATCTCTATAGAGGTCATATTGGCCTTCTTGAGACAAAAACATTGATATACCAAACTTTAAAACCCGACTGTAAGCACCAGAGATATGAAGAAATATGTCAATGCGCGACCCCTACGTTCGGTCAAAAAAAATGTTTTTTTCGTAATTGTCTTGCAAAAATGCGTCATATTCGCTGGTATACGGCGCACTTTTTTTTGCATAGAAGGTGCTACAGTCTAATGTCCATGCATGCTTTCATGTTTTTTCTCTCGAAAACTTTTAATTTTTCCATGTACGATGGAGAAATATTGAACCTTATTTGACAACCATACGTTGAAATAGGTCGAATTAATGATTTGTGTAGCATAATCTTAATTTTCGGGCATATGTGTTTTTGAATAGAAAATTTTTTTGTAGAATAGAAAAATGAATGGCATTCCTTGCTTTAACTAACTGTAAATTGAAGTGATTGTTAAAATATAAAAATTGATATAGGTGAATACCCAAATATTTAACCAATTGCTTATTTGGTATGACAGCATTATTATTAAATTTTATACCGAAATTTTTCCAATTTTTTTTATGTTGTTATGACATTTTTCTACACGAGGACGATAAAAGAATTGCTTCACATTTGTTAACATCAATTTTCATATTCCAGTTGATAGCATATTTCTCTACAATATTATAATAATTTTGTAATTTTTGATTAATATTTTGAATTTTATTATCAGCGTGGAAAATAATAATATCGTCTGCAAAGCCAATGATATTATCGATTTTACAAAGTAAATCATGTTTATATATATTAAAAAGAATTGGAGAATTCACTGCGCCTTGTTGTAAGCCATTCACAATAGTAAATTTCCTAGAACTATTTTGATTTTTATTGGTAACAAAAAAGGATTTATTATTTAGCATATTATGAATAAGTATAATTAGATTAAACCAGGAATTCAAATGCTATCGAAAGCCTTTTCAAAATCAATCAGGCAAGCACCAGTACACATAACTTTTTATTTAAATTCCAATAAATATTGGAGACGAGCATATGAAATGCATTTATTGCTGAATGCTTGTATTTAAATCCGAATTGTTTATTATTAATTAAGTTGTTCCTTTCGCAAAATTTTATGCAAGTGTTATTTATACAAACATCAAAAACTTTACTTATGTTGGGTAAAAGACTAATTGCACGAAGATTTCTTGGATCAGATGTATCTTTATCTTTTTTGGTAAAATCACAACTTTCGCCACTTTCCAAGCACAGGGAAAATATGAATTATTAAGCATGTTACTAAAAAGAGTACAGTAATTACTTACTACTGCATCTGGAATATTCTTAATACTACATTTACATTGGACCAAATGACCCATTTGAAATGAGTCATTCAAAAGTGTTTACTGTTGTAGTATCGTGTAAACACCCTAATCATAGCATCACTGGTTCCATAACTCAACTTTCGACTTTAAAGTTTAGTTATCGAACCAGGAATGCTATGATTAGGGCGTTTACACGATACTACAACAGTCAACACTTTCGAATGACTCATTGCAAATGAGTCATTTGGTCCAATGTAAACGTAGTATTAGAATAATGTTAGGAATGTGATCTATGCCAGTAGGAAGTTTTTTTCTTAATTTCCTAAAAATAAACAAAATTGAATCTTGTGTAGCAAACAAATCTTCCGATGCTTCATCTAGTTCATTAGCTTTTTTATTTTCGTTAAAAATAGTGACAGTTTATTTATTAGCCTCGTGCTCAATTTTCTTATCTAAAAAGTTAGAGAAGCAATTTTCAACCTTACAGTGTAAACTATTTTTAGGATCAATCTCTTTGAAAGAATGAATGGATTCTATCTAGGAATGCTCCATTTACATTCAATATCTGATCTTCATTTTTTACTACATTATTGGTTTTTCGATCCCTTTCTAATTCATCTGGATTTATTGCCACATTTTGAAGTAAGCAATTTGCTTCCTGAGGAACTTTTATAATATTCAAGTCCAAATATTGTGTACATTTAATTTGTTTTTTAGCTTCGATGAACATGTTTTCAGATAGAGCGATCGATGCTAGTAAGCTTTTTGTCGAGATAATCATTTACCGCTAAGACAAAGTTGTCGTTAATTAGTTTTTTAACTAATTTGAGTTTAATTTTGTATAAATTAAGTTCTATGGGTGTTAAACAGCGCTCCAATCTGTTCTGTTTTTTTTTTATGACAGTCAGAATTTTACTTTTTTCTTGATGTAACTTTTTTATGGTTGCGTCAACTTTTCAGTTGAATCGCTACTTGGGAATATTGGAGCGGATTTTTCTATGTTGACTTTACTAAGCTGAAAACATGACTTTATTAAGCTGAAGTAAATATAAATCTATTTCAGAATTTGTGAGATTTCTATTGTTTGGAATATTTTCATTGTTTTGAAGTAAATTTAATACATTGCTTTTAAATTTGTTCCATTTAGTTTTTAAAAAACGAAATCCCAAAACAGTTTCAGTGGATGACTGTTTTCGTTCTTAGATACAAGTATTTGTATAGCGTTCTGGTCTCTATCATAATCAAAGGCAGTTAATTGTGTTGTTTTCTTTACGTATATGGGCATTTCCATCGTAGCTCACGCGACATGCGTACGACTTAAAGCTTCGTTTTCTCGGAAGTTTATGTTATTAATGTAAACAAATTTCTTATGTACATATGTCTTACAAGACATAGTAATGGTATGATCTACCAAAATTATCGTTCCTGTAACTAATTAAGAATGGCAGTGGTAAATATGGGCATAACTCACGAGAGTGAGTTTTACAAGCAAGTGTAGATTGTAAAAACTCAGCGAATTTTCCCATATAGTTTGTTTTTGTTTTTAATTTTTAAATAATGGGAAAACAGTGAAGTTTCATAATAAACCCACTTTACCTAGGGACTTTGCTTATTTAAATATATTTTGAGTTTCCAAAAAATATTTGCCGTAACTCACGCGACATAGCCCACGCGACAAAACTTCCTTAAATTTAAATTGGGTCATTAAGTAATTATGTAATTTAGTAATTAACAAACAAATTTATTATATTGTCATTTTCTTGCCTCAACCATTTTTCTATTATCTTTAGCCTTCCATTTTTACTAAAACAAAACGTTTACGAAACATTTACTAAACATTTACAAGAAAGGAAACTACATTTGTGAAACAGTGCAGACGATTTGATCATCATGGTTAATGAATGTATATAGAAATTTCTTAAATTAATAAAATTAAAATGATTCTCTTAATAATATCAAAATAAAAAGTTTTTAATAAGTGTTAAGTTTTTGGTCACGGTTGACTTTTTTCTGGAAATGCCCATATATAAACGAGAGTCAGAAATGCATACATCTATATAAGAAGCACAACGAGTATACGAAGGTGTGGCAGAAGCATATAAACTTCATATGAAAGAAATTTCATTACAAGCTAACCATTCTTTTAGAAAATGTCCTTTTGTATCATTTGAAGATTTACCCCAGTCGGAATGCTTACAATTCAAGTCTCCAGAGATTATATAAAAGTGATAAGGGTTTTGCAAATTCAAAGATTGAAAAAGTTCGTGTAATTCAGTCTTTAAATAGATATAATTATTTTCCGATGGATATATGCTGATATTACAAACAATGTTTTATTTGCTAACAATGGTATTTTAATAATACATGTTTCTAAATATTTAAATGAGTTGATAATGTTATTTGTATAGCTCTTATGTTTTATAAAGTTTTTTATTAAGGATTTTATATGTTTTAAATACAAATTCTAAATGTTTGATAGTTTAAATCATACTTGATTTTAAACACAAATTCTCATTGTTTGATAGTTTAAAATCGTTTATTGAGCTTTAGGTCAGGTTAGAAATGAATTGCTCTAACGAATTTTTCCAAAGAAACAACAACAACAACAACAACAACAACGTTTTCAATATGAAAAGGAAAACTTCACTAGCTGATTTTTATTAATATTGCTGTGCCACCTCCCCTTACGGCATCGACTCTATCTTTGCGTATGAAGTTATAGCCTTTAAAGCTGACTTTATGTTTATTATTGAGTTTGGTTTCGTTCAGTAGAACTATTTCTGGATTATATTTGTATACAAAGTTACATAAATCATAGCGTCTACTTAATCTAATTATAGACTCAACATTAATTTGAATTATATTTAGATCTTTTACAATTGTCTCGATAAAATTATTTTTCTAGCATCGAGAAAATAGTATCGATACGTGATGTTTGTATTTGCAGTTGTTTTTGCATATTAATAATTTGATGTGAGAGATTTTGCATGGAATTGTTAAGCTCTTTTAGTGCAAGATGTATTGGGTCGATGTTATTTCCATTCTGTGACGTATTATTTTGTAAAACACTAGTATAGCTTATATTAGGATTGACATTTATTGATGTTTTCACTGATCTACTTTGTGTTAAGATTTGTTTCTTAGCCCGCAGTTTCTGCTGCAGTTCTTTATACTTTTCGCAGCCTTTGTATGATGCTGGGTGTCCATATTTATTGAAAAGTACACAAAATAGTTTTTCCCTTTCGTTTACTGGAACCTTCCGATTTCGTGTGATTCGTTGCCTTTCACACATCTGGTTGGTAAAAAACAATTTGATGCGCTGTGAAAGTCGCCTTGACGCTCCCTACATTGAGTAATTTCGGGTATTTTAACGGCTTCCAGTAGACACAGCGATAAGGAAGTCCGCTGATTGATTTGAGTTCATTGATTTTACTTTCAGCACTTATTTGAACTAAATAAAGTGGAAGATCGTATCTATCTGCTTACGATTTTTTGTAGAGAATTTGCTCACTCTAATAAATTTCATATTCTCATTTGGGAATTTACATAATTCCGCATATATGTAGCTTGTATCAATATTTGCACTTTAAATAAATATGTTTTGGTTTTGATTTCTTTTGGTGTATATGAAAAAAATGTAGTATTAGTTTTTTCTAAATAAGCTCTAGCTCTAAAGTAGTCATTCATCGACGATAAGAGCAGTGCTATTTTATTTTTATTTATTTCTTCTGTATTCTTATAGTATTCTGTGCCGAATCTCACACTGGGTATGATATAGTCGGTTGTTCTTTTTGATTCCTCGGTTCCAAAGAGATTCAGAATAGATGCATGTCCGAAAGTGTTGTTTCTCCAGGCTTGTGATTCGTTGAGGCGAATCGAGCTTTTGGTCGCCGAACACTTAAGAACCTCTTCTATGGGCTAGAAGATTAAGCATCATTTCCAGACCCGCTTGTGGCTTTGATCTCCAGTTATTCCTATGCATGCTAACCTTTGGACTCCTGTTAGGGAGCTAAGGTAGCTCTTTTTGTGCACTATCGTCCACCTAAGCTCTAAGTATAGAGGTTTTTTTCCTTCTTTCTTCTGTGTTACGTTTCCAGCTCAGCTTGTTATCAAGGATAATTCCAAGATATTTAGCTTCCGTGGAAAGCTTCAGAGTTACTGCGTTCAATTTCGGTAATGTGAAACTTTTTATTTTCCTTATTCTTGTGAACAGAACGAGTTCGGTCTTGTTGGGTTTACACCCAGTTCAGTATATTCTAAGTTTTGCATGTTTGAAAGTTTGATGACGCCGACTTCGTATTGAGAATGGGCGTGGTCTTCGTCCAATTTTGCCAAGACCGAAATGCAAAACACGTTTAAGATATGGAAGATAATGCTGCTTTAATTACGTCATTTTATATGGGAGACTGGCCAGTTATTATACGATTTGTACAAATTCATGAGATTGGCATATTTGAGACTAAAGCTTATGTGCAAAATTTCAAGTCACAACATTAGTTTTTGTGACTTTTAAAGATATTTTACAATTTTGCTTAAGTCACTTTATATGGAAGGTAGGCGTTTTTTTCATTAGATTTTGACGAATCAAATATATGATAAATTTTGCGACCAAAGGTTATTGGAAAATTTTCAAGTTATTATATTAATTAAAATATAAGTTAATTACTTGCTTTAGAATCAAATATAAAAAGTAATCCAAAATCATTTTGAACTTTTTTGAATAATAAAAAAATACCTGGGGCCTTCCTAAAAATATGTTTTATCTAGATAAATATTCGGATAACCAAGATATTAGTGAGTTATTTGCTTTCTTTTTTCAAATCAAATTATGTTTGTGATAATGCTTCTAACAATCATGGACGTGTTACGCCCGTCGATGTACCAATCACTGACCTTGGCTCCATCACCTTTTCGGAGTATGATGTCTTTGAAGCTTTAGTAAGTCTTGATGTTAAAAAGGGTTGTGGGCCTGATAATATTCCGCCCATATTTCTTAAAAACTGTGCTTTTCCCTTGTGTAAGCCGTTGACTCATATTTTCAATATGTCACTCCGTGAAGTGAAATTTTTAGACATCTGGAAGATATCGGCAATTACTCCAATTTTTATTGCAAAGTATCGACCGATAGCTAAATTACCACTTATTCCTAAAATTTTTGAATCTTTGGTAAAAAATAAAATTTATAACTGCATTAAAACTAAATTGTCTGAAATGCAGCATGGATTTGTGTGAGGTAAATCTACCTCTACTAATCTAACTCTTTTTACGCACTTTCTGTCCAATAATATGGAAAAAGGTCATCAAATAGACGTTATATTTACGGATTTCGCACAGGCTTTCGAAAGAGTTCAACACTCTCTTTTGATTAATACGTTAAGTAGCCTCGGATTCCATTCCTTGCTACTTCTATGGTTAGAGAGCTACCTTGTTGGTCGTCAGCAATATGTTCAGATTGGTAATAATTTATCTAAATACATTGAAAATTATTCTGGGGTACCCCAAGGTAGCCACCTAGGTCCTCTGTTGTTTGTTCTGTTCATAAATGATCTTCCGAATTATGTTGGCTTTTCTGAGCGCCTGATGTATGCTGATGATGTAAAGATCTTTAGATGTGTGGACTCTCACGAAGATTTCCTATTGCTTCAACGTGACATGGATAGTCTCCAATTTTGGTGCGAGACCAACAAACTTCATCTTAATGTGTCTAAATGTAATATAATGTCTTTTTCTATGAAGAATCAGCTTTTCGAAAGATCATATGGTATTAATACAGTATTAATCGAGAGAGTCGACTTGAAGAAAGACTTAAGGGTTTTATTTGAGCGAAAGTTAAGATTTGTCAAACATTTTGATGCTATTATATCAAAAGCGAATGCGATTATGGGATTTCTATCGCGCAATACTAAAGAGTTCTCCGATCCCTTTACGGTAAGGATCATTTTCTTTTCAGTTTTAAGATCGGTTTTAGAATATAATTGTGTTATCCGGAACCCTCAATACTCTATACATATTAAAAGAATTGAAAATATTCAAACGCGCTTGACTAGGTTAGCAATTCGCAAGCTCCACTGGGATTTTATGCCTTCATATGAAGCGCGATGTGCTCTTCTTGGACTAAAGTCTTTGGAGTTCCGGCGAAAGTATTTTCTCGCCATATTTGCTCGCGATGTAGTGATGAATCATATTGATTGTGCACTACTTCTATCTCTTTTCAAATCATATGCACCTTGAAGAAATATTAGGCAATGGAAATTTTTCTATATGCCCTACAGAAAAACTAATTATGGCAGATGTGACAGTACTTACAGTAACTAAAAATAAATAAACTGGAGATTTCAGCCCTTGGAAGGACTTTGACCTAGCTTCTATTGATCAATTGTATTGTGCGTGTTATTAAATTTTTGATCACAAATGACTGAGAACTGGACCTACGTGTTTATATGCCGACTCCGAACGGCTTATGTTCTCAAGAAGCTTTACATGGCAATTTTTACCCTCTGAGGTTTGCCATTGTCTGCAGAGAGGTGACGACCGAACAAAAAAATTAATTCAATTAAAAAAACTTTCTGCCTGAGCTGGAATTGAACCCGGGCTACAGCGGTACTTTAGCTTAGAGGCCACGCACGCTACCCACTAGGCTATGGCCGCCACAGTAACTGCATAACAATAAATGTTAATAGTTGACTAAATAAATAAATAAATAAATAAATAAATATATTAATAAATAAATAAATAAATAAATAAATAAATAAATAAATAAATAAATAAATAAATAAATAAATAAATAAATAAATAAATAAATAAATAAATAAATAAATAAATAAATAAATAAATAAATAAATACAAAAATTTATTAATAAATAAATAAATAAATAAATAAATAAATATATAAATAAATAAATAAATAAATAAATAAATAAATAAATAAATAAATAAATAAATAAATAAATAAATAAATAAATAAATAAATAAATAAATAAATAAATAAATAAATAAATAAATAAATAAATAAATAAATAAATAAATAAATAAATAAATAAATAAATAAATAAATAAATAAATAAATAAATAAATAAATAAATAAATAAATAAATAAAGAAATAAATAAATAAATAAATAAATAATGTGTGTGTGGCATTTTCAGAGATTTTACCGATTTGATAAAGTCACGTTATATGGGAGTTCGGCACGCTTTTTATCTGATTACAAGAAATTTCAAATATATAATGAATATTTGAATTTAAAGCTTATGTGTAAAATTCCAAATCACTATATAAATTTTTGTGGCATTTTTACAAATTTTATTGTTTTGATAAAGTAATTTTGTAAAGCGTGAGTTTCATCCGATTTTACTCATTTTCAAACTTGATCTATTTTTTTTAAATATATAAACACAATTACCAAATTTCAATATGATTACTTTGAAATTGCGGCTGCATTCGTGTCGGAAGACGGACATGGCAAAATCGACTCGGGAGGTGATGCTCATCAAGAATAATTACACTTTTTTTTACCTGCCACGCCTCCTTATCAGCGTTACAAACGTAATGACAAAGTTAATATACCCCTTACGCAGTATGTGTGGGATTAAAATAATTAACTTTATGTATACAAACAAGTTTTATCAACAAAATCGTATCATTCTGAAATATACCCAGTATAAATCTTGTACAGTGAACAATATTTTCGACTAGAACGACACATTGTTTATAATGTTTAAAGCTAACTTGTTAGTACTACGCAAGTTGTCATCAATAACGACATAACAAAGAATAGTTAAATCTGCGCAAAAGTTATTCTATCAATAACGTCACTTGTAGCGTTATGACGCTCTTGGTTTTTAATTAAACTCAAAATAATGTCATAACCAATAATATGTCATTATTTCTTATAAGCAAAGCATGCTTTCGTTGTGATGGATGATCATTGCATAACTAAGATAAGATGGTCTTGCAAATAAAAAAGTGAGTAAGGTGACAAACAAAATAACGGCATTTTTGCTGCTACGTTATGAGCAAATAAGATAGCATTACCATTTTTTGACAGGTCAGAGATCCTGATTAAATACACATTTTTGTATCATTAATTCAAAAATCGTCCTTTTTGAGTTATGGCGGTCTTCGAGCAAATGAGCGATATTTTTCCTCATAAGGTTGAAAGGCTTAAAATGTCAGTCCCACTTAAGCCCTTTAGAGCAAGCCGAATAAAATGTTTCTGGATTCTTTCCATTTAATCAACATGCACATTATTACTTGGGAACTAAATTTGACTTGGTGTATATGATGGCATGTGATATGCCTCATGAAGACGTTATGTTGCAACTGCTGCTCATGAATCAATCAATAAAGAAACCAGAACACATTGAAAAATACATGTAATAGTTTTTACGTAAGAATAGGAGGGGGCCAGAGCTTTTCTTACTTTTGCTGACGAGGGGGACGGAGGGGTTAAGAATGTCAAAGAATCTGCTTATATAATACTTGAACGACCTCTTATGAAGCACTTACGAAATGACATAAATCCCTTAATATAAATTTTTCAAACATAAACTGAAATACTAATTTTGCTTTTAATTTTTGAATAAAGAAATAAAAATCAATATTTTGAAGTTATTTTGTGCTCCAAAATATGTTGGGCAAATTTTGGTTTTTATTTTTGCCCTAAAAAATAAAAATCAAAACATACCAGTTATTTTGTGACCAAAAAAATATCGGGCAAACTTTACTTTTTATTTTTGCTTTAAAAAAACAAAAATCAAAACATACCAGTTATTTTGTGAACAGAAAAATATCGGGCGAATTTTGATTTTTATTTTTGCCTAAAAAAAAGCAGAAATAATTATTAATTTTTGCTAAAAATTTTAAAAATCAACATTTTAAAAATCAATAGGAAATCAAGTTCTACAATGTGAGAGGATTCTAATGGTACCTTCAAAACGGCGGTGCGACAATTTTTTCACAATGCTTTTTTGGTTTAAAAAACAAAAAATAATTATTATTTACAGTCTCTGCTTAGAATCAGAGCCTGAAAATAACTCTTAAACATTTAATTTTTTGAGTTAAGTCCGACTGTTAACTTTTTTATTTAAACAAACGGCATTCAACCGACTAACGACAAGGTCTTAGTTTGGCATTTATATGGATTGAGAAAAATATTTGTTTAGAGCACCAATTTTAAAGAATTTCAAAGCAGACTGAAGTAAATCTGAATTGTCTTTAGCATTAATTTTTCTGTATATTACGCCCCGGAATCGTATTAGATGATTCTGCTAAATGTGATTTAATCCAAATTAAAAATCAGTTTACTATATTTCTAGGTAAGTTCTATTTGGAATATGTATTACCTTTTGAATGGCACACATTTTTTTCATTCCAAGGACGCCGCCGCAATTCGGCAGTGACCAGAATTTGAACCTGAAAAAAAAAAAACTTGAACCTAGTCTTGAGTCCTCGAAGCCTCGTTTCGTTGTACAATCTTAGCCAGAATTAAGGGCTGTAAGCATTTTTAAGAAATATAAAATAATGGTGTTTTCGTTTCTCGAAAAATGTCGCATTTTTTCTGCCATCTTTGAGAATTCTGAATTTTTTCTACTCTTGAGGTCAACATTTTTGAGAAAAAAACACGATTAAATTTTAGAGGTTACTATTTTTTTCTCAAGAGAGCAGAATTTTCAAAAAGAGCAGAAAAAAATTAGCATTTTTTCATGAAATGCCATTAATTTTTCTTTTCACATGGAGACATCTCATGTTTCATGAACGCGAGATGTTCAATAAGCTAAATAAGTAGGTACTGCATCTTAATCAGGATTGGATTTTGAATTCTAGATAGCCTGTGCTTTAAACCTCAATAGTTTAAATTTTATTTAAGCTTAATATATTATAAAACTTTCGTTCCAAATCCCATACCAAATCCGTACCTACACACAAGCATTTTTTTTTATATTTATGCTATTTTTAGATTTAAAAAATTAGCTTACGGTAGTTGTTCTGCTCTGGAGCTCCTCTAGTACCAAAGTGCCGGAGTCACTGTTTAATGTAACATCGGTGATGATATTGTTACGTTGTTGGCGTTGATTCTTGCGCTTCTTGCTGCTACTTGAGCCGTTGTCTGTGGTGGCAAGAGGTCGCTGTTGTTCACTTGGTATTGTAGTGCGGTTAACAACTTGATTCACTTCATTTGGAGATGAGTTGGTATTCCGAACCGTTGCAGTTCTTAAAGATGTTGTTGACGCGATCATGTTATGACTACTGAGATTTTCATTCTCTTCGGGTTCTTCACTTTCTAAACTAACTGCGACATTGCAAACATTTTCAGCGACAGCAGTAACTTGAGATGTAGACGACAAATCATTCTCATCAGCATTGTTGCTCTCAGTCTCTTCGGCATTGTTACTTTCAGCTTCTTCAGCATTGTTCCTATCGCAATAAGCTTCAGCAGCATCTAATTCTTGCTTTATTTGCTGTGAGAGTGGTTGCTGCTGCTGCTGTTGATTGCCAATTGGTGGCGAGGGTGATTGATGCTGTTGCGGTGGTGGTTGTTGTTGTTGTTGTTGATTTCCCATTTGTGCATTCAAATACAATTTACGCTTAGGATAACGTGCAACACTATCCATATCATTTAGGAGACATTGTTGTTGGGTACTGCTGCTGCTTTGTGAAGGTGCGGCTGTGTCTTTTTCCAGCAACAAACTCTCCAAACGTCTGAAGACATCCTCTTTGATCGACTCATAAAACTTCGTTGTAAACTTGTCATTTTTTAAAGCGTTAACTAGAAGATTGCGTTTAATTTCCTCAGAAGTTGTATCTTCCTCAACGTTGGCGGTAGCCAATGTATTTTCAGCGGCAAAATCATCAGTAACCGGTGCCGATGGCACATAGTTATAGCCAGCAGCCATGTCAACTGTGCAGAGCAAATAGTCCCGTTCACGATTTCGAGGATTGCTTGTGTTCGTGTCCGCAAGAGATGTTTCAGCTACTGCTGTTTGTGGTTGTTGCAGCGGCGTTGATGTTGTTGTTGTTGTTGCTGCTCCAGCAGTTAGCAAATCATAACGTTGAGTATCGGCAACATTGAGATATGGTTGTTGTGCTGTATGCTGCAAATTACCACGATGCAATGTTGCACCCTGACAGGCCGGTTTGGCCGGCACTTTATTTCGCTGATATTGCATGTTGTTGCCAAAATTCAAATTCATATTCATGTTCATGTTGCGTGCAATTCCAGCATACGTTGCAGACATATCGTTGTTAGCAGAAATATTGTAGTTATCAAACATATTGGAATCATCTTCGACACCCACGTTATCATGCCAGTTCAAGTTTTCCAACAGCTCACGTGCCGATGAAGACGGCACATTTGCTTGATAAATATTGTTGGCAGCATTAGCTGAAGAGAGCATGTTGGCAGCAACAAGTTGCTGCTGTTGTTGCTGTTGCAGTTGATTGATGCGACTACGTTGCATGGAGCGCAAGTATTTGTTGCAATTAGCATTGTTGTTGTTGTTGCTGCTGCTGCCGCCACCGCCGCTATTGTTTCGATCATAGTTGAGATTGTTGCAATCATTGCTGCTGCTGTTTTGCTGATTGATTTGTCGTTGAGTCGAATATAAATGCTGCGCTTGCTGCGGTAGTTGCTGTTCCTGTGGCAGTTCAGGCAGTGGCAAGATGTGAGGCGTCTGATATTGTTGCTGCAGTTGCTGCTGCTGCTGCTGCTGCTGCTGCTGTTGTTGCATGTGTTGTTGATTTTGATCTTCATTACTTTTATTAGAATTTGTTGAGAGCAAGTTTTGGCGAGAATAGCTGCAGAAGCAAAATTAGAAAAGCAATGTTAGTTTTTTCGAAAAAGCGCACAAAGAAAAGTTTGTTAATTCAAAGGCATTAAAATAAGTAAGTCATTCAAAGCAAATCGGCATAAAGAAAATAGAGTTCAGGAAAGAACACGAGAGGGCTCATTAACGAGCGTGCAACTCACGAGCGTCACGACTTTTCGCCGGCTATAGAGGTGAGTAAAAAGTTGTTTTCAACTGCTCAGAAAATTGGGAATGAGAACGATTGAAAATGCATAGATATTGAGTCTATTACTCGCGCATGATTCAGAGTATGATGAAAAGCTATCGATAGTTATTCGATAATCTTGTCAAGAAGTTTGAAATTAAGCTGAAAGTAAGAACGTACGCAATTTTTAATGGGACTTGTTGGTATCGAAGAAGCTTTCAGTAATGTATCTGTTACATGATTTCATGAGTCATTCCATGAGTTATTGATTGCATTCAATTGAAATTATTGTGGTTAGTGGAAATCATGTTTGAAATAACTGAAATTGCGAAATCACTTTAAGTTAATTGAAGTCATTTGATTTTATTAAAAAACAATTTTAATAAAATGTTGCTTAATCAGTCAAAATTAGGCTTTTGCAAGTAAATCAGGCTTTAGAAGTAAAGGAAAAAGAATTAAAAATGTTGCTTTTTTTAGGCACACTTATCCAGAGACTGTGAAAAAAGTTCCACATTCTACATTTTCTCCGAAAAATTATTGGAGCGAATATGAAGGACTTATATATTTGCTTCTCAAGGACATGATTTCAATTATTTTAAAACATTTTGAATCAAATGACTTAAAAGACTTAAATTTAACTTTAAAACTTTTAAAAATTATTTAAATATTTGATTTAATTGATTGCAATCTTTTGAAATGAATCCAAGACTGCAATTTTGAAATTGAGATTGGAATTTTGATATTCAATTAAATCAGAAATGACTTCAATTATTTGATTGCTAATTGATGTAATTTTTTTTAAATCATTGCAATAAAAAATTATTGATCAAAGACCTATCTTAAGGATGTGGCAAAACAAAGCATGACATTTGCTAATGTTATGGATTTCTTTGTTTGATTGTGATATGATGCACATGAATTCAATCGATTATATTTATATTGCCTTTCCTTCATTCTTCTATTAAATTTCTATCCCATTACTATATACATTATTACTATGCATCATATACTGCGTATGAAAATTTAATAACTTTTTATTCATTATTATTTTTTATTTTTAACTTCAGATTTTATTCATCGAACCTTGTTACACCAACATGCAAAATTGCACGAACGAGCAACGAACCAAAGTGGTAGAATTTTACTTTTTCAATGGGCATTCAATTTTACTGACGCAACGAGTTCATCGAAACTATTTCAATACCAGAAATGCACCTAGCTAAACCACAATTAACCGTTTAATTGCACGGTTCCGACAACGAGGTTCAGTGTCAAACTTAACACGAATAGGAAGATCAAGAATCAAGAACTAACGTTAAAGAATATCCAGAAACATCAACGCAAAGACGTTCCGGATATCTGGGCATGTTTAGAACATCACTTCGGCGGATTTTATCTCGGCAATAACACATTCATCGATACAAAGTTAGCCCATACAATTATAGATACAAATAGCCCAACAACGAGAACGAGTGTTTTTGAACAACTCAAAGTATGGAGAAGCTAAAGCACAACATTGAAGCTGATATCAGGGCAATAAAGCCTGATGCTTTGCTTGCTGTTATGCAAAACGTCCGCTTAAGAGCCCAACTGTGCATTGATGAAAATGGTGGTCATCTATCTGACATAATTTTTTATAATTAATATTTAAATCATGCAGAGTTCATATTATATTTTAAAAAAAATAACAATAAAAAATAATAATAAACAAGAGAATTATTCAATTTTTACACGAAGGCGTGAATTTTGGCCCACCCCGTATTTCAATCGTCTGTATCCATGGTTTACAACTATTGCAAAGACCGATTGTAATAAATTTACTATGTTTATTTATTTTTATTTTTTCCCAAATATTGCCGTCATCTAACAATAGACTATAATAAAAAATTATTAAAGTTTTAAAATTTTATGTTAGTAGGTATAATATTATTATAAGTTGCTTTAAACACGATTTATTTACGTTCTACTGCTATATAAAAAATAATCATTATAAAAACTTCGTTGGCTAAACAATCTTTAAAGGCAATTCTTTTACAAACTTTTATATTTAAAGACAAGTCCTCCAGTTGCAAAATTTGCCATCCTTAAACATTTTTTAAAGTTTCGGCTTCCTTTGATTTTACTCGACTTTATTTACAAAAATATTTAAAAATTGTGATGTGAAACCATTTACAAAGGTATTATTATCGGTATATACCAGCTATATTTTTTGTAAGCTCAATTTAATTTCATTTGAATCTGGTGGAAAACTTGAAAAAAAATAATTCTTTATTTCTTTCTCTAAATAAGAGTAATGGAAGGGTAAAGCATGGAAACATGACCAGAAATCATCGTTAAATATATAAAATAATGTTTAAATCAATCATAAAATATATGGGGGCAATTTGGAATAGGCATTTGCTACTCGAAATTTATATTAGTTTTAGTCAACTAATCACACAATTAGAAACTGTTTAAAAAGCGTTAAAAAACTCGAGCTGCTTAAAGTCGATTCAGCAAAAAATTGTTAAGGTGAAACTGCAAAATGATAGCTTTTTTCTTATACTTAAAATATTAGGAGGAAAGAGGAGTTTGATTCTATTGTTCTCTAACTTATGAAAAGCACATGCTTGTGCTCGCATGACTGTGACTTTCCGAACTCTAAAAGTGAGTTAAAACATTTGCATAGTTAATTAAATGAACGCACATGCATACATACAAGAACGCAACAACAATAACAAAAATCTCGGACTTACCGATCTATTGTATTTGTTGTATAAATTCTTTACGATAATAAAAGACACCGAAAGAAAGATTTTTCTTTCAACACTCAAAAATAAAATTCATAATTCAGCCAAATAAGAAAATTAACGGCAATTTTTTTTTAAACATTAAATATTTCGAATTTTTATTTAGAAATGTTCTTTTTGAATTGTTTTGAATGTAAATTAAAGGCGTAAAGCTTCGTTTTGTTATACACTTTTATCCTCAAATAATAAAAATAAAGAAACTTGTGTAGAAAACTAAAAAGATTACAAAAGTAAATTTGCTTGTACTATTATAAAATTTATTACTCTTCTCAAATACAAATTACAAGTAAGAAAAAACAAAATAAATATCTTTTAAAGACGTTACAAATCAAATGACTAGAACCTCAAATTAAAATCTTAAGTCGTTCACATAAAAAGAAAAAGGTTTAAAAAGTTGAAATTTCAGAAAAATTTACTGTTTACCTTCTAAAGTTATCCCAATAATTATTGGCACGATTACCAGGTGGCACTTGATTATTTAACGTGCTGCTGCCACCGTTGACAGCAATGTTGCTATGTGGCGGCTGCTGCTGCTGTTGTTGTTGCAAATTATTAGCATGTTGATTTTGTGTGCGTAAATTCGCATTATTCTGATGTATCGTATTGTTGTGATGATGCATAAATATGGGTCCTGGTCCAGCGGCTGTCATGGGCGATTGAGGCGCCTCATTGTTAAACTGTGGTGGCGGTGGTGGTGCCGCATTGTTGAGTGTGGTAAAAATACTAGCACTGCTGCTGGCATTTTGTTGTTGATGTTGTTGCAATTCTGTAGCGTAATTGTAACCAGCTGCGCTACGTTGTTGACGCTGTTGAAATAAATGTTGTTGCTGCTGATGATAGTTGGAAAAGGCGCTACTACGTGGAAGAGGCAAGAAGCCAGTCGGCTGCTCAGATTGCGCTCGATTTTGTAAGGAAGCATACACATTGTTGCTATGGATGGCACCGGAGAGTGAAGTTGGTGGTGGCACCGATTCAGCGCGTATATTAAATGCAAGATCTGCGCTCGAGGGACCCGCAAGTGTCAGAAGCCGATCTTGTAACTGCATGTAAGAAACAATTTTAATATTTAAGTTTGATAAAATTAATGAATTTAATTACTGAAACAAAATTACATAAAAATTACACAGTTTCTCCATAGAAATACATACATTTAATAATACATGATATAAACAACTTATTTATTGTAAAATTTATATTTTATTTTTAATGTAGATCTGATTGCGTCACACAGTAAGTTGAACGATAGTCAAAACGCGCATTAGTTCAAAGAATTCTTAATTTTTAAAAAATATGAATATATAATAAACTGGCCATTTCAGCCCTTGGAAGGACTTTGACCTAGCTTCTATTGACTAATTGTATTGTGCGTGTTATTAAATGTTTGATCACAAATGATCGAGAACTGAACCTACGTGTTTTTATGCCGACTCCGAACGGCTTATGTTCTCAAGAAGCTTTACATGGCAATTTTTACTCTCTTAAGGTTTGCCATCACCTCTGCAGAGAGATGACGATCGAACAGAAAAATTAATTCAATTGATAAAACTTTCTATATGAGCTGGAATTGTCAAGTACACAAAAAACTACCATTTAAAACGGAACATGTACAAAAATCATTATTTTTGAATTTTTTAGATGATTTTTGTTATATTTTTTAAAAAAGCTACTTAAATCACAACTTTCGTTACAACTTTGGAACTAAAAGCGGTTAATTTATGAATAAAATTGAAAATTAAACATACTTCATTCAATTTTAACAATATCAATACAACGTTGGAAAATTTATGTTGTTGTCAGAAAAAATTACATTATAAAAAATGTAAAAAACTCGTAAAAAAAATGTTTCAACTAACAATGAATTTCTTTTTAATTCAAAAAAACATTCCATCATATATTTGGGCAGTTCCAAACTGGCGTTACGTACGATTTGTGCGAAGAAATATAAAACAAAATAAAAATTTATAATTTTTAAAAAATACTTTTTTATATTTGCGTAAGTAAAAACAATGACAACAGTAGACTTATAGTGGCGACTTTTTGCTTTGCCGAACCGAACCGAGAGGGAACGCTGAAAAACGCTGCACATACAATTATATGAAATAAGCTCAAAGTGCCGTATAGTGCCAGCCGAACAAGCAGCTTAAAGCGACTTGTGCGCTGGTTTTTAGAATGCCGATTGTTGCTTTATCGCTTTCGCTCGCTCGGTTTGCATGTGTTAAGTTATATTATACACGATGCTTACTTATTATTTTTATTAAATAACATAAAAAAGAAAAAGTAACAACGTAAACTCCAATAAAATACATACATCTATTTTTTTTTTTGCTGTTGTTTTTGTCTTGGAATCAAAAGCAATTGGATGAAAAAATTTAACTTTTGTTTTCCTTCAAAATTTCTCATTTTTTGTTGCAAAAAACAAAGTGCAAAAACACAAATATAACAACGAACATGCTTTCTATTGCGAACTTGATCCTTTGCTTAAAATACATATTAATAAGGTGGCAGCCTATTACACAAAAATTTAATAATTTTGAAATTCTGACAACGGATTCTGTGACCCATTTGTACCTGTGTTCGCGCCAGCACCGAATTCATAAAAATTAAAAATAGGTGGCAGCCCTATCCACTATATTGAATTTCAAAATTCTGACTTCAGATTCGAAATCAGCGACGCCCTAACACTGTTAAATTATGTTTAAAACTCTTTTACATTTTACATTTTACTAGATGTCAATACTGTGTTAAAAATTTAGGTGGTAACCCTAACCTCCATCTTAAATTTTAAAACTGTGATATAAGATTCGAAATCAAATCTGTTGTCTAGGTGCCAACTCTATCCGTCATCTCAAATTTTAAATTTTGACATAAATTCGGAAATCAGCTGCCCCCTTAAACTGCCAACCACGGAGTCCACAGAACCCTTAAAAGTCCTGTTACGCTTAAGCTTTCTCTACACAAGCTCACTGAATTTTTTGGATACTTGCTTTAAATTTAATTAATTGGATACTTGCGAGCTTACATGCTTTTTCCCGATCTTGTCAACTTTCTGCCCTACAAATTTAGTCTCATCAAGCCAAGCCATTGAGACAGCATGGATATGATTTGTATCTGTTTGGTATTTTTGCAAGCAGACTAAAGCTTGCTTTTTCAAGTTTGGATACATACTTGAATTCAAGTCCTTGAAAAGTCTTGAACTTCAAGTAGGCTTGTATAGTTCTCTGCGTGAACGGCGAAAAAATATTTTGTGGATCAACACATTCAAGGTAAGAAACACCAAAAAACCGTAGAACTGGTAAAAAAGGGGGGCGTAAACAATAGCCAACTTTACGGCAGTAGCAGGAAAAAATTAGTTTTATGCGGATTTGGCAAAAACGATACTGAAATGCGATATGCTACCATTCCACAAGCTAATTCGTACAGAGCTAAAAACATTCTTCTAAAATTTCAGCAAGGTTTTATATAACCGATATAACAACTGAAGTCGCTTTTAACAATTCCAAGTGCCAAAAACATTTTATATAGAAAATTAATTAAGGTAATGAACTTAGAAAACTATGCTCTAAATCGATGTCTTTCACAATTAAACAAGAAGAATCAGAACGATCAGCTTTAAGAGGTTCTTAAAAGGTATTATATTGTACGTTTTCTTTGAAAAAAATATTTAACACATTATGACAAATAAGAACTTCATGTCATTATCTCAGAAAATGTCCAGCTATTGAACACTGTGTATCATGGTTGTTGCTTTCTTACCATATGAATTGTATTATTTAGCGCATCAATTTCACGCTGTTGATGCCACAACATCTGATTACATTGGCACACCGAATTAATAAGCATTTGCTGTGTTTGCACAAACTGTTGCAGCAACATAGGATCTGCGGTAATTGGTGCTGTATTGCCACTTGTTGCACCAGTAGCTGTGACGTTTACAGCAGCGCCTAGTGTCGAAGCGCTATTTGAAGCGCTACAAATGCAATCTGCACTGCTAGGTGCAGGTGGATGATGTTGCGAGTGCAAACCAGCAACGCTGCCGTGTAGACCGGAAAAATGTGTTGGTGTGAATTGTGCTGCAAACGGTTGTGAACTTGCGGCACTGCCATAATATAAATGTGGATTCCAAGAAGTTGGCAAAGGTGGTGGTATAGGACCTGGCACTATATGGGGAAAAAAGATGATTTTAGTAAAAGTTGGAGATCTTAAAAATGATTAATTAACTTACACCAACTAGAAGTAGGCGGACCACTAAGTTGATGCATGGGTGGTGGCATGGAGTAGGACTGAGAACTGCCCGATTGCATGCTAGCCGCTTCCAAAGATGCAGCTGTATCATGCGTAGTGTTTGCCGCAGCTGCGGTCGTTGAAGATTCTTCAATGATATGCTTTTCATTACGTTGATTGGGAGCAGATGATGGGGATGTAGTAGAAGCAGCATGTTTGACAACAGGCTGCTGAGATTGAGTTGTAAAATATTTATTGGCGGTTGCTGTTGTCACAGCTGCGCCAAAGTCAGAATCATTTAGCTCCTCCTCCACCTCGGCTTCATCATCGGCCTCAGAAACAATGTCATGCACGCCGTTTGTACGCGGACGCTGAGCTGTCGTTGGCGTAGATGTGTGACATACGTTATCAAGCTGTAAGCGCTGACATAACTGTTCGAATTCTTTCTTTTTCACCTCATATTCCTCTTTAAGCAGATCTCGTTCAGATTGCTCTTCTTCTTGACGCCGCTGCATAAGTTGTGTTGAATTGCGCTTCAGGGCATCTTCATTGACCTGGGCAGCAGCTGCAGCTTCTGCTTTGCGACGCACAATTTCATCTTTGAGCGCTTTAATGCGATCTCGCTCGGCTTGTAGACTAAGCGCCTGTGCACGCAAGTCGCTAGTCACCTCATTAAGCATGCGCACCTTAGCCGACATGATGTCGTTGTTATCCTCATTTCCATCGCTAGCTGTTGGTGTGCGATCGCGGTCGTATGAGCAAGAACGTTCGCGTTGCACTGGTATATCCACGGAATTGTTCGCAGGCAGATTGCGTCCGATATCTTTCGGATCTGTTTGTGCCGTGTGCTCTTCAATAAGATTAACTGTTTGCATCATATCTTTAAGACGCTTCAGTTGAGCCTTCATTGCAGCAATATCGGCAACTTTTTGACGCATCATTTCAGCAGCGGCGGGATCTTCACCTGATTCGTTAGCAGGAAACTGAGCCGTTGCCGCTTGTAGCAATTCGATGGGTACAATGCGTGAGTATTCCACGGGTACAACGCGATGTGTTGTGGAAGCTGGTGGAGGAGCCACCGTTGTGGTATCCACAGGCACCACTGCGGTTTCCTCCGCTCGCTGCTGTTGCTCATTTTCCTGCCTGCGTTGCTCAGCCGTACGCTCCGCATTGCGATTTATGTCCTGCAGCTCACCTACCAAGCTACGCATCTCATCACGTTGAACACGCAAAGACTCCAGCTTGCGTTGCAAAGCTTCCTGCTCCGCCAATATGTCAGGCCCATCATCACCCAGCAAGTTGCCCAAATCATTTTGATGTTGTATAAATGTGGTAAGATTCTTCATGCGTCCCACAAGCGCTGACATATCGGAATGTACCTGCTCGATAGATTGATATTCAGGTGGATCGTTGGGATTGGCTCCATTTTGTTGGCCAAAACTTAAAGTCGGCGCTTGATGACGCAATGCTTCCATTTCGGTAAGATGCTGCTTAGCTTGTTGCTGCAATCGCAACAATTGTTGCTGTTGTTCCTGGATATTTTGAATGTTGCGATTCGATGCCTCCAAACGTTGCTGCAGTTCATCGTAGCCAGGTGTGTTGTCAGGTGTTGGTGTTTCCTCGTGAGCGCTGTGGAGCGACTGAATAGACTGAGCTCGATTGTCGCTGATCTGTATGGCAAATGAAATAAAAGGAAAAATTATTAAAAAATATGTAATGTTCAATGAAACTTCTACATCGTGATCTACACAATTAAACGCTTAATATTTGTCCTCATCATTGTTTGGTCGCATACCTCACTTAGCGCGACATCTTCTAAACTGTTTGAATTGACAATGATATCTCGTTCAGTTGCTGTTGGGCTTCTAACTTCGTTAACCATGTTTTTGGCCTATGGAATATAAATTAAACAAAAATAAATAAAAAATAAATATAAATATGAAACTAAAGTGTAAAATTAATTAAATTATACAACTTGAAATGAAAGCAACAGAAATGGCCTCGAAAAGAGGAAAAAAAAAGTGAGTCTACCAGGATAGTCAACAATAGTCTACAAATAGCACAATTTACTGCATCTTTATGTATAAAGAAACGACCACTCAATGTTGTAAGAGAAAGGAGCAACAATATTTTTCGATATGGAAAAATGTATTGCTTACCGTGTCTCGCACCACGTTCGGCCTTCGTTTCGTTATACATACAGATGCAGTTCGTCTGGATCATAAGCGAAACAATCGTTGTTCAATGTTGTGCGCCAATTAAAGAAGACTGAAGTCTGAGAGAAGGAGTTATAGGATCAAGTTACCATCAACTCAAAAAAAAAACAACCGAACTGAGTTAACTCATTTATCAACACCTGAATGATACAAATGCATAGAACAAATACAAATTTGAACAAAAGGGTTTTCCAAACAGAGAGCTAAGAGAATGAGTTTAAGAGTAACTTATAACAACAACATTTCAAATAAGTTAATTCATTTCTTGGCAATGGATCAATAATATGAAGGATATTTTTTTTTGTGTAACGATTTATTTGCAATCTATTTTAGAATTTGAATTTATATTACATTTAACAGAAATTGCAAGGCTTCATTAAGCTTGACAATATAATAAGCATTCAAAACAAGTTTTTAAAAAATTCATTGCTTAATATAATTAAATAAATAAATATAATATTTAAATAAATATTAATTGTAATAAAGGCAAGAAATAAGAACTTTATTTTCTAAATGGAAGATCCAGCGGATGGAATCTCTTCAATCGTCTGACTTCGGTGGTCTCATCGAGGAGTGAAATAGCCAACGGATTGATATGATCACTTAGTCTTTGCAAGTAAGTATCTCTCGCTAAACTTTCTAATCTCGTCCTTTACTTTTGCTATGGAAAGATCTCTTTGTATGGATGTATTAGTAACAAACCAAGGAGCATTTGCAATAAGCCGAAGCGTTTTTGACTGATAGCGTTTCAATATCTCGATGTTAGAGTTACTAGTAGTTCCCCAAAGCTGAAGTCCATATATCCAAATAGGTTTAGGTATTGTTTTGTATAATTTTATTTTGTTTTGGAGATTAAGTGTTGATTTTTGGATTAATTAGCCAAAATATTTTTTTTTACCAGATTTAGGTGCTGCCGTTTAGTTTTTATATGATTATTCCAGGTAAGACGTCTGTCAAGGTGTAATCCGAGATACTTGACCGAACTATTTGCTGGAATTGTTGTGACATTGAATCTAATTGCAGGACAATCACTTCTCCTTAAAGAAAATGTTGCATGAACAGATTTTTCTGCATTAACATTTACGTATGTTCCATTTTGATAGCCACACCTTAATTTTATTTATTTGGCTTTGAACTAAATATAAAGGATATGTAATTATTTTTGCTGAGTGACTTCAGCTCACAGATTGGTAAGCGATATTACAACAAATATACATTAAGAAAAAGTTTCAACCATAGATCACAAGACGTCAGGCTCATCTACTCGTGTCAATCTATGCAACACATTATTTGAGGTTACTTAACTCCACATAAGGAGATTTTCAAATACATCTGGACATCGGCAAGTAGTCAGATAAAACACACGAGTACTCGGTGAAAAATAAAATAAACTGTTCAATGGGCTGTAAGAAAGGATACAAAACTGTTTAGTGTAGATTTTTAGTTCCACAGCTTTAGCATTAAATGAAAGTTGCAACAAGGATAAAATTATTTGCGTGTGATTCATGCATAGTCGACTTATAAATCTAGATGCTCCTTCTGTTTTCCAATTTATGCAACTAAACACTTAAATTGCTATTTTAACGCACGTGTAATGGCATTCTTACGCATTATTCTTGAATATCCTGGCATATAAAGTTATGCATGACATATGGTTATTGTTTGCATACACTACATTGAATTTTGAGAAGTATTTCATAAGCCATATTTTTTGTGAAAAATTATGCCACATTTACTGAGCAACAATTGCATAACTCATGTTTTACATTTTTACATATCGTCGTTACAAAAGTGAACTTGCGAATCTGAAAAATTAAATTTTTTATTTCTAATGAAAATTCTATAGAAAATTAAAAATCAAATTTTCCAGATTCGCAAGTTCACTTTTGTAACGACGATATATGGTTTAGTCTATTGCTTATGTACTTTGTTGATGCGCAAGATGCGCATGATATGTACATAGTTACAAAAGCTACGAAATCATTGCATAATTACCACAAATGGAATTTTTTACACAAAAGTGACGACTGTGCATTAGTTTCATTTCGCTGCGTCGCACAGTGGTTTAATGCCATAAAAATTTTGGAAAAAAAATAGGAGTCTTAGATTGATGAAATTTGGTATGTAAGTTGAAATTATCTCTAGGAGATAATAAAAACATTTTTGAAATCTGCCCACAACAAAGCCTACTTCCCATATAACACAAAATTTTAAAACGCTATATTTTTTTCGTATATCAAAACAACTCTCCCAAGAATCTTAAATACAGTCAGCAAAAAAAAAAGTTGTACACTAACCGAAATCAAATAAATTGAGATAAACTGTAAAAAGTATAGAGTAAATATATACTTATTATATATCAAAGTAAAGCTTGAAACGCATACTGTAATATTAAATAAAAATTATCTTCCAATTGTCTCTATTCCAAGAGAGAAAATAACAAAAACAAAAATATGCCAATTTCACTCAGCAAAAAAAAAACTTGTACACTTGTCTCTTTCTTTATGAAAAGAGTCCCGTTATAAAATGTAAAAGCGAATATTGATAACTTTGTATGTAAAGTTATTGGAGTTTTGTTTTTCAAACTGATCGCAGCATTCTATATTCGTTAAGTGTTAAAAGATGGCTAGAAAACAGATTTCAAAAGATTTAAAAGAACTTATCATAAAACTATGGAATGAAAAAACTCAGTGCGAGATATTGGGAAAATAGTTCAAAAACCCCACACTACGGTTCAGTATGTAATAAAAACATTTGAACAAAATAAGACTTTTGAAAGACCCTGTGGAAGTGGACGCCCTAAGAAGATTAATACTCCCCAAATTAAACGGAAAATAGTCAAATTTGTTAAAAAAGATTCAAAAGTTTCCGCCGTTCAGATCGCAAAAGAGCTTAAAAGTAGCAATATTGTTGATGTCACTCCACAAACCATAAGAAATTTCCTGCATTCGGAAGGACTACATGCACACGCACCTAGAAAAAAACCACTTCTCTCTAAACCAAATGTTTAAAAGCGCTTGGACTATGCTAATCAGTTTTTAGACAAAGACAATATATTCTGGGATAAAGTTATGTTTACCGATGAGTCCAAATTTAATTTATTTACCTCTGACGGACGATGTTACGTATGGAGAAATAAAGGAGAAGCTTTAAATCAGCGTAATGTTGCGCATACGGTTAAACACGGAGGTGGTAATGTGATGGTCTGGGGTGCAATGGGTGCAAATGGCGTTGGAAATCTCGTATTTGTTGAAGGAAACATGAGCAAAACAGACTATTTCAATATTTTAAAGAATAATTTGGCACAATCCGCCCAAAAAATGGGGTTGGAGAATGGATTTGTGTTTGTCCAAGACAATGACCCAAAGCACTCGGCCCATATTGTTAAAGAATGGTTTCTTTACAACACTAAAAAAGTGCTTCCCCACCCTCCACAGAGCCCGGACTTAAATCCAATTGAGCATCTCTGGGCATTTATGAAAACAAAATTAAAGGACTATCATATTTCTAGCAAAGAAACCCTTAAAAAGGCCTTGATGGAAATATGGGATTCAATTCCTGAAGAAGTGACAAAAAATCTGGTCCACTCGATGCCAAATAGGCTCCTAGCTGTAAAAAACGCCAAAGGCCACCATACAAAATATTAATAAATCATAAAATTTCGTATTTACTTGAATATTTTTAAGTTTTTTCTTAGTGTACAAGTTTTTTTTTTTGCTTAGTAAAATTTTAATATTTTTGCTTTTGTTATGTTTTTCGAGAAGTATAAATAATACGGAAATAATTTTTAATACATGTTATAGAATGGATCTCAAGCTTTTATATGATATATAATAAATGTACATTCACTTCATACTTTTCACATTGTTTTTAAATTTGTCTGAATTCAGTTAGTATACAACTTTTTTTTTTTTGCTGACTGTATATATGAAGATTAAAACAAAATTTTTTCCACGCGCACCTCCCATACGTTTTATACAATATTTGTATAGCATTGAGAAGGATACCAACAAAATTTGGTATATAAGTTGAAATGGACTATATAAGATTGCTTACGAAAAATTTTGCAAATTCACCTACAACCACGCCTACCTCCCATATAGCACAAAAATTTAAAACGCTATAATTATTTTCGTATTGAAGTTTTATTAAAACAACTCACTCAAGAATCTGAAAAATATGTAAGATGGGTGCACCAAATAAGGCCCAGCTCCTAATAAGGCCCATTTTGTATAAATCATACTAAATGCCACCGGACTTTGGTGAAATGTTATGAACATGTTGTAACACGACTAAAACTTAGTTTTATTGCGAGTGGTTTTGTCTGCAGTATACATAAGTTGTGCATTTTTATAAAATTAGTACTGCGTCACAGTGGAATTTTGCTAAGACACACACACACACACACATCTACATTAATTTATTGTTTTGCTAAAAATTTCTTGATGAACATTAAATAATAGTTATCGAAATTTAACTGAATTTTGTGAAGTTCTTAGTTTTTTCTACTTGAAAAGTGAAATGCTGAATGTTCCTAATAAGGCCCACAAAAAAATGATGTGGGCCTTGTTACGAAGGGGGCTAGGAAAAACAAGTTGATGCTTGCTCGCATGGGAAACGGCAATTTGTTTTTACGAAAATATTTTTTTTTTTATTTGAAGATGAAAAATGGAAGCGTAGAAGGATGAAGAAGTCTTGAAATTTGCAGCCCGTTTTCCTGACAGACCGTTAAACAAAACCGCATTCAATGTCATATTTTCTAAAGTATGGCCTAAGTGTATGACAGCAGACAATATTCTAAGTGGCCTCAGAGCAACTGGATTGTATCCTTTTGATGCAGATGTTATTCCTCCATCAGCATTTGCACCGTCCTGGAGACTTCAGCACCTTCTTAGCCACACCGAGAGCTAAGAGAACGGTGCAACAAACGCGGAAGAAGGCCTTAAACTATCCAGGCCAACATCTCACCAAAAGCCTGAATTGCTTTTGTTCTTTATGTAAGCAATAAATACTAGAAATCTAAGTTTCTGTTGTGTTTTTTATACTAACGTAAGGATAATACATTTGGGCCTTATTTGGAGCACGTGTCCTTAATAAAGCCTCCAGACACAAAAAGAAAAACGCAACTTAAATAAAGAAATGCAATATTTGCTAACACTCTACTATACTATAATATACTCTGCTTTTTCTGTAAAAAACTAGCCAAATTCCAATACCGAAAAGTAAAATGGGTTTTCTTCTCGCGATTCTTTTTTTTTCAATTTAACAATTAAGGTGGGCCTTATTTGATACATGTACCTTAGACATTTAAAAAGAGCCACGCCCACTATCTCCTTAAGTTCCCAAAATTTACCATTGCATATAACATTGCTAATTTGTATTGAAATTCTTGTGACCTATGTACGAATTTTTAAAAACTTTGTTCGGCGGCCGCAAACATGTACCAACTTTTTTTACATATATTTAAAGAGGAAATTCCCAGATTTCATACCATAATGAGACGACCGAGGAAGACCGAGCTTAATTTATATTTTCCATAGAAAATAAAAAATTTTTATGGTCCGATTTTGAGTATATGAAAACTTTTAAAATAGTCATGTAATCTACAAAATTTTTTCGTTGGAATAATGACAATAAGGTATGCTTTCATAAAAAGTTATAATAATTTGCTAGTAAAAAATTTTTGTTTACTCAAATACACTGCTAAGTTGCATGAAAATTTAAATCAATTTTTTGCTAAAAAATATTACATTTTAAGGAAAGCATTAATATATTCTTCATAATGAAGCATTTCGCTTTAAGTCTGCAAGACCACATAATAAAAATAGAGTGGTCGGAAAATTAATTTTTTCGCCCAAAATCCCACTGTGCGTCGTTCTGATCGGGAAAAAACAAAAAAGTGCTCTTGAAATAAAAAGGTATGTATGCAAAATAGTGGCGACCGTAGCCTAGTGGGTAGAGTGCGTGGCCGCTAAGCTAAGGAACCGCGGTAGCCCGGGTTCAATTCCAGCTCAGACAGAAAGTTTATTCAATTGAATTAATTTTTCTGTTCGGTCGTCACCTCTCTGCAGACAATGGCAAACCTCAGAGAATAAAAATTGCCATGTAAAGCTTATTGAGAACATAAGCCATTCGGAGTCGGCATAAAAACACGTAGGTCCAGTTCTCGGTCATTTGTGATCAAACATTTAATAACACGCACAACACAATTGATCAATAGAAGCTAGGTCAAAGCCCTCCCAAGGGCTGAAATGGCCAGTTTATATTTATTATTGTATGCAAAATAATGAAAAGGCCCAAAAGAAAAAGTCTATATAAAGGGTGTTTTTTATAGAGCGATACAACTTTGAGTTGGCATCACTGCTTTATTTGACCATTCATTTAACAGCTGATAGTTGCTTTTTGTTTAATTTGCTTTGAAATTTTACTATGGATCGACTTACACTAGAGCAACGCGTGCAAATTGTGAAAATTTTTAATCAAAATAATGGTTCTGTTCGTCAAACTTATCGTGCACTTCGTCCATTTTATGGCGTACATAATCGTCCTTCAGAGCTGCTAATTCGAAGAACAATAGATCGTTTTCGGACCACATTTACTGTTAGTGATAATGTGCATCCCGTGAGACGCCAAACAGTGCGCACTGAAGAATCTGTAGCCGCTGTACAGGAAAGCATTGAAGATGATCCTAATCAGTCAATTCGTCGCCGTCCTCAGCAACTGGGGTTGCGTCCTTCCACTTTATGGGAGATTTTACGAAAAGATCTTGGCTTAAAGCCTTTTAAGATTCAACTTGTGCAGGAATTAAAGCCAAACGACCATAGTATGCGCCGCCAATTCGGCGAATGGGTTGAAGCACAAATTGATATTGATTTTGAATTTCCATGGAAAATTTTATTTTCCGATGAAGCCCATTTTTGGTTGAATGGGTACGTAAATAAACAGAATTGTCGGATTTGGAGTGAGGTGAATCCACAAGCTTTTGTCGAAACAGAAAATTACTGTTTGGTGCGCTTTATGGGCTGGCGGAGTCATTGGCCCATATGTCTTCAAAAACGATGATGGTCAGAATGTTACTGTCAATGGTGAACGTTATAGGAACATGATTCGAAGTTTTTTCGTATCTCAATTAGCTGGAATTAATCTTGCTGATATGTGGTTCCAACAGGACGGAGCCACATGCCACACAGCGGGCGCTACAATTGATTTACTCAAGGAAACTTTTGACGAAAAATAATTTCACGAAATGGCCCAATTAATTGGCCCCCAAGATCGTGTGATTTAACCCCATTGGATTATTTTCTTTGGGGTTTTGTAAAGTCACTTGTCTACATCGATAAACCACAAACAATTGAACACCTGGAAATCAACATTCGAAAAGTTATCGGCGAGATACGGCCGCAAATGCTGAGAAAAGTTTGTGAAAATTGGTGTTCCAGATTACGCTTTGTACGCGCCAGCCGTGGCGGCCACATGGTCGAAATTATATTTAAACATTAATGTCATAAAATGTTCTATCCAGTAAAGCCCGTTTCATTGATATTAAAAATATATTACTATGTTTTGTTATGATTTAAACTTGTATCACTCTATAAAAAACACCCTTTATATAAAAATGAATGTACGTTTGTTTGTTTGTTTGTTTGTTTGTTCTGAATACATTTCTACCTCTCATATAACCCAAATTTGAGATTTTGAATAACTTTTGCGTTATAATTCTCATAGTCTCGGAATTCAGTATTCGACAATTTACACGTGCTGTTTTACTGATAACATTTTATGGGCGTTGGACAAGGTGGCGTGGCACCTCCCATAATTTGTGATATCGAATAGCTTTTGAGTTATAGTTTGCACAGCCATGGAATTCGGTATTCTTCCACAATTTACACACGTCGTTAAAGGGGCTTGGCACCTCCAATACAACCCAACTTTGCGAATTGCTATATCGAATAGCTTTAGAGTTATAGGCTGCACACCTAGGAATTCATTATTCGACCACGATTTATACATGCCGTTTCTTTGGAATTCAGTATTCGAACTCAATTTACACATGCAGGTTCACTGAAACATTTTATGGAAGTTTGACAACAATGCTTAGTAGGGCGTCGCAGCAACGCGCCTGGTTTCAGCTAGATTTATAAAAATAAAATAATCGATTGATTTGATGCTATTTATTTTTAATAAATGCTTATTTAATCGACAGTAGTCTTTGGCGGAATTCGCCAGACAGAAGAATCATTGCGACTCCAAAACATCTTGAATCATTGCGCAGATCGTTCATAGTTCGATTGAGTGCTTCCAATGCACATTTATGCGCCATTCTGATTCATCTCATATGATGATTTAACTTGTTACCAAAACTTTGGCCATTGCTGAGTGTTTCGCAATGTTGCATGTCGGTGTTTCAGTCGTTTGAAGGTTTCCATGCGGCAATTTCCACGCTAAATGATCCGTTTGACATCCTTCTAGCAACGTGATCACTACTATACCAGAAGAACTAACTGCTACAGCAATTTCGGATCTCGCAAGAACAGTGACTTTAATAAATGACATGAGGAATGTCTTCCCAAATTCACCGGATGCATCGAGGAAAAATAAGCCACCATTCTCATCATCAATTGCCTTTATTAACTTATTGTGCATTTCCTTATGTTAAGTGTTATACAGTGGTAAATTTGTTAGAACTGTCTCGTTCAATGCATCTCTATCGTATTCACGTTCACGATCCAATTCTCGATTGAAAGCACCGTTCATACCACTATTTGGCATTGGTGTTCTACATATCACCTTTTTCGTTTTGTATTTTAATTAATTTATTAATATAATTCATTGGGTTCAGGACCCAATGAAATAACGCCCAAAATAAAAAATGAAATAAAACTCAAAACATTTTGGGCATAAAAAATGAAATAGCGCTCAAAATCAAATATTAAATAAAGCCAAAAAAATGATATAACGCCCAAACCGAAAATAAAATAAGATCCAAAATCTTTTTGGAAAAAATTGGGAACATTTTACCGGCTCCGCGAAATAACTCCTAACGAAAATAAGTCCTAATGAAATAACTCCTAATGAAAGAACCCCTAACAGTAAATGAAATAAGTCCTAACGTTGAGAGATGAAATAACTCCTAACTCCTGGGGAAATAAGACCTAAAGAAAAGATGAAATAAAACATAAAACATTTAGGAGTATTTTCATTATGAAATAAAACCTAAACGGAAATGATGAATTAAGTCCTAATTTTCAGAATATAAAAAAAAGTAATTGTGATTCTTCTGGCCGCGACCATAACTGTCTGACCAGAATCATGTCGTTGTCGTGTCGGCAGGCAGAGCGCTGACAGAGACAATGCAAACCTTATGGGAGAAAATTGCGGCAGAATACGACAACGAAAACGCCAAGATAGAAATGTTTCTATTTCTATTTTGACTTTGTCGTTTATTTGATAGCTCTCTCAGCTTCTCTCTAAAAATGTTGCCATATTTTAACAAAATTTGAAGAATATGTCAACCAATGTAGCGAGTAAACAGTGTTCCTGCTTGCTCTTATAATGATAGGAGTAGCCTTCAGTAGAAAATGCAGTAAATTTATATGAAGAGTATTGCAAAAAGTAATGTATTAAATGGAAGTGGAGTAATTATTAGTTCAATCGGAGTACGATGAGAACACTGAAGCAAATTCAAGAAAATCAACAATGGCAGATTGAATAAAAGCAAAACGACAAAGCCAACGCTACAATTCTGGGCCAACTCTTAGCGATTCTCTCTCACCGACACGACAACGACATGATTCTGGTCAGACAATAAAGCATAAGGCAGCTTTGCATACTTGAGATTGTGTTCGTGCAGTAAAATATATATTCATCTCATCTACAGAGCGATCAAAGCTTCAGTGTTCAAGCGAATGTCAAGCAGATAAGATCTGCGCAAGCGTGTTCCTTGAATATATTATATTATATCTGTGTCGATAAGCAATAAAAGCTTAAGTCGATTTAAGACAGAACTGAGTTATTGATATAGTTGTGTCCCACGTATATATCATTATGAACATACAAAATCTAGAACTTCTAGCATGACCTTAGCTAAAGATATGATGCAAAAACAAAAGACCCTTTCATATAACTTATATAACTTATATGGAAACTTTGAAAAAAGACTTAAGCTGTTATTGCTCATCGACACAGATATAACGTAAGATTACACTGTATAAAATTTTATGCATGCAAAATTTTTGGAAGTATGTATGAAAAAATTTTTTAATTTTACAAAATAGCAGCATGTCGCAGCACCAAAGAGGTAAAATTAAAAAAATTATGTATTACAAGGCATTATGATAATTTGCATGGCCAATATAAGGTAATTATGGAGCATGCGATGGAGAAATTAATTAATTATTTAAAAGCGGCATGTCCACATATCATATGATATACTGATCAATTCCAAGTACGTATAAGAAAGCATCTTACGCTGTCAGTTTGACCTTGGTAAAACACAATAAGCAACATAAGCACAATAAAACAACATATTTGTTTTTTACTATTAGCTTGCCTTTTTACATTTCCGTCTGCTTATCTGTATTTCACATTATCCGTCTGTCGGTCTGTTTCCTTTTGAAATTCCGTCCACTACTTATTTATTTAATTTTGCAGTACAAATCCGAGCATAAAAATATCCCATAATGCCTAGTAAGATTTCTGCAAAGAGCGCTTTAGCACTACTTTGTTTTCAGTGTAAGCTTTAAAGCGCCCAATACATACTCAAGATGAGAAAGTATAGATGTGCAAAGCTGCCCGACCCCAGTGGGCATTTTAGCGAGTGCTCTGCAAAAAAAGCATGCTAGCACTGCTTTTATTGGCGTCAATACACCTTCCATGATCACTGCATTGATGAGTACTTCTGTAAGGCCTACCTTTTGAAGGTTCTGATTCTTTTCATATTATTTTATATGAAAAAATTTACCAAACAAAATTTCAAAAAAATTTTAAATACACAGAACAGTTTGTAAAAAATTTAGATTTAAAAAACAACAAAAAAAATTTTTTTTCTCAGAGTTGAGTCTCGAACCCGGGCTCGCGAAAACTGACACATTACATATTATATTATATGAAAATATTTATATGGAAAAACTCCAAGTCTTTTCTTGTATTTTTGTATGAAGAAAATGTATAAAAAAATTAAAAAAAATTTTAAATACACAGAACAGTTTGTAAAAAATTTAGATTAAAAAAAACAAAAAAAATTTTTTTTGTCTGAGTTGGGTCTCGAACTCGGGCTCCCGAAAGCTTAATTTCATTTGTATTGATGCAAAATAAGCATGTAATTCTTAACAACCACTGTAGACGAGTGGGTAAGGTGTCGGACCGCCGACTTTTGTTAGTTGTTTTTTATTTCAAGTTGATATTTATATTGCTTTTCCTTCTAACGTGATTTCTCGAAAGAACGCTTCTGGCAGGTCTCTTTTGATCAAGGAGAGCGGAAGGCCGGACAAATTTTCCCATTTCATATAAAAAAGCAAGTGTAACTATATGAGAGCGGCAGTACTCTAAAATCCATACGAAGGCCTGCTAGCAGCGCTGCCAATGCCTACTGGGACACTGTTCTAGACCTCTGGAAAAATGCACACAAAACGAAAAATTAAATAAGGGCCCAAATTCGGGATCTTTTTTTAATATAAAATATTGCCCCACCACATAAAATGATATTTGGCCGATAAGGTGCTTAGAGCCATAGGTGTTAAATAACTCCTAACAATTCTAAATGAAATAACTACTAATTAGGACTTATTTCATCAGAAACTTTGTAGGAGTGATTACATAATGAACAGACACCTAGCAGTCAAAATGAAATAATTCCTAACATTGGTGAAAGAACACCTAACAAGGAGTTCTTTCATGTGAAATAGCTCCTTGCTTTGTATGGGAAATTTTAGGAGTTATTCCATTTTTTTTGTTAGGAGTTATTTCGCGGAGCCCATTTTATCTTTAGCTTAAATGGCTTTTTTTCAAAATGTGAATTTGGAGCTAAAAAAGATAATAATGAAAAAGTTAAAAGGTAGCTCTCAAGTCTTTTAGAAGTTATTGGGGGTGAAAAGTCAGAAAAAATGGCCTTAAAAACATGTATTTTTTCAATTTTTCAACAAAACTATGGGTATCAAAAGTGAGGTTATGCGAATATCTATTCAACGAGGTATCAAACACAAAAATCCATGGATAACTTTTTAAGATATAACCCCTTTTATACTTAAAATAGCACCGTTGGAACAAGTTAAACACCGGCTTCGCTGTCTACAGTACATCTGGATATAATTCTATTTTTAATAGGAGGCCTTCAGCCGCTGCTTAGGGATAACAACAGTCAGTAAGTCCAACACAGGTTTCGCTGTTTACAATACTTCTGGGTATTTGTATAGAAAATTTTTGGGCTTTATTTCATTTTTAATTTTTGGGTGTTATTTCATTATGTTATAACTAGACAGCGGAAAATATGAAATTGCATATTTGTATTGAATGATCACAAAACAATTTCGATGACACAGATATGCGTCCCGAGAAATTCTATCTCGGAAAATATAACACAATTTTTGCATATTTGCATATTGCATACAAAATGCATAAGCAAATATTAATTGCATAAGCAAATTAAGAAATTGCATATTAGCTATTATATGCATATGCAAAATTTATGCAAATTCATTAAAACGCAAATGTATGTTCGTAACTTCTATCATAGACATGAACGCTTTCAGAGGGTACAGGATAGGGATGCCAGATGCGCTTTTTTTAACAGTAAAGTACTATTTTTTTGGACAATGTACTGCTTTATGTCATGCACCCAAGACATTACGCAAAAGTACTGTTTTTTAATAATGTACTTTTTATGTAGCGTTTTTTTGTATAAATTTTACGTGCTGAAAATATTTTTGATTTTCTGAGTGCGAAAAAATTAGCCCGTCTAAATTGTTAATAAAAATTTTTTGTCATAGTCGCTCTCTGAAAGCACTCTGCTTTTTAGAGTTTACTGGTTATCTTGGATATGTTTTAAATGATGAAAGAACTAAGCGAGAAATTTGAACATCAAAAAGAAGCAGGGTTTCATGGCTACTTAGCTGAAACCACCATTAAGAGAATATTTAGTTTTATGTTTTTTTATTGGAGAATGGAAAAAATATACTTGTATTAAAAAATTTGAAAATATGAAAATAGCTGGCGAACATGTTCCTAAATTTAAGCATGCACCCTTGACTTCATGTGATGTGGAACGAAGCTTCTCCGCATAAAAATGATATTTTCTGAAAAGCGTCAAAATGTCAGCATCGACAACTTAGAAGAAGTTTGATATGAATTATAGAACATAATTTTGAACAGATAATCTATATATGAAAACGCGTACACGCTCAGAAATCTTGGAATTAATTTTAAGCCAAGCGTTGGAATCATGCATTTTTTAATATATTTTTGATTAAAACTTCTACTTTCAAGTATATTAAAAAATTGATTTAATTTTATCTGTATCAAAGTGTAATAAAAATTGTATTATATACAAGTTACAATACAAATTGTCTTAAAATGTAATACAAATATCTATCAAGCATCTGTCAAATTGTCATTCTGATTCTGAAATCTGACATTGTCAAAATAAAACCTAAATAAATAGTTTTTGTTAACGAAAAACCGTATGTTACAAAAAAAACTTTAAATGAATAAATATTTTGTTATTGGTTGACCAAATATTTTCTTCTTATTTCACTTGGAATTTTAAAAGTAAGTAAACATATAAAAGATTTATAGCTTTATTCCATAAATGTTCCATAAATTTATTCCATAAATGTTGATTTTTCCTTTCACCTTTTCAGGACAATATGTATTAAATGTTATACATCTTGTATTACTGTTTAATATAATCTGTATTACTATTTAATACAATTTGATACAATTTGTATAACTATTTAATACAATTTGTATTAATATTTAATAAAATTTTTTTTATTCGTATTACTTTTTAATAACTTAAGTATTACACTTGATTACAAATGTATTAAAATATACAGTCAGTCTGGTAAGAACGTGATCGGCATAACTTTTAAACCCTTAGCTCGATTCTTTTAAAATGAAAAACATTTTGTTGCATGTTTAATTGGCTAGTGCGCAAATTATTTAGTAAAATGTATAATCGCCCCCATTAACAATAATAGCTTCACATCTACGAGGCATACTTTGAACTAATTTTTGAGCAAACTCCCGTGGTAGCTCCCTCCAAATTTTTTTAATATTGCGGATAAGCTGTTTAGTAGTCCAGATACATTTTCTTTTGAGCTTTTCCTTCATAATTGACCAGACATTTTCGATTGGGTTTGCATCTGGAGACTGTGTAGGCCAATCCAACAATTCGACCCCATTTTGCTCTTTCCACGCTTTGCACAAACGACTTCGATGTTTGGGGTCGTTGTCTTCTTGCAATATCCAGGATACTCCTCTCCTTTTAAACATAGAATCAGCTGATGGTAACAGTGATTTCTTGTATATTTTCGTCATTAGTTCAGCGTTCAAATTGGCAGTGAATATGTTAAGGTGTCCAAAACCCCGTTCTGAAAAGCATCCCCAGACATGAACTTTAACTGGGTGTTTGACAGTTCGCTGAACTAATCTATTCGCTCCAGTACACCACGATCGACTAATGAAACCTCCGGCCCAAAAAGAAAATTCATCCGTAAATATTACATTGCTCCAATCACGATCCTTGTTTGCAGTCGCCCAAGTGAGTGTTTTTTGCATATGAACTGGTGTAAGTAAGGGCTTTTTTAAAGAACTGCGATATTTAAAGTCATTTGCTCGCAAACGTTCTCGGACAGCATCTTTGGACAAATTTACTCCCTTTTCTTGCAAAATTGCCGCACCTTTACGCAATGAGAGTCCAGGATTTTTCTCGAAGACGTGGAGGACTTTCTTATCATCATTATCTGAGGTCTTCTTTTTTGTTTCACGCCCAGGGTAGTCATCGACATTTTTTTCACACATATAGCGATTAACCCACTTTGTCACAAACGCTTTTGATTTTTTCATATATTTTGCTGCCGATAAACGGGACATTTTCGGTCCTTTTGAGTGCAAACACAGAAACACTGCTTCAAACCGCTTTTCAAATGCAGAACTCATAACAATATTTTACACTTCCACTTGAAACCACAAATGTAATTAAACTGTTTGATATATTGCGTAATGAAGCAACCTCTCCTCTCAATTTTTGCATACTTCGTTCACGCGTAACGGTAAACCACGAAAAATGTTGCCGATTACGCTCTAACCAGACTGACTGTAAACCAGAATTGTATTGTTCTAAACTTAGGCCCTTATTATGAGCTGCGTTCGATCTTCGACTGTAGTCGAATGGCCTGATCGAACGAATTCGCATTTGGTATTATAACGTGCTTTCGACAAAGAGTAGCGCTATTGTGAATTTCGTTCATTTTGTTTCTTCATGGTAGTATATTTCTATCAGGTGATTGTGGTTTTATTTCAACCAAATACGATAGGTTTGAAAGTTGATTGCAAAAAATAAGACAAAAAAGTTATAACTATGACGAAAATAATTTCCATAAGATTCGACGCTTCGTCAGAAGAGGATGAAAGCTTGAAGGTACTGACTAGAAGTAGAAAAGGGTTGAGCAACGCTTTCTTTAGCTTATCTTAAGCCACTTTGCTGTTCTAACTGGTGTTCCTAAGCAATTTAATTCTAGCATGAGTTCTTCCCATGTCTTTGTCGCCTGAACTTTGGAACAAATATCCTTTGCAGTCAAAGTTTGCCTCCATCAATAAGACCAGTTTTTCTAACTGTGATTTGTTGCTCACCACCTTAGACCTGCATACAAATTACAGAAACAGTTTAATATTAGTTTTTAGTCTTTAAAAAGGAAAACACAATCACAAAATACTTAAATTTTTAACAATTATTGCTAAGCTCGCATCGCACAGTGGCCGGAATACCCCATCTAGCGGCGCTTCAGCGATATGTTAAAATTCATAATATAGCAAACTTTATTATTTTTTTTGAAAACTTAAACCACAGCGGATTTTTTTGTGTTTTCTTTTTTGTTTTGTTCCCAATATTCGTACAGCTGTGAGCATTCAAACTTGACACATTTTTCAGCAAAGTTAACACATGTTTTTGAGCTTGTTTCAAGTGCAATTTTGTTGAGAGGAAAAAATTAAATATTTAATTTGTTAATAAGATTTGCGATTTTACTTTAATTAAAAGGTATGTATTAAATAAAAAAAAATCTGTTTGTGATCTGTGATTGTATGTTTAAGTGCTTAACAGTTGAAAAATAAAATGTCCTTTGTGAAAGTGTTTTTAGATATGAAATCCAATTTTGTGTGGAATAAAAGTAAGGTGGATTGGACTGGATTGGGTTCACTGTTTGCTTAATTTGTTTAAATTGGTTGTTATCTATGTCAACTTTATATATAGGCTGCTAGTTTTTGCAAACTTTTTATTTTTTTCGGTTTTTAGTTACAATGGCAGAATCTAAACGCACTCTTTTTTTAATATGGCATAGTGAACCAGTGCCAACAAACAAATTTTTAATGGTTGAAAATCATGTATTCGCTAATATCATTGATCGCTCGAAATATAGCGAAGAGCAATACCGACAAATTCAAAAACAATTAAGAAATTTTATGAGCCAACTTGTACAAAAGTGGAAAGAAAGTCATAGAGTTTTGGCAGTGTTCGAAAAGCGAAATAAGATCTGGTTGGATGAAGACATTATTTTCCCTAATCCAGCCGTTGCCCAACGTAATAAGAAACCTTTTTCAGAGTGCACAAGGAAGACTCAAATAAAAAAAATTGCATCAATTGTCAATGAAACACCGAACGAAGAGTTAATGGTAGCAACGAGCGTGAGTCTTTACAAGGCTGGAAAAAGAAGCGTTTCACAGGTTGTTTCAAAGTTACGTTCAGAATCTGGAATAGCTCCAAAAATGCTTAAATCTGTAGACTCTGAAGCAAAAACCAATATTCCGTATACACCTGAGGAAGCTTTAGCTCTTTATATTGATGGTGGATACTCAAAAATGTCATACAGAGATATGCAATCTGGTGCCAAAAAACGAAACGCCAATATTTATCCAAGCTACGATATTTTGGCTAAAACTAAAAGGGAGTGTTACCCCAGTGACATACACGTAACTGAACGTTCAGCTGAAGTTGGCTTGCAAAGTCTCGTAGACCATACTATTGCACGTATAATGCAAGGCTTTTCAACAGCTTTTGAGGATCTCATGACTGTAGGCAATAATAACGATTGCATAAAAGCAATATTTAAATGGGGCTGTGACCGTAGCAGTGGGCACTCTACTTACCGTCAACGTTTCAGTGTTTCTGATACTGGAACAATTGATGAGCATTTATTTGCTGTATGTATTGTTCCTTTACAAATTAAAAAAGGACCCGCAATACTATGGCAAAATAACAGGCCTTCTTCAACTCGGTTCTGCAGACCCATTAAAATAATTTTTGAAAAAGAGTCAGCGGATTTAGTAAGGGCTGAGATAGAAAATGTAAAAAGACAAATTGCACAAATTCTGCCGACAAAATTAAGTTCTTTTGAAGTAACACACGAATTTCATTTGACCATGATCGATGGAAAAGTGTTTAATACCATAGCGGAGTCATCATCACTGGCTTGTGGAATTTGTGGTGCGACACCAAAATTGATGAACAATCTAAATTTGGTTCAACTGAGGCAGCCACAAAACCACAAGTACGAATATGGATTGTCGACACTTTATGCTTGGATACGGTGCTTCGAGTGTATAATTCATATCGCCTACAGAATACCTATAAAAACTTGGCAAATACGTGGAGAAAATAAAGAAATTGCTGAACAAACGAAAAGAAAAATTCAACTTGAACTAAGAAAAGAATTTGGTATTTTGGTGGACATTCCAACGACGGGTTCGGGGAATACAAACACTGGGAATACAGCCAGAATGTTTTTCGAGCAGCCAACCATGGCCTCTATAGTAACTGGAGTAAAAATGGAACTTATAAAAAGGTTTGGTATAATATTGCGTAAAATGGCATGTGGGTATGCAGTTAACGTAGAGGCTTTTCGCATATATGCCTGGGAAACAGCAAAAATATTTGTTTCCGAATACCCTTGGTTTTATATGCCTCAATCTGTTCATAAAATATTAATACATGGAGCAGATATTATTGACAAAGTTTCGCTACCAATAGGAATGATGTCAGAAGAGGCAAGAAATAAAGATGTTCGCACTTATAGGCTGAACCACACGCGAAAAGACACGAGATTGCACACAATGGAAGACTTACTGCACGCTCTATTGGTTTCGTCGGATCCTTTTATTACATCTAAATCTAAAAGCACCTCGAAATACTCGAAAAATCACATCGAAATAGATGCTGGGGTCAAGCAGCTTCTTTTAAATATGAATGATATAACTGGTGACCTTAATTCTGAAAGCTCCGACTCTGAATAGTTTTTTTCATTTGCACCTTAGATTCATCTAGCAGTTCCGAAACGGAATAAAACACTTTTATTACTATTATTATTACTACATTTGTTTTTTTTTTTAATTATAATTAAATTTTTGTTATGAAAACAACTTAAATATATGAAGACTGTATATGGCCAAAAATAGTTATTTCAACAGAAAAAAAAAAAAATAAAAACAAAATAAATAAATAAAAAAAAATGTTTTTAATATTAAAGTTTAATATATTTTCAGCCCAAAGGAATGTGAAACAATAAATATTTTAACTTTACGATGTTTTCCTGAATAAAATAAAAAAAGTATAAAATATGAAAAAAAGTTGCAACTTTCACAAAAAAAAAAAAAATATAAATATATTTTTAAAAAATTTTTTTTTGCTTAGCATTGTAGCTTAATCTGTTTTCAACTAAAAAAAAGCATTACACAAACAAACAAAATTTTTCCCTAAGCGCTATTAATTAAACGCCGCTAAATGAGCCTTTTCGGCCACTGTGCATCGCATCGAAAGCAAAATCCTATTCGACTGAAATTTAAATGAGCAACGAACATTTCGATAGGGTTGCACTGCTCATAATAAGAATTGAACTTTCGATACTCGTTGTTCGATAACCAGCGAAGATCGAACGTCGAAAGCAACTCATAATAAGGGCCTTAGTTTCTATTCCAATTCTGTATTAGAATTTAGTATTATGGGATTAGAATTCAATTTTAATATTTGACATATATTAGATTCTAATGCAATTCTGGTGTGGTCATATAATAGAGTAGAAGGGGGTAATGTCGTGCACTGGCTTTTTTAGCATAAAAAATTTAATGATATACCAGCCGTTGGTAAGGTATGGGCCTACTGACCTACAGAGCTCATGCATACAATACTAGCAATATCCATGCGTAAGGGCAATATGTGCGACGTTTTTTAAAAATCGCACGTTCTCGTGACGACGAAAGTGTTTTTTATCGGATCAAAAAAATTATTTGTCTCGCAGGAAAATATACCAGGTAAGTGTTTTCTTAAAGCAAATTTTCCGCCGAAAAAAAAGATGTATTGTGATCGAAAAAATTTTTGTTCTTTACCGATTTGTCGAAGTCAACCTTGAAAACGACCTTTGGGGCAATATCGTGCATTTGATGTGGGGCAATGTCGTGCACTATACAGAAAAGAAAAGGGAAGGAAACGCGGTCGCCCTAGTGTACCAAGGGAGTCGTGAAGCCATAACAAAACGCTACAATCAAAATAAAATTTTCCAAAATTTTTTCTCAATATCAAGCACTTTTTGAAAAAATATTGTTTTTCTTTCCGTGTTTCATATAGCAAATTGCCTATTTTCACTTTTCTTTTCATAAAATTGTATTTTTTGATCATATTTCGGACTTGTGTATATTGCCTTATAATTAACAATAATAAATAAATAAACAATAATGCTATATCTTCTTGAATCGAACCACTACCTATCGTTTTTCACACATTCTGATACCTTTACAATACAATGCACAACATTACCCCACAAATTTTGAGGGGGGTAATGTCGTGCACATTTTTTTTTTTTTTAATTTCTACTAATACGATTTCATGCTACACGAATATTGTTACACATAAATGTTACCAACCAAATTATCTTTCGATCGGATGCTTACTCGTTGTATTCGCTTGTCATGTACGGCTTTACGAGCACTTTAAAGTTGAGTGCACGACATTACCCCCCCTCTACTCTACAATACAGTTTTTATTAGAATTTAATCCAAGATTTCTGAGCGTGTAGGAAAAACCGTTCGGTACCATTTTCTCCCGTGTTTCTCAACCGATTTGGATAATTTTTCATTCAAATGAATAAAAGTAGGGAGAAGGAGTGCACAGAATATTTTTTCTGACCTTTGACCTGAAATGTGAGCGTTCAAAACAGAATTTCTTCAATAAAAGCTAAGCTATAAGAGATGGAAGAAAATTGTGTAAAAGGAAATTTTAGACATTGCTGATATGTACAAAATATTTCCCAGACATTTCTCGCTATCTCTTACGAATACCCTACAATAAGCATTTTTTTATATTACATATGCGAATATATATTGGGATAGTTAAATTTCTTACAAACAGTAAACTTTGAAAAATTCCCGTTATTTTGACTTTAAAATTATGACGATATCTCGAAAACTGTAGATTTTCTCATTACAACGTATTTTTGTATTTAAAGTCATTGGTTGATTTTTTTGCGGTATACGAAAGCTTTTTTGGTAATATTTTTCACGGATAGTATACTAAAAAATTTCCCGTTATTATGACATCAAAATTATTACGATATCTCGAAAACTGCAGATTTTCTCCGTACAACGAATTTTATTACGAAAAGTCGTTGGTTAGCACTGAGCGGCAAACTGAAAATAGGAATAGTTTCTTTTTTAAACCTTTTCCTACGCTCATCTGAGAACGAAAGCGATTTCATATTACAGTGTAGCTCGAATGTCACAGTGAAAATGTTGAATTTCGACCACTGGCGATTTTTAGTTAACATGATTATCTGTTGAAAGTAATAAAATAATTTTTACATTGTTAACACTCTTTTTCAATAAACTTTATAGATATTTCAATTAATTTGGAAATATTATGAATGTATACCATTTTTATTATTGCATAAGCAAAAAATATTAAGCATATTTCTTAATAAATATGCTGCAAATTTCTAAAATATGCTGCATATTTTTTGCATATGCTTTTGCATATTTTTTGCATATAATTTGCATATCATAGATATGGAGTAATAAATGCATTAATGAGATCAAAATCAATATAAATGCAAAACTTGACTTCAATCAGACTTAAAATAAGTTTTGCATATAATTCCGCTGTCTAGTTATAACGCCCGTAATAGAAAAATGAAATAAAGACCAATTTCAATGAAATAAAGCCCAACATTTTTATAGAAAATTTTTGGACTTTATTTTATTTTTAATTTTTGGGAGCTATTTCCCTGAACCAATTAATTGTATTAACAAAAAAGTTATATATACAACACCAAATATCGAATTCAATTGTGATTTATTTTCACTTCCACTCGGAATGCAAAATATGCCTGACTATTTTAATTATAAGACAAACTGTTTTGAATTTCTTACTTAAAAAAAAATATTTTTCTTAAGTTTAGGGGGCAGCGCCCCCCTGCCCTACCCACGCCTTGACCATGGAGGTATTAAACACAGTAGCTGCATATTGGTTTTCGAAATGAGTTTTTCGAAAATAAACTAAACCCTAAAAAATCAAAGCGTTTCCCCCTAGCTGCAATTAACATCAATTAACATCCAGTGCTACAGACAACTAAAACAACATCCACAATAACAAGCGCTTTGCCACTTGTTGATGCATTCATGTTAGAGAGTAAACTGTACAACAACCAGGCCGCACACCAAGCCGTGTTTGTAATACGGCCTCACAATATTTGCGTCTGCTGTGCGCGACCACCGCTGTCCCAAGAAAAACTCTCTCCAGCCAACTTCGGATTTCGAACTTTGGGACCAGCTAGTTAAGAGAAACAGGTCGGTCGACAGCAGCGTCTAACCACAGAGAGTAGTAGATTTATCTACTCTCTGTGGTCTAACATAGTGGTGTGGCGTTCGCAACTTTTATTTGTTGTTGATACTCAATTGGAATCGGTTCGCGGTTTATGTATCGGAACTTCGTCTAATACTGGAAAATATAGCCCAAGCAAGTGCCAGCCTGTATTTAACTAATATAGATATTGTAGCTAAAAAGCAGTTGTTTGTTTGTGACTAACTTGTTAAGAACGTGTAAATTGAACAGCCGAAAGTTACCCGCGCATAGTTTCGAGCAATAAAAAGTATGTAACTAACAAAAAAACTAACTTCACTTCATTGGCATGCATTTAGTTAAAACCAATTAATAGTGTTTTTTTTTTGTCAACAACTTGCTGAAAATGGCATCACATTTATAATACAAATAATTACACAACAAAAAAAATGAAATAAATTAGAGTGCGTGCTGGCGATATGAATCAAACCGAGCATTCTGGTGCCCCACCCCATTCATCAGATCAACATTCTGTAGATTTTCTTGTAATAAAAAAAAATAACTAAATAAAATGGTCAGAAAGCATGCAAGCGAGCAATGTGCAATTGGCCATGTGAACTGTACAACCACTCAGTTGACAAACTCGGCAGGAAAGCCCTATCCATTCTGAGGCTGACAAGCAAGAGTCCTTTGTTTTTATTCATTTTGTTTTGCGTTCCTCAATTCGTAAACAAAGCCTTTGTCGGTATCCATGGACAACAATCGTTCAATGTTCTACCTGACCTTGGCTCAAATGTTAGTTGCTGTTGAAGCGACTGTCCACTCATAAATATGGGTTGTGTGTGGCGTCGTTTGTTTTGATAAATAGTTTTTATTGTTCTTTGGGAAATTTGGCACGTGAATCTAAGTGCGAAGAAAGGTGTCAATGAGAAAAGCAGCGATATAAGGAATGCAGGTGATGTAGTAAAACTGGTTTCTGTAACAGTTTCTGGCTTAACTCTCGTCGTTTCTTTACCTCTAATAGATGCATCCATTAGCTACATTTTCTCGGACTTACATTTATGCCATGCATTCATACATGACAGAGAAACTGACTGAGTGAATTCTAACAAACCGGTTATGTGTGGAGACTAGGAAAATAAAGTGACTTCAACCTCTTGATTACATAAACACTCAAGTTGAATACTAAACTAAACGTCTTCGTAGTATACTTAACAACCACGCCCTCGACAAATGTTCAACCACCTGCAAGAGATCAAGAAGCTATATGAACTTCCCAACTTAATTCGAATGAATTTTTGTTACATTTTCTAACTGCAACAACTATGCAAAGCTCAACTATTGAAATGGAGCTCATGGAGTGCTTTTCTATGCGTTGTCAATTCAAATGGCTAGGTGAAAGACCTGCCTAAGTTGTTGCAAACGGTTTTGAGCTTCTTCTATGTTATTCAGTTAGCACTTTATTTTCTTTAGTTTTCTGCTATTTATTTTTATTTTACTTGCGTTTGTTTGTTTATTTACAAACTGTTGCGGCTAGCATTGTTTATGTATCTGCATATATATGGCTGCGCTGTGAAACGTGTTTCGTCACAAGCAAGCAGGCAACTTAAGACCTAACCAAAATAGACGACTAGACGCTCCTCCGTAACGAGTCAAAACGAAGATATTCGATTAAATGCATTTCAATGTTGTTAACCGAAATGCAACTTATAACCGAAACTAAACAAAATATTTGACAATATGCAAACAAGAGAACTTGTAGCGTCTCAACTCGTCTACGTTCGTAAAGTGTCCATAGTCTCGTATCATCTATTTTGATTAGGCCTTCATACGGTCAGCTCTATGACGTTGTCAAAAAGGTCAACGCACAAAGATGTCAACATAATGCTTATGAACTCAAACAATGATTAGGCCCTTATAAGGGAATATTTGTTTTTTCTTAACATTTCCTGTCGATTACGCTGTGAGAATATAATTAGTATGCGTACATTGAAGAAATGCACATGTTTTAAAATTGACGACAGTTGTCGTAATTTTTTTCAAATATTTCACACTTGTGTTGTGAAAAAGCGCTTTTTAGGGAAAACAACTCGCTGTTGGCTAATACTGGGTGCGATGTCTACGGGTTTTCTGGATACCTTTTTCTTTTTAATATTCTATTTCTTCCCGTCTCTTCAATTTATTCAAGATTTATTTCACGGAACAACAAGAACAATTGAAATAACGGTGACACTAATGCACACAGAGCCATTGTAAATATTGCCATCAACGGTGGCACTAATGCACACGACCATATAAATAATTGGCACGTGCATAATTGACACGATAGATTGGTGGCAATTATGCACTATATGTGAAATGTGTGCGCATTATTGCCACAACTTTATTGTCGTGGCATTAGTTTACATTACTGTGCATTATGGCCATGAAAAATTTATGGCAATAATGTGCGTGATATTACTTAACATCTGCAACGAATCACATTTTTGAATCAGTGAGCCACTTACTCGAAAATGAATATAAGTAGTTTCCAAAGTAGTACTCATATGTTATTGATTCGAAAAAAATGTAATCACATTTTTGAATCATGAGCCACTAACACAAAAATGAGTATGAATAAGTATAAGACCCAGCAAAATTTTTGATTCAAATGTGACATGCATTCTTACGGACACTGCTTCCAGAAGACATTCTATGGATCCAATTGTGCTTCTTCTTAGCCTTATTAAGAAGTGCTTTCAAAAGGCATTCTCAAAAACTACTTCTGGAAGACATTCAAAAAGAATTTAAATTCAATTAAAGAAAAAAAAACACATATAACTATAATATGTATTTTAGAGTGGACCTTATTTTAAAAAGACCACCCCAAGATGGGCTCAAACTGTTGTAATTGATGATAAAAAAATTCGTAAAAAATTTTAGCAAGATCGGATGCATATAAACCCGTGCGCACACGGCTTAAAGTTTGCACAAGTGCATGAAAGAAAATATAATATATATTTTTTTAATATTTTTATATGCAATTCCATTTGGAATAAGGAAACTGTTGAGATTTTTTTTGTTTTTTCCAAAAAATTTTCAGTTTAATAAGGGTATTCACCTCAAATTACTTGAATAACTCAGGGGACTAAATTTTGATTTTTTTTTTCTGCAATATTTGTATTATTTTCAACTAATCTTGGTGCGCTGATTTGAAAACTATTATTACTTTTTTCTACGTCAGTAAAATCGTTCAATGACGTTTATCTCAAAAACTGGTGATCAATGACGTTTATCTCAAAAACTGGTGATGCTAGAAAAAAAGTATGAAGTTTTGAAATCAGCACACCAAGTTCAGTCGAAAATAATACGAATATTGCTGGGAAAATCCAAAAAATTTTGTCCCCTAAGTTATTAAAGTAATTTGAGGTGAATACCCTTATTAGACTGAAAAATTTTGGAAAAAACAAAAATATCTTAACTGTTTCCTTATTCCAAATTAAATTGCAAATGAAAATATTATATAAAAAAAATTTCTTTCATGCACTTGTGCAAACTTTAAGCCGTGCTTGGAAATTTTCCCCATACAAATAAGGTCCACTCTAATGTATATGTTTTAGATATTTTCCGTGGGATTTTTTTAAACTTCCAAAAAAACCCAAACACTTTTCATTCAAAACACCAAAACCGCGAGAAAATCGGGAAAAAGGCTATTTTCCATGGGATTTTTTAAGTCCCCCTAACCACAAAAACCATTTCATCCAGGAAAACACCTACTAGAATCCTTTCATTGAAGGGCTAAAAAAAATCTTCCATTTAAAAAATTCTGTAGCACTTCTAAAGAAGACTAAGGAAATCATTTCTCTCAATGGCACGCATATGTTAAAAGAATCCCTTCTGGGTAAGGAAGTGGAAGGGAAGGAATTCAAGACTTTCCCTTCCATTTTAACTTCTTTTGGAAGCACTTTTTTTGCTGGGTAGTTTCCAAAGTAGTATTCATATGGGATTGATTCAAAACAAAGTGAATCACATTTTTTAATCATAACCCACTTACACAAAAATTAGTATGAATGAGTATAAGTAGTTTCCAAAGTAGTACTCATATGTGATTAATTCAAAACAAGGTGAATCAAATAAGTATAGAATAAATTAAATATTAAGGGTTGCCACCTAATAATATGTATTTTTAAGAATTTAAACATAGTTTCACAGTATTAGGGTGTCGCTGATTTCGAATCTGAAGTCAAAATTTTAAATTTCCATATGGTTAGTAGGTGGCCATCCTATTATAAAAAAAAACAATTCTGAAATTCTGACAGTGGATTCGGATTCAGAGACCCATTTTTACCTAGTGTTCGCACCAGCACCGAATTCGTAAAAATAAAAAATTAAGGTGGCAACCCTATTAACCATATTGAATTTTAAAATTCTGACTTCAGATTCGAAATCAGCGACCCCTTACACTGTTAAAGTATGTAAAAAATTCTTAAAAATACATATTGTTAGGTGGCAACCCCTTTTATAAAAATATTGCATAATTTTGAAATTCTGACAACGTATTCGGATTCAGCGACCCATTTTTAATTAGTGTTCGCGCCAGCACTGAATTCTTGAAAATAAAAAAATTAAGGTGGCAGCCCTATTAACCATAATAAATTTTAAAATTCGGACTTTAGATTCGAAATCTGCGGCACCTTAATATAATCGCGATAACAAATTTTCTCAAAGGAACTGCAAGAAAAACGACTCGTAGAGGGTACTACCGTTGCAGTCAGAATTAAATTCAAACAAGCAATCATGATACAATAACTATTAGGTGTCATGAGAACGTGTGTCGTTCAAAACTGTTGTGAACTGTTATGGTAGCGATACCTTAGTGAACGATGTTTTCCTCTGAATGTGTTTTACTCTAAAAGTCAAAAAATTGTAAATTATTTAATTTAATTATTAATATTATGCAATTATATAAATAATTTAAGTGCAATTGTTGGCAATCGGTGAATGCGTCCAATGTGTGTGACACACGCGGTTTGTTTTGTTTTCTTTTGTTTAACATTCAATGGTCGCAGCTCGTGAGAAAATAGGTAGCTGTCATGGCTACCTAATAGTCATTGTATCAAACAAACAAATAATTCAAAAACTGAAATGACAGCTCATAAAAATATACAGGTGCGGCACCTGTGTTTCAAATTTTGTAAAGGCTATATCACAATTTTATATGGATAACAAAAATAATCCTATTTGTTATAGGATTATTATTATTGTTTTTGCTTTGCATGTAAAAAAAAATAATCTGGATTATTTTGAAGTGAATGGAACGCAGCTACACTCACAGAACTAAACCCATTGCCGCAACCGAAAAATTGCCCTACTAACTTTGTCGATTGTCGGCAATTTTCTAAATGCAATTGCCACAATCGCCAATATCCCAATTGAGCTAATTGCGTCATTCCGTTGCGAGAACGGAACTGCAGACAAGCTTTTGAGCCATTCGGTTGTGCACAACGAACTGCTTGTTATATGAACCAAGTCTTCCCATCGTTTCGACTTACGAGTGTGAAAAATAAACGATGAAAATAAACATGCTTTGTTGCTGCTAATTTTGCAAATTTGTATATTTTTAAGAAGAAATAAATTAGATTTATTTCAACTGCACAAGTTTTATTTATTAAACATTGAATCACTTCACTTTGAATACTTAACCAACCACTTGCAGCGAGAATACTGACCGAACCATAAACAAAGGCGCGACGAGCAACATAGCGAGTGTAAAAATCAAACGACGGAAACAAGGATTGCTTTGTTGTTTCTCAATGTACATTTGCAGTTATTTAAGAAGAAATAAATTTAATAAATACAGACTGCACAAGTTATATATATTATATATTAGATAAAATATAATTTTTAAATTATTCCTTAACCTAAAAACACTTCAACAACTTGCACCGAGAACACACACTAGAAATCAACCGAATACTGAACAAAAGAGGAACGAGAAACACAGCGAGCGTGAAAAAAGCGACGGTTGTGGTTAAGGTGACCACATGTAAGTTATTTTTATTGACTATTCGTCTGTTGCAATTGACTTTGGTGGCGGTGCAACTGAATATTGAAACATCGTTGCAATTCGGTGGTAACGCAAGAAAAATTCTATTGACAGAATTAATAATGCGGATATTTGAACTACTCCTTTTATCCGTAAATCTGTAATTGTACTGGTCAGTTGTTTTAGATAAATTGAGATTGCTTAGACGGGAAGTAAGTTGAAATGACAAATTCCATTCAATTCTTGCAACTACAGCATAAATATTGAATTTTAACCGAATTGTTATTTAGGCATGAAGTTACAATAATAAAATAAGCATTTACGTCAGCTGAAAGTCGATTATGCTTATTTAATTAGAGTTAAATAAACAGAGTTTTATTGAAACAAACACTTTATGAGTACCCCACTTAAAATGTATTTACTATAACCTAACGCCAACAAATTATTTTTGTGAGTGTATGTTTAAAATACTTAAAAATACAAATCAGTAGGTGGCAACCCTTAATATTTAATTCTTTCTATGCTTATTGGATTCACTTTGTTTTGAATCAATCATATATGAGTACTACTTTGGTAACTACTTACACTCATTCATACACATTTTTGTGTAAGTTCAACAATTTGATTCACTTTGTTTTGAATCAATCACATATGAATACTACTTTGGAAACTACTTATACTTATTCACACTCATTTTTGAGTAAGTGGCTCATGATTCACAAATGTGATTCATTTCAAATCTCTGATTTGAATCACTGAGTTGTGAACGAATAATACTTTAGTACTACTTATTTTTATGTATTCGTTGCAGATCTCTGCTGTGTGCATTATTGCCACAAAAAATTGGTGACAATAATGGGTGTAGCGTTAGTTCCAGAGCCATTAGCATGGGCTTTGGGCTAATTTTTTGTGGCGATAATTCACAACTCAAGTGTGCATTATTGCCACAAATTGACTGGTGACAATTATTCACGTGGCTATAATTCTACAAAGCGTTTTATTAAGACTACAGGTTAAAACAATAGAATAAATTTATTTTCTTTGGTATTTTCTTTTCTGCATTTTTATTTTAAAACTCCTAAAGCTTAATACTGCCATCATGAGGAAGAAGAGTACATGTAAGGCATGTACATACGATTAATTCCTGTAAAATCATGCAGCACGAACAATTATTGGCATGTGACATACCGTGAGATAGAGGCATGCTTGGTAAAAGTCAGAAAGTTTGCAGTCGTTTAATTTCACAAAATTTGATCGAACTCACAAAAAGTTTAAAATGTAGATGGCACATACTTTCTTATGATGCACTGTTGACGTTCTGTTAGTCGTACCTCATAAGCCCTTACCTTATAAGCGATGGATAAAAATAGAAAGTGGTTTTGGATATCTATGAAACATGGTACCTTAAGCAATTTCCGTTGCTAAGCTCGAAAATGAACACATATTACTTGTTAACCTTATAGTTTTACCAATAATCTTAATTACAAAAATTCTTTATGCAATTTTTTGCAATGCATAAGACGAAAGTATATCATCAAGGTAATCTTTTATTTTTTATTTGTATAGTTCATAAGCATAATGTCAATGAAAAATTAGTTTTCTACATAAAATAGATCAGTCACAGAAACTAATGGAATATCGCAAATTTACAGAAAAATTAACATTTTCGATTCCTTCAGCTCATAAAAATATACAGGTGCGGCACCTGTGTTTCAAATTTTGTAAAGGCTATATCACAATTTTATATGGATAACAAAAATAATCCTATTTGTTATAGGATTATTATTATTGTTTTTGCTTTGCATGTAAAAAAAAAATAATCTGGATTATTTTGAAGTGAATGGAACGCAGCTACACTCACAGAACTAAACCCATTGCCGCAACCGAAAAATTGCCCTACTAACTTTGTCGATTGTCGGCAATTTTCTAAATGCAATTGCCACAATCGCCAATATCCCAATTGAGCTAATTGCGTCATTCCGTTTTACCAATAATCTTAATTACAAAAATTCTTTATGCAATTTTTTGCAATGCATAAGACGAAAGTATATCATCAAGGTAATCTTTTATTTTTTATTTGTATAGTTCATAAGCATAATGTCAATGAAAAATTAGTTTTCTACATAAAATAGATCAGTCACAGAAACTAATGGAATATCGCAAATTTACAGAAAAATTAACATTTTCGATTCCTTCTAGAAAACAACTCGTCTAAACTTGCGCACTATTGACATTAAATACCACAAAAGATTTACACTTCCACGAAACAGTAAGAACCAGCTTGAAGGTATTCCAAAAAAGTGCAGAATTCTTCGATAAAAATATTTGACAATCATGTTGAAATATTTCTTGATGATGAAAAAGATTTTTCCTTTGCTTGGAATAACGGAGACCATAATGTCGGGTTTTACACGAACAATTTTAAAAATACTCCTAATAACATCAGGCCCTATTCTGTAACTGTGAGTTTTAAAGTGTACATGGGCTGTCACAAAAACTCACTGCTTTTAAAAAAGTGGAAAAATTAGTTTAATACCAAAGTACGCAAATCCACTAAATATTTCAAAGACAAGACCAATCGAAGATCTCAGAAGTCTGTTATGTCACGAAGTGTACAAGCATATTTGGGAAGCTAAGTTGATAGCAAGAATCAAGAAATGTGTTCAGAAAATTGATATGGAGGTCGTCCAAACTACGATTTGAGGAATAAAATTTTCTTTACGAAAATTCATCTCAATATGTACCTTTAATATGATATTAAAATTCATAAATAATATATAATATAATAAAACAGCGCGGCTATAACTAAATGTCTATGCTTTATTAATCTGTGAAAAAAAATTTTAAAAAATTCCTCAAAAAATCTTTTTTTGTATATTTCAACTTTTGTTTCGTACAGAGTTGCTAGGAAATAAAATGTTGATTATGTTATGTATTTCTTCTTTAAACAGATGCATGTCCCAGTAGTAATGCGAAAATATTTTTCCCTCGTCCCGCAAGTCACAAAGACTTGTCCCAGTAGTCAGAATTTGAAATATTTTTTTCCCACAAAGGTAAGCATACAGCCCTATTCTAGCAAATTGACAAATAGTCAACCAGTATTTTTAATATTTCTTTGTTTGTGTTTGTTGTAATTTTTTTATTTAAAAACAAAATTTGAAGCTCAAAAATAATAAATGTTGATAAAAATTGTCAACTGCTTTTTAGATAGTAACAATTTCATTAAAAAAGTTTGTTTTTTGAGTTCAAATTTTGTTTACCAGAATAGGGCTGTAATTCTTTGTTAAAATGGAAGCGTCCAGTATATGTTGTACATCACAGAAGAAGCTGACTTGATTATATAAATGTTTTTGCTCAAATTCTTCTTTGAGTGTTCAAAAATTGATGAGTGAGATTTTTCAGTGTCCCAGTAGTCACATTCATTGAAATAATAGTAACACAAAACATAAAAACTGTTTGGTTTTTATTTTAAAGGAATAAAAACTGTTTGGTTTTTATTTTAAAGGAATATTACACAATAGTTATTTATCTATGTTTTAGAAGATATTTCACTGTTATATTAGTTAGGATGACATCGTTATAACTTATAGTTGGTCAAATTCTGAAGTCAATTGTCCCAGTAGTCACAATGTAATGCCCCTTTTAGAATTGTAAAAATAATACCTAATCATTTTTAAAATTTAAGGGGGTTTTTTAACTTTCCCAAGGATAGTTTAAGTTGGAAACAATGAAGTTCAATTTTGTGATCTAAAAAATTTGCAACAACTTTTTTGAAGGTCTCAAGGCGAAGTTTCATAGCTTTGAATTGGAAACCATCAAACATCTATTATTATCAGGGGCCGTAACTGTTATAAGAGATATCGAAAAAGTTAATTTGAAATTGTTATTTTAAGATTTTATGATTTTGATGCAATCCAATTTTAATTGTTATTTTTGAACAGAAAAAAAAAACATTAAATTAATCCCTTAAGCACCCCATACACTTATCAACTTATCGACCAATTTCGATAGAACTATTAGAAAATTAACTTGTGAGTGGCGCAGTTGATGATTTATTTGGCAGTTGTCGAGTCGGTTGAAGCAAATTTAAAATTTTTTGATTTTTTGTATGCAACTCATCAAGTTGACAACTTGATCAAATACGTGCGTGGTCTAAAAAGTAATTTTTAATAAAAAAATTAAAATAAAACACAAATACATTTTTGAGCCTTAAGCATAGTACTCTGTTCAGTTTCATGTGAAATTTCACTTAAATCTCTTATACAAAATATGACAGTTGCGAAACAAGCGTGGAAATTTTCACAACATTTTCGTCAGAGCAGTACTCTGTTTCGCAGCGTGAAATTATCGCAACATGTTTCTGAGCAACATTTTTTTAACGACAATTTAATTATACTGCCTATTTATTTTGAAGTGAAAAGAGAGAGATCTTATAAAAACTCCCAACATATTCTCTGAATCTCTCTAAGAAACGTTGCCATAGAAATTCCTCGCAACAAACTTTAAGTCAGAAATTTCACGCAACAAATAAATAGATGTTGCCAGCGAAATTTCACGCAAACGAACAGAGTACTAGGCTTTATCAAAAAAAGCATTCCCAGACTATAATTTTTTTTCACTTTGTATGGGAGGTAGACGTGTGAAGATGAAATCAATCCGTTGCAACTACCAAATTTCAAGTTTGAGCGCAATTTTCTCTAAATCTTGCGTAGTAAATTAAAATTTTTTTTAACATAAAATTTATGATTTATTTAATTTTCTTTCTATGAACATCAAAATCATAAACATATCTTTAAAAATAACAAAGTTAGTTGTACTTCAAAATTTCTAATTTCTTTTTTTAAGTACAACTAACTTTGTTCTTCTTAATGATATGTTTACGATTTTGATGTCATTGGAAAGAAAATTAAAGGAGTCACACATTTTATGCTAAAAATTGTCTGATTTATTACGCAAAATTCAGAGAAAATTGCGCTCAAACTTGAAATTTAGTAGTTTTTTTAAGGAATGATTTTATCTTCACACGAGCACAGCCCGGTAATGGATAAATCGAGTGGGTCTGTTGATAACCCATTATAAAGGTGCATCCATTGCCTTTCAAATGAGTTCTTAAAAACGTTTTCCGTGAGTAAGTTTTTTGCTAGAAACAATAGTATGAATCAATGTCATGAAGTATCAATTAACTCCGTAACTTCTAAGGGTGCAAAAATATACCTTCCCCTTCCATACGATTTTTTGCTTAACTCGACTCCTCGTGTCCAGTGTAAGAATATCCGCCGCACTAATATTTACGGGGGTGATTTTCAAGAAATGCAATGAAATTGTCTTTAATGTGAATTATTTTTTTCCGATGGTGTCACTTACCATGACGTGGCAGACGATTGAATTCAAAAAAATTTAAAAAATTATCAATTTAAAAAAAAAGAATTCGCTGAATTCTCCCCCAAATTAAACCGTTATCAAATAAATAAGTACACAGTTGAATTAATCGTATAATATTGCTTCTGTATAGATTAAGTTTTGTGTTTTTTTTTTTTTTTTGAAAATAAATAGTGATTAAAAATCAATAAGTGAAATTTGAAAACATGAATCTCAAAAATTACTCTTTTGTGGCGCCCATTCAAATTTTCCAAATTGAAAAAATTTTTCGTAAACATTTTATGGGCGATGGACAAGGGGGCGTAGCACCTTCTATTTGCGATATCGAATAGCTTTGAACAACCTCGGAATTTAGTATTCGACCTCAATTTACACATACAGTTTCACTGATGACTTTTAAGGGCGTTGTACAAGGGGCGTGGCATCTCCCACACAATCACAATTCGCTATATCTATTAGCTTTGCCGTTATACGTCGCACAGTCGCGGAATTCAGTATTCGACCTCAATTTACACATGCAGTCTTACTGTTAACATTTTATGGGCGTTGGAAAAGGGGGCGTGGCCCCTTTTATACAACACAAATTTGCGATATCGATTAGCTTTGAACAACCTCGGAATTTAGTATTCGACCTCAATTTACACATAGTTCCACTGATGACTTTTTAGGGGCCTTGGACAAGAGGCGTGGCATTTTCCATACAATCAACATTTTCGATATCGACTAGCTTTGGAGTTATACGTCGCACAGCCTCGGAATTCAGTATTCGACCTCAATTTACACATGCAGTTTCACTGGTAACATTTTATGGGCGTTGGACAAGCGGGCGTGGCACCTTCCCTACAACCCAAATTTGCGATATCGAATACCTTTGGGGTTATAGGTCGCACAGCCTCGGAATTAAGTATTCGACCTCAATTTACACATAGTTTCACTGATGACTTTTTAGGACTAGTTAAACAAGGGGGCGTGGCATCTCCCATACAATCACAGTTTGCGATATCGATTAGCTTTGAAGTTATAGGTTGCACAGCCTCGGAATTCAGTATTCAACCTCAATTTACACATGCAGTTTTACTGTCAACATTTTATGGGCGTTGGGAAAGGGGGCGTTGCAACTTCCATACAACCCAAACTTGCGATATCGAATAACTTTAGAGTTATAGGTCGCATGGCCTCGGAACTCAGTATTCGATCTGAATTTGCACATGCAGTTTCACTGATAACATTTTATGGGCGCCAGAAGGGTAGCAACGCGCCAGATTTCAGCTAGTACAGTTATAAAATTTCATTCAGTTTCTGTTAACAATACATATAGTGGATAAGGACCACATAAGGCTTTCAAAGAATAGGAGATATGAATAAGGAATTTGCAATAAGATTAGCATTCAAAACCTTCAAATGAAGCAATTTTCATTAATATATAAAAATAAAATTCTTAAATGCAGTTTAAAATTACATTAAGCATTAAATGCATTAAAAAGTAAATTTCTCAACACACACATGACCAACATATTATGCAGCCTATTTTATAAGCACAAAAGTTCATTGTATTGCAAACATTTTTCCGTAGTCAATTATTTAGCCAGTTATAATGTTTGTTATTTTCACACCAGCTCTATTAACAAAAATTGTGACTTAAAACTAAGCACAGAACTGAGCTTTTTAAAACCTTGACACACAATGCTGTGAATACAGCAACAATGGAAGCTTTTAGAATAAAATACAGCTTCAATGCCTACATTAACATTGTGATCTTTTTACGCTAGAGTACACTCTATATAAGAACAGAGAATTTTCTGTTTCAACTATTACGCACATATAAATGTTTTATAAACAGTACATTTAATTATAACTAACATCCCTCCCACTTTTTGTTCGCTAACTAACGGCATTTGTTGTGGCGCCCACCTCTTTCGAATTTTGACCAACTGTATCAACGTTTTTCTTAATATGGTAGCTAAATCCATTTTCTATTTGGTGTGGATAGAAAAAAAAACAGCTGTTACGAGCATGAGTTATCTCAGAACAATAGGTACATATATGATGTATATATGTACATTCATATTTGATATTAAATTGACAGTAAAAACTTGAGTATCATCAAATTAACTGAAGTAGAAGTTATGTTTCATGATGTATAAAGAAATGACAGATGTCACATTCTTCATGTTTACATTTAATTTTATTTGCAAAATTTTTCAGAAATTTCACGCATGGAAATGTCGACGTCCGATGACACATCACATCCCAGTGGTGCCGCAAAGAAGGCCATATACTCTCTAGTCGCTATCAAATTTTTGGAACTAGTACGTCACATTACACTAGCTTGTAGCTTAGCAATAATGAATCTTTTATATTTTATCTTTTAAGTGCCTCATCATATGCTGTATCGGGTTAATCGATGAACCCGCCGCACATTCACACATTCGTGTCTTCATTACGCCGCGCGTGGTGGCTCTATGCTATGTGACCTTTGGCAGCCTGTTCGTTTATACGTCTATCTATTTAATTATGGCAATGTTCGGCGACTTGTGAGTAGCTCCGTCTTTTTACAATAAGTTTAATATTATTAAAGCTCGAGTAAATTAATTGTCTTAGGATGCCGTGGAGAACATCGACGCTTTGGTCTCTGGTGGGATTTGTGCTTTTTGTAACAGCGACAGTTCTTTTGTTTCGTGACTGGGGAACAACTAAAGACCGCAATTACTGGCATCCAAATATGCAGCGATTGGATTTGGTTTTGGGTGCCGCATCGGTTTCGCTCGTAACAGCGTTGATTTTTCTCATTGATTTGCTGGTGACCGCTCGATTCGGAGTGCAGGGCGATTTGGAGTAACAGGTATCAGCTTACACCGCTGATTTTGGTTCGGCGCAACACACAAGCCAATAACAATTGAAAGAATTGCAGATTCAAGGACCAACAACCTATTCTTAATGGCACATTTAAGTTAAACTTTTCCGATATTTACGACTAATATTATTCAAAAGGGAACTTTTGTTCGAAACTTGAGAATTGAAAGTATTTTTAGATAACAATAAAGATATATTCATATTTGCCATTTAACTGTTGAATAATGTACAAAAATAACTATAACTTTAAACACGAGTTTTTTCTTATGTCTTATCGACTCACTCGGAATATGTTCCAATAAAATTAACAGTAAAAAATATATAGAACAGTTTTTTAAACCAATCATGATAATGTATGATAGTCATATTATTAAAAAGTTTCATTGAGCAATTGAACATAAGCTTTGGACCAATTTTAGTAAATAATCATTTTTGGTTCAAGTTTCATGAAAAATAAAAGCAACTGAAAAAACATCTTCACCATAAACAACCACTTAAAACTTTTTTCTAATAATTTGTGGAAACTTAGAAGTTTTTTTGGAAACAAACCGAGACCATAAATAACGATTATTGCTATCAATCAATTATTTTATAACAGTTACTTTTTTAGCGATATTTTTTGGATCAGAAATAAAATTAATTTTTTATCGTTATTTTTTTCGATCAATTGTAAAAGTGATTTTAATCGTTATTTTTCGATCAGTTATAAAAGTTATTTTTAATTGATATTTTTTCGATAAGGAAAATAATTATTTTTTTCATCCTTTTTGCGATCAGAAATAAAAATTCCTTTTTTATCGATATTTTTCGACCACAAATAAAAATTCTATTTTATCGATATTTTTTTAATCAGGTATGGAAATAAGATTTTATCGTATATTTTCTATCAGAATTAGAAATAATTTTTTATTGATATTTTTTCAATCAGAATTAAAAATTAATATTTGATCTTTATTTTTTCGATAAAAAAAATATTATTTTTAGATCAATACTTTTTCGACTGCATGTGATGAAATAATTTTAAAAAAATTTCAAAATTTTAATTAAATCAAAATGGGATTGCTCTACAAAAACCACAAATAATTTTAAAAAATGTCAAAACAGAACCTACATAACTCTAACGAATTCATACCTAGAATACTACGAGGGTTCAAAACTGGTTCAAAAAGTACTCATTACATTTCAATTCCAATGGTAATTGGTAATTGGTCCTCTCAATTCCTCAGGAATGTCATTGCAGAAAAATTGTCAATTACATTACAGAAATTGTAATTGGTAATGAAAACCTCAATTCCTTGGAATGGAATTGGAAAAACATGGTCAATTCCATTACAGGAATTGTAATTGGTAATTGAACAACTCAATTCCTCAGGAATGGAATTGGAAAAAATGGTCAATTCCATTACAGGAATTGTAATTGGTTGTTGAAAACTTCAACTTCTCATAAATTGAATGCAAAAAATCGTCAATTCTATTACATTAATTGTAATTTCAAGTTAAAATTTCAATTAATTTTGCATTAACTCAAAACTACATCATTATGTATTAGAAAACTTGAGTCGGCTCGGAAATATTTACAAATAAATGTAGTATCGTACTATTGAGTTAGAACAAAATATATAGCTGCTACGCTACCTGTTTCAATCCCGCCGACTTTTTACAAGGTGCTCGGTACACAACATCTACACCCCTGCACAATATTTCATTGATCTACTAACAAAGCGATGTTTTCCAATTCTATTCCTAAGGGATTGATGCGTTCAATAACCAATTACAATTCCCGTAATGAAATTTACAATTTTTTTTTCAATTCCATTCCTGAGGAATTGCAGTGGTCAATTACCCATTACAATTCCTCTAATGGAATTGACAATTTTTTCCAATTCCATTCCTGAGGAATTGTGATGTCCAATTCCCAATTACAATTCCTGTAATGTAATTGAAAAGTTTTTCCAATTACATTCCTGAAGAATTTAAATTTACAATTACCAATTCCTAATTCCAAGGAATTTGAATTGAGGTGGAATTAAATTAAAAAGCAATCATTACAACCCAGCTCTGCGAGGGTTGACTTGAGATAAACAAATGAAAACAAATATTTACAGTCAGAAATGGCCTTATTGTTTTCAAAATGTTCTCCATGAAGATCGAAATACTTTTACATGCGCTTGAAACAATATTTGAAGTACTCTTTTCGCTCCGATTGAGGTAGCTCCAAAACAAGTGATTTGAACGCATCAACCGCTTCTTCAGGCGTCGAAAAACGTTGAACTTGCAATTTATTTTTGATCTGCGGGAATAAGACGAAATCATTGGGTATCAAGTTAGAGCTGTACGGCGAATGACCCATCAATTCGATGGTCAATGCTCAAAAAGTTTTTGTTTGAGCTTATGTGTGAGAGCTTGCATTGTCGCACAGTGTTATTTTTTTAAAAATCTGGCGTAACAAAATCAAAAAAAAAACTATCACATTCCTCAGAAATAATTTTTGCAACATATACAGTGGCTCACAGCTTATTTTATGCAGTGCATACTTTCAATTTTAGGGCTTTATAACAACTAAACTAACAGGAATAGAAAAAATAATATAGAATCATTTAAAAGAACAAGATGTTTAGTTTACTAAATTAACTTAATTTATTGTAAAAATATATATTAAGTTGGCTTAAAATGAAGAAACCAGAAAATAGTGCTTAATTTCATATCACAGCTTATTTTATGCAGTCACTTGTTATTTATAAATTTTTCGTATTAATTAATGATATTTGATATTTTTATTATTTGGTATGATAGTCCTTGTTGTCCACAACAGATCTAAGGTGGTTTGGCATTAATGCGACCAGTTTTTGAGTGATAGGTGGCGAAATATTTGCCCACTTCGTTTTCAATATCTCTTTTAGGTGGTTTTTGTTTGAAATTTGATGTCTCCGTATGTTATTTTCCAATAAAGACCACACATTTTCAATAACATTAAGGTCTGGCGACTGTGCTGACGGCGTCATCAATTGTAGGCAGTTGTATATTAGCCTGGTTTGCACAATACCAGCTTTGTGCTTTTGATCGTCATCCTGGTAAAATCGGAAATTCAATTTTTTACCCAGAACCTTTGCACTCTGCAACAAATTGTTCTTCAGGTTCTGTAGGTACTTAAATTTGTCCATTGTTGTTTCAATAAACGGCAACTTCCCAGTACCAGCAGCGGACATTCAGGCCCAAACCATGACGCTGCCACCACCATGTTTCACGGTTTGTTTTAAGTTTTTTTTTTGTTGACCTCGGTATTCGGTTTTCGCCACATATAGCACATACCATCTGAACCGAATAAATTGATCTTCGATTTATCTGCAAAAACAACTGAATTCCAGTACTCTGGGGCCTTGGACATATGTTCTTTGTCGTAGTTGAGTCTGCATAATCTGTTTTTGAGGCTAATAAACAGCTTGATTCGTGTTACTCGGCCATGAAAGTTATTTTTGCTCAAGACACGTCGAATAGTTTCAGCACTTCACTGTTTGCTCAGGTCAGTTTGAACTTCAAAAGCCATTTTCGGAGCTGAGAGTCTCGGGTTAGCCTTTATCTTCCGTACAATATGCCGCTCGTCGGTTGCATTAAAAATTTTGTTTGGTGCTCTTTGCTCTTATTGTGCAATCGATTATTATGGACGAGGCGCTCGATGATCTTTTGCACTATAGAGGAATTGATATTAACCATTTTAGCCATTTTTCGCTGCGAGCTGCTATTTTTAAAATAGTATATAACCAATTCTCATTGTTGTAGCGTTGTGCGCGCTCCTATTTTAAATAATCATAGAAGCAGACACTTGAAGCAAAAAAATCAGACTAAAAATCTAACACAAAGCAATTATAAAAACAGAACGAAGGCATAGCTAACGAAAGTACCGTTAGACAGCGCAGCATTAGATTACCGTAGCAGAGAGAAGTGACTGCATAAAATAAGCTGTGAGATGAAATTTAGCAGTATTTTATGTTCTCTTATTTTTTAAACAACTAAATTTATGTATTCACAATTAATGGAAAACCTTTATTTAACTAGACTTTTGCTCTTTTAAATGACACTATATTATCTTTTGTATTCCTGTCAGTTTTATTTTTATAAAGCCCTAAAGTTTAAAGTATGCACTGCATAAAATAAGCTGTGAGCCACTGTAGTTAATGAACCGTCTGAACTGTGCAAGAAATATTATAATGGTAGTCGTTTTTATGTTATTTGTCGTAGAAACGCCACATCTTGCTTGCTACGTTAGAAAATTTTTATTCGTAGATTTACTGCATATTTATGTAAAACGAAACGTAAGCTCAACGTTGTGCCAGACACGGTAATTTACATAAAGATACGGTTAGTGCGCTTGAATATAAGGACAAAACATTTACTTTTAACATATTTATACAGCTTCTTTACAATGGATATTTGTAATCAAGGTATGATCTTTCTAATTTTTGACAAAAAAATCCAAAAATATTGATATTTGTGTAACTTTATTTAATTTTAAATATGGAGAAATTTTTTGTTTTAAATTTACCGAACCCGGAGCGGATTATTTTGCCACTTGTTCTAAAACTCACATGCAGAAAATTTCAGCCAAATAGAATAACTCTTTATCGTGCACCTTTGAGGTCAAAGTTCAAATTTTTGGGAAGTCTGTATATTTAACTATACATTACCAAATACGATACGACCAAATACGTTTTTTTTTGCATATGTTCATTATAGCTAGCAAATTTTGTGTGGTAAGTTTCTGAAATATTTTCAGTTAATTTAACCCTTTTGTGCGTCGGGGGTCAAAATGACCCATTTAAATAAATTAATTTTAGATGCAATATTTTAAAAAATCGTAAAATATTATTCTGAAAGGAACTATTACAAATTAAATCACCTGAAACTGAAAGCGAAGAACAAATGGTGGAGAGTTTCCACAGAATTGACTCAAAAGCCACCAATATCCCCTATTGATTTTTATATTATTCCAAAAATATATTTTCGAAACACGTTGTTATTCTTATATCTAATAAAATTTTAGAACAATATAGCTCCTTTTCAAAATAGCCTTTTTCAAGCTCTATTTTTTGCGTTAATTATTCATTACACATCCATCCAACTGTCATAGTTCAAGTATTGTTGAAAATGGGTTCGAAGGACGAGTAAGGAAGAAGCTAAAATGTAAAAACATTTTATTATAAGTCAAATTAAATTACGAATGAGGAAGAGGGGCATAGGTCTCGGGTTCCCGCCTCTTATCCTCACCTATCTTAATTGTATTCTTAAAACCATATAATGCTGCATGTCAAATTTCAAGCCTAAATATTGGAAATATGAATTTTGTTACGCCAGATTCGGAAAACACAGACTAAGTGTCGTGGTAAAGAATCTTCTGCGATTGGTTTTCCTGATTTTTCTTAACACTTCTGGCAAACAAATGGTGTTGTTACATTCAGAATTGACCATTCTACGTTGCTCTAATGAAACAGTGGCGACATGTCCAGTTATTCCGAAAAAACATGCGACCATTTGCTTCGAAGTGCTTCGAGCACGAATAACTTTTGTTGCATTCGGATCGTCTTTAAAGAGCCATATATTCGATTGTTGTTTAGTTTCGGGTTAATATGCATAAATCTATGATTTGTCACCTGTTGCGATATTTTACATGTTTTGGAGCGCCGCTATTGTATTTCTTTCGAATCGACGCGAGCCTTTTTTTGAGCAATTGTCAAATTATGTGCAATCCGATGCGAAGAAATGTTTTTAACAGCCAAATATTTATGCAATATTGAATGTATGCTAGTCCCACACTATCTCACGGTAGGTCACATGACGACCTTGCAATATCAGTTCACGCACAGCATCGATGTTTTGTGGCACAACAGCCGATTTTGGACGACCTTCACGAAATTCGTCCTGTAGCGAAGTGCGACCACAATTGAATTCGGAAAACCAGCAAAACACGGTGGCTCGAAGCGACTTTATCGGCACACTGCTGTTGTTTGAATTGACATCGAAAGTCCTAAAAAATCAGCACACGAAAATATCATGATTTAATTGCATTTTTTAACCAAGATAAATGTTTCAAGTATCTGTAAACAACACAAATAGCACTCTTATGACAAAACGTTCTGAATACGTACACCATTAAAAATGTTAAACTTTACGACGACAATGTCAAATTTGACATATTCACATTAGTATTGCCATATCTCAAGATTTAAAAGTCAATTTGATTCAGAAACCAAAATGGGGTATTTCATGACCAAAATGAGCATTAATTAAAAAGAAAAAATAAAGAAAAAACCAAAATGGGGTATTTCATGGCCAAAATGAGTATTAATTAAAAAGAAAAAATAAAGATGCATAGTAGTGTTTGGTACCCTATAAATTCTGCATCACTAGGTGAAAAAATTTTTGAAATATATTGTATCGTTTAACCGCAATGCACTTTGAAAGTCATCACTTTTTTAACTTCGCTCAGTGACAGACGTGTTTATCTGCAATTTTGAAATTTTTTTTTTGTACATTATTTAAAAAAATTACATAAAACTATGATGAAACCCGTTTGTTTAGTTATTTAAGCAACACACAATCTATTTTTTTTTAAATAGTTTTCTATAAATTTTACTTTTTTAACTTTAATTTACCTTATAAAAATTTGTATTTACTATGTTAATAGAGATATAGTTGTGAGTTGAGTAAAGTTGAGGGGAAACTGTTTTGATAGTCGTAAACTATGGGCATTCTTGTTACATTCTGTAAAAAAAGTGGCGTTATTGCTGGTTACTTTTGCGGTATTTCGATTTATTTACTATTATTTCGTGTCAGAAATCTATGATTTCTCCACGAGTCCATATTTAAATCGAGTCCATATTTAAATTTTTGTGGAATTTTAAAAGACTTTACAATTTTGGTAAAGTCACTTTGTATGGGGATTTTCATTCTTAAAGCGAACAATAAATATCAAAGCCCATATACAAAATTTCAAGTTCATATATTAAGTTTTGTGGAATTTAAGAGATTTTACCGTTTTGATAGTCATTTTGTATGGGAGGTAGGCTTGGTTTTCATCTGATTTGGTTCATTTATTTTCTATCTTGATCTTTATATTTAAGAAACAAGCTAAATACTAATTTTTATTTTCATAGCTTCAAAATTACGGCTGTAATCGTGTCGACAGACGGACGGATGGAAAATATTATTTTCTTATTTGGAGCAATTGTATCAAAAAAAAAGTCAAAATTTTCCTCCGTCTTCTAGGTGAATCGATATCCATTTTCAAGGTTCAATACCCTACTGTGCGCTCTATAAATGATTTTAGTTTTGATTAATAATTTTTATTGGTCCAATGTTCGTAATATTCTGGCCCCAACATAGTCAGCACAACTGATCAGTTTTATTTATGAATAACCGATGCAGGTGGACATTAAGCAAAAAATAAAAATGGATACCGTCGTTGCGCGTGCAATACGCGTATCCGCCACTTGCAATATATTACAAAACGGCCAAAATCCATTTACTTTTCATATTTTCATTCATGATTGATTTATTAATTTTGACTTTTCATTTAATGCTTATTTGAGAACAAAGCAAATATTTCATTTCAATAAATGTTAAGTTCAGTTGAAAATCCATTCAATAGTTTCAAAGAAAATCAGTTTTTCTGAAATCCTGTAAAATTTTACTATCACCGTATGTGTGTATGTGCAAGTGACGGATATGCGGTATTGCATGATATAATAAGATCAGTGCTCTCATCACGTATGACGACAATCGTTTGATGATATCGTTTCAACGATACTTTAGCATCACGTAACCTTTAATTTTATGTATCTTCTAAACGACATCGTTTTGCTAGCTTCATGTATGGCAAACAACTGTCAAATGATATCGTCGAAACGATTGCTTGGCGCGATAGTAGTTAAATATGGGATAGTATCGTTCGAACGATAGTCGTTTTAAAAGTTACGTGATTAGAGCCCAGCTCATGACTGAAACTCGCAAGGAACAGGTGAATCAGAGGTTGACAAATCATCTAGAGACAATTGGCGCATCACGAAATGGCTCAGCAAAACATCTCTTTTAAGAAGCTTAAACAATAACAGCGGACAAAGTCTAAAGGTCTAAAAGAAGTACGTGATTTAAGTCTAAGGTCTTAAGACAAAGTCTTAAGGTCTAAAAGAAGTACGTGATTTAGGAACTATGATTGCAGAGTAGTAAATAAGCAGTTGCTAATAATAGATAATAATTAATGTCAAAAGAAAAACGAAAAAATTCAACCACCTTAAGTAAAACCTGCTCTAATTCTATTCTAATTTCATTTACAGCTTAAGATTATTACTTTTTACCGAGAAGCAATGCATAATAAGCAATCCTCAACTCACCTTATTACACTGTTGTTGTGCAGGAGCAGCAGATATTTGAACAGCTGGTACTGCTGCTAAATTCGGTTTGGAGCTGAGTGAAAGAATTTGTTGAATTAGTTGCAGGCGTTGCAATAAATTAACATCATTTACAGCGACTGACGCTGATGATGATTGTGTATTTGATGTAGCAGCTGTTAAACTATTTGCTGATATATCCACTAAATTTGGCGATCTTGGTTGTTGCTGTTGTTGATGATAAGATGCCGCCAGTAGCAATGATGATTGCTCTTCGATTTGATGTTGCAATTGTTGTAATAAAAGCAGTTGTTGTTGATTAATTGTTGCGCTAGTATTGGTATTATTGTTGGAGATACTACTTCTCGTTGTCGTTTCAGTTAAATGGTTATTTGCCACAATTTCATCGTTAATAGAAGCTGATATGTTGTGAACAATATTGGGAGTCGTTGGTATTACAACTCCAACTGCTGCAGGATGATTGAGTAGATTTAAATTCGATGTTGTAGCTGTTGTTGATGCATTCGCAGTAGCTGTGGAATAGCTGTTGTTATAGTTGTCGGCTGCTGAATCGGTTTGTTGTAAGTTGCGTCGCGGTATCGGGCGTACGGGATAGCAGAAACGCGATTGACTGTCGGTAATAGTTTCTGCAATAAGAAAGGTACAGGTAAACAATTCAGTGTTAAATAAAAATATTTTTTTTTTAATTTTTTGACTTAAAAATCCAAATTTGATTTATGTACTATATATAGATTATTAGAAATGTTTCTTAAAACACAGTAAAAATGTAATTATTAACGTGTTTTTTATTGCTATTGGGGAAATAAGGTCCCAGGAAATGGTTCAGGGAAATAACGCTTAATTAAATAACGCCAAAAATAAAAAATGAAATAAAGCTCAAAACATTTTGGGCATAAAAAATGAAATAAAGCCCAAAAATTAAATAACGCCCAAACCGAAAATAAAATAAGACTCAAAATCTTTTTGGAAAAAAATTGGGAAAATTTTACCGGCTCCGCGAAATACTTCCTAATAAAAGAACTCATAACAGTAAATGAAATAAGTCCTAACGTTGAAAGATGAAAAAACTCCTAATTCTTGGTGAAATAAGACCTAAAGAAAAGATGAAATAAAACCTGACATTTAGCAGTATGTACATTATTAAATAAAACCCAAACGGAAATGAAAAATTAAGTCCTAATTTTCAGAATATTAAAAAAAAACAGTTGTGGTTCTTCTGACCGCGACCATAAAGCAACCAGGGAAGGCTCTAGACCTCTGAAAAAACGCACACAAAACGAAAATAAGGGCCCAAATTCGGGATCTTTTTTTAATATGAAATATTGCCCCACCACATAAAATGATATTTGGCCGATAAAATGGTTTTTCCTTGTACGGAATTTCAAAACCACATTTCGTATAAGTATAAATCGTTATATCATAAATAAAAAAACCATTTGGGCTTTATACGGACATGCCCTTTTTTCGTTTTACAGTACTTCTGGACATTATTCTTTTTTTAATTACGCTTAGGGTTTACAACCCTCAGTAAGTCCAACACCGGCTTCGCTGTCTACAGTACTTCTGAATTGAATTTGAAATTGATCTAACATTTTGATGACATATAGTTCACATAAAAAGAGTTATATCTGAATAATAATGAAGTAACGCCCCAAATAGAAAAATTAAATAAAGCCCAATTTCAATGAAATAACGCCCAAATTTGTATGGAAAATTTTTGGGCTTTATTTCATTTTTAATTTTGGAATTTATTTCATTATGAAATAACGCCCAAATTTGTATGGAAAATTTTTGGGCTTTTTTTTCATTTTTTATTATGGGCGTTATTTCATTGGGCCTTATTTCCCTGAACCCCAGGAAATAAAGGCCCAAACAAAAAATAAAATAAGACCCCAATAAGTTCTATAAAAAACAAAGTCTTTGTGAAATAAGGCCCTAAAATTAAAATGTATTTATTTAGTTTTCAACATAGATTCCTTACTGATTACAAAAATTTGTCAAAGCAACTTAAGCTTAAATTAACAATTTTAAAATAATAAGAATTAAAATAATAGAATAAATAACAATAAAATAGTATTATTAATTCATCGATAAAAATTATCTAGAAGGACTCTTAAAGCCTGTTTCGTTAAAGCGAAGTCCATATCAATATTGTTTGAAAGCATGTTGTATTCTATTAAGGCTCTATTCAAAGGAGCATTAATCGCATAATTGGTTCTAAGCATTCTGATAAAGAAGACATAATAATTACGGAGACATCTAGTGGGAATATTTAAATTTATCATTTCTAGTAGTCGAGGACAATCAAATGCCCCTCAATTATGTCAGAGACAAATAGAAGTGATAATATAGTTGTTCTACTTTGTAGCGATTTCAAACCAATGTACAAATAATGAGTACCATGTGAAGGGGTTGGTTCAGTAAAATTTAATGACTTAAGAGCATATCGTGTAAATACTTTTTGAAGACGTTCAAGACGATTAATATGGGAGCTATAATAAGGATTCCAAATAAACGACGCATATTCGAGCTTAGATCTCACAAAAGCTGAATAGAGCGATTTATGCGAATATGGATCAACAAATTCAGAACTGTTGCGTCAAACAAATGCATACATAGCATAAGCTTTAGGCATGATAGAATTTATGTGGCTTAAAAAGAAAAACTTAGAATCAAAAAGCACTCCTAAATCATATATTCCATCGACAGAATTTAAGATATTATTGTCAATAAAGTATGCTGTAGACATTACATTTTGGGATTTAGAAAAAAAATATGGAAACACTTTTTAATGTTTAATGAAAGCGATTTTTACAACACCAAGCAGAGAGATTGGACAGCTGTTGTTGCAATTCATGGGCATCCGAGATATTTTTTATAATAGAGTATATTTTTAGATCATCGGCATATAGTAGGTAACTAGCATTTTAAAAACAGCTACCAATATCATTTAGAAATAAGATAAATAGCAAGGGGCCAAGAATTCTGCCTTGTGGAACGCCAGAAGAAGCTACAAATGGAGCAGACTTCAAATTGTCAATAGCTACATAGCAAATTCTATTAGTAAGATAAGATTTTATCCATTTCAAAAAAATAGAGTGAAATCCCATGTTTGATAGTTTAGAAATCATGATTTTGTAGACTTGTCAAAGGCTTTGGAAAAATCTGTATAAATAGTATCTACTTGACATCAGCTATTAAAAGCAGAGCAAGATTTGAAACTGTAGAGCGTTCAGAAACAAACCCATGTTGATTAGGAGAAATTAATCTTTTAACTTCAAAGTAAATTTTGCTTTTTATAATACTCTCTTATTATAAAAGTTTAGAAATAGAAGACAGTTTTGAGATTGGTCTATAATTTGAAATATAATTTTTATTACCACTTTTAAATATTGGTGTTATTAAAGCAGTTTTCCAATTAGAAACAAATACACCAGAAGAAAGTGATTTAATGAAAATTGTCTGAACAAGGTCAACACTGTTTCAACAATATGGAGGACATACCGTCAATATCAGTCTGCATCGATTTTTTCAAATCTAAAATTCCTTTAATAATTTCTTCACATGAAATTAAAAGTGACTCAAAATCTATAATGGGTACTTTTTACCCATGATAATGCTTCTGCAGAATTGATCATATCTCAGGATTGATAACAGCTAAGTGTTTAATTTTTTGTTTGTTGCTTTAAGAAAACATAGAGCTATAAATTGTTTTTGGAGTGTTTGGAGCCAAGAAATTTTTACGTTAACTACTACATTTTCAAAGTCAAAAGTGATTAAAATCAGACAAATTTGTGTTATTATCATTTGTAGCAAATTTTATCTTTTTATTAAAACTATACCTGCTATTGATAGAAAATTCCTGATATAAAACTGTGCTTTCGTTGCAGAAGGAAATTGTGCCCATTTAGAACACATGTGTAGAACACATTAACGACGGTTGGGTATTTTTATACCCAACTCATATCTCGACTACGGTGAAAGAAGATACAAAGTTAAAATTTGATGTGGTAGTTCATGTGATCAATATAAGAAAGCAAATGGGCGTTTGGGAGCCGCGGTTAATGGGTTAACCACCTACGATTGGTGTTATAATAGAGTGATAGCTTATGCGTAAGAAGTCTGCATGAGGTGTTAGGTATACCAAAACTTTCATTATCTGCCGATAGCCAGTGCAAGTGAGTTCATCTTACTTGGAAAATTTCTACAGTGATCGCCAAAAGAAAGTGTACGTGACTGGGATTTATGTTTTCAATTTTATTGCAGTATTTTGCAATACGGTTTGATTAAAGTTTTAATGTTTTTTAAAGTGATCTTTAAGTGTTTCTCAATTTATAAAAAAACAACAACTAAAATCTCGCAACAACAAAAAATATTTAACAGAAACTAAAAATACTTCATATTCGTTGCGTCAAAAGAAAGTGTGAAGTAAAAAATTGAATACAAAAACTTTGAATATCAATATTTTGTTGGCTTTCCTTTTGCTTTTATTACAGCTTGCAACCCTTCCAAGTTATTTCGGGTGAAATTTTTTGCCATTCCTCCATTAAAACTGTTTTTAGGCCGTCCTTGGTACTGATTACTCTTTTCCTGATGTTCCAGTTGCGATGCTCTCACTAATGCTCGATGGGGTTAAGGCCCGATGACTGGGGGGTATGATCCAATTGTTTGGGCGTGAGGTAAAGTTCAATATTTTAATTCCATTCCTTCACTATTTTTGCTGTGTGCTTGGGATCATTGTCTTGTTGAAAGACCCAAGTTCGATCCAAGCACAACTTCTCAACGCTGGGTGGCAAATTTTCTTTTAAAATATTAAGGTATTCTATTTTATTCATAGTGGTCTCTATAAATAACAAATTTCCTACTTCATTTGCCGCCATACATCCCCACACCATCACCGAACCCTCACCGTACTTTACTGTGTGTATGACTCTCGTTTCGTTTTCGTCGAAAATTATATTGTTCCAGAATGAAAAATTCTTATTATGATATTTTTGAGCAAACTGAAGGTGTTGCTTTTGATTTTTTTCGATATAAAGGACTTTTTTTTTTGAACCCGTCCATGTAGGTCACTAACATGTAGTGCTCGACGAATTGTGCTGGTTCAATCGTTTGCACCAGATACTTCTATGATTTCCTCTGCTATTTTAATGGAACTTTCGGTTGGGTTTTTTTACTTTTCTAACAATGGATCGTATTTCAGACTCGTTAAGTCTCTTAGGTCTGCCAGATTTGGCACGATTTTCTAAAATTCTATACTTATATTTGTCAATAATTTTTTACTGTGTTGTGGTTTCTATCCACAATGAAACTAGTTTTAGGCAAAGTTTTCCCCTCTTTATAAAATTTTATCACAAGCTCACGAGTATCCAGAGAGTTTTGGCTAACCATTTTCGGAAAAATAAATGTATGCAGAAAAATAAGACTTGTACCTAGCGCGATTGAATCAGGAATAAAAGCAATTAGTAAAGCAAAGCAAAGCAAGCAAATAATAAAGCATATTTAAAAACATAACGGTAAATTGTTTACTCTAAAGGCGGATTCACTGACCACCTTCAGCAAGTTTTTTGTGACAGCTTTCTTGTGTGCTTTCTCTCTGTGGGAATGTGCCGCAGGTCGATTCACTGATATGTAAAACTTTCAGCAAGTTTTCTGTTTTTCTTTGTCATATTCAATATTGCCAGACTCAATGCTTCTTTATCTTTAAGCTTCAATAATAAAATATGCCAATTTTAACTCAAGAAGCTCCATTCTGGCAACACTGGCATTCAGCATGAAAATTGAAATTAAGTTAATCAAGTCAAAGAGAGTGCAGTAAGTTTTTGTTATTCTCTCATTGAGTGTGGAGAGAGATAGAGAACAAAAATTTTCAAAACTTCATCTAAATAAAACTTACAAAACTTGCTGAAGGTGGTCAGTAAATCCGGCTTAAAAAGACTTCACCACACTTCGCACAAAACTGTTCACTTTCTTTTGACGCAACAAATACGAAGTATTTTTTGTTTTTGTTGAGTATTTTTTTACTGTAATATTTTTGTTGTTGTTATTTTTATAAGTTGAGAAACAGTGAAAGACCATTTTAATAAAACATAAAAACTTTAATCATCAAACCGTATTGCAAAATATTGAAATAAAATTGAAAACGTAAATCCCATTCGTGTACATTTTCTTTTGACGCTCACAGTATGTCCGGAAATCTAGCATAGAAAGATCCTGAGCTACTTTGCCATCACTTTTAGAGATCTGCGGCAGTTGAGAGCTGTTTTAGATGTTATTTCAACAGTTGATAGGCCTTTCTAAAGCGGCATGACTATCAGATAGGAAGCGGATATCCATGGAAAATTCTCATTGACCAGAAGCCAGGTTATCGCTTAATTTATTGCGGCGACTTCAGCTTGGAATGAAGGCTGTCAATCTCGGGATCCCGCCCTTTTTCCAGTACCAAAAATCCCGGTATCAAAGCAAATAAATCTCGGGATCCCGAAATTTTTTTTATACATTTATTTCGTTATTAATTTGGAAGTTAGGAAAAAGATTTGTTAGTTTCCGGTGGTACTCGTGCACAAAACTTGCAAATTGCCTACGAATACTTGCTATCCATTTCTCCACTAGCGTTGAATCGGAAAGGTGTTTTTCTACGGCGGGATAGTTTTGCAATAAAATTCGCTCTACTCTCTCTGACGAAACTTTATATTAATAAATTTTCCTAAGGTATTTTCTTCTTAAACTTTTAAAAGTAATTTATGCACATTAATGTCGTCTAAAAGTCTTTTGTGTGCATATCACTAGTTTAAAATGAAGTTGACCTACGATCTACACAAAACTTTTTAAAGTAATTTCTTTTTTTCTATTGATCTCATCATATTGCTTCTCCTGTACAATTTTTGAATTGTTGCTTACGGCTTTTTGATTTCATATGGCGATATGTTTTATTATTATTAATATGATTAATAGATAATAAAACAGATCTAAAAGATGTTAAAAGAATGAATTTGTAAATAAAAAAACACAAAATTAATGGGTTTTGTTGAAAAAGTCATTGGAAAACACAGAAAAAAAAACCGGAAAATCCCGATAGATCCCGGGATCCCGGCATTGAAAAAACTGTCCGGGATTGACAGCCATACTTGGAATACAGTGCAGTGGTCAGGGTGCTTGAAGACTGTATTTTAATGTTAAATATTTAAGAGTAGACTCCTCCACCTATTTTACCATATAATGTTGGTCCATCGGTATAGATCTCAATGGCATTCCTATGTCAAAAGGTTTCCTAGTTCCCAATCATATTGAAAGAGAATGAATACGTCGAAATTGCTGTCAAAGGATACTTTTTGTGTGATGTATGGACCTAGGCATGGGACAGAGAAATTTCGTAATGCTGTCCTAGCGCACCTTTTTTTCACTGGCAATAGCTTTAACCTTAACTAAAATTATTCAATTTTGAAACTCTTCATGACAAATAATTCAATTTTAAATTCGATCAAGTCAAGATTTATATTACACAAAACTAGACAATTGAAACCAGTTGAATTCTAAAAAGGGCCAACCAAAATAGACGAGACAAGACAAGACTATAGCAATTAGACGAACGTCTGTACTCGTTACGGATGTTTTGACATTTAACCAAAAATGAAAAGAGTTGCTCAACTCGTCTGAATCAGCTGATTAGTTAGCAATCAAGTGTTCTTTAGCTCATCCCTCACAGCGGCGTTTGAATCGAAGCAAAATTCCAAGTTTCACAATAAATGCTGTGAAATTTCACATTTATTGGCGATTTTGTAAAAATTGTGAAATTTCACAACATTTATTAACGATTTTGTAACACCACTACAATAAATGTTGTGAAATTTCACGGCATTTATTGGCGATTTTGTAAAAATATCACGCTTATATCATTGTAGTGATGTTCCAATCAATTTTTAGAGGTGTAAAATAAAGTAATAAATATTGGAATTTAGGAATAAATCCAAAAACCTATCAAAATCTTTTTATTTTACAATAAAGTCTCAAATTCGAAGCCAAAAATGGTAAGTGCGAGCAATTCTAATTTTCCTTTCATTTACTACACATTATCATAAAGCATTTTAGATATACATATAGTATTAAGGAACACCTGAGTACACTATCGTCTCAGAGGTGGAAAAATAAAAACTTTTGTTTTAGAAATAAGAATTCTAAATGCAAATTCTTCACAAAACATGCTACACAAACTTTGTAAAAGAACACCTGAATGCTCATATTGTCACAGAGGTGGGAAGATAAATTTTACAAATTGAGAAATGAGAATTCTAATTGCAAATTTTAGATTTAAACTTCACAAAGCACTTTTCACAAACTTGACGTCCCGAACAGATTTAAAATTTGAAAATGATTTTTTGAAAGGCTCTAAGAAGTCGTTTATCTATGACGTAAAACCACACTCCATTGTGAAAATGGTATCCACTGATCGCACTTTCAACTTTAGGCAAACATGACGTTGCACAAGTTAACTCGCAGTTAATCAAAAAAACAGCAAAACAAACTTTTTTACATTTTTGCACACATTTTAGATTTAGAAAGTTCTAGATATTCTGAACTGTTGCGTGTTGTTGAGTAGTTCAAACTTATTACCAAACACTTTATTATAATTATTTAGTCTAACACTTCTTATTCATTTCATTCAAAATAATATATTAAGAAAAATGTTTAAGATAATAATGCTATTATCTTTATTTATATGATTACATTGTATGATAAAAATTTAAATAAATAAAATATTTATAAACGTTTTAAAATCGAACCTCTAGAGATTGCTTTAATGAGAAAAGACACTCGAACGCGATGCTGACGATACAGAACTAAAATAGCAAAAATTTAAGTAATGATGTCGATAGTCAAGCCTTAAGAAATAACAACAACATCAAATGCCTAACTAAAAGTTTAGCTAAAAATAAATCTTAGATAAATGTACATATTTTTTTTTATAAAAAAACACGAGAAAATGAAAAATTCTAATGTTAAGATAGATTTGCTCTTTGTAGAAGAAATATTTATTTGATGTTCTTATCAGAAAATAGGCAGTTATTTTGTTATTTTTTTTTTTCAGTTTCTCTTTTTTAAATTGCGTGAATGAACACAAAAATATACAGTCATCTATGTAAAACAGCTAGGAATTTTCGTTATTGTAAATTAGAAATTTGCGTACAGTGTTACATCGATTTCATTTAAAATTAATTTTGTTTTTGACAATTAATTTACGTCACCTCCTTTTTTATCATCAGTTTCTTCTGGAAAATTTTTAAGAAATTCGGTAGAAAGAAATTCAAATTGGATTTCACTATTATGCTTGGTTTTGACTATGTCATTTTTCTGACGACACAAAAGTTTATCACCTGAAATATCACCTTAAGAAGACTCTAGAACATTTTCTTCATAACTCCATTTAATAATTTATTTGTTTTTAATTTTCCAAGATTGCCAAAGTTAGAAAAAATGACAACATGTTGTTATTTTCAATTTGATTGACAACAACTGACCACTGAAAATGGCATAGTGAAAACCAAGCATTACACTGGAACGGAACGCATTTCAAACCGGAGCTGCAAAGCTTTTGAAAATTATTCTAAATTTGAGGGGGGCTTTGATTTGAAAATGGTTTACTGTTTTTTGAATACATTTAAAAAAAATTGCAGCCAAAATTTTTGACAAATAACCAAGTTATTGTAAAAAGTTATTAGACTTTCTGAAACTCATCACTGTGACTTGACCACTTTTGAAACTATATGAGTTGAAATTTACTACTTTTAAAACTTAACTAGTTGCAGTTGTATAATTTTGAACTAAGCATTATGGACTTGGCAAATTTAAAAATTAAGTAATTTACCATATTATGAATCAAAACAGTATTTACCGTTTTTAAAGAATAAAGGCTTCTCATAAGTTATGACCAGGGCTAGGATTCCGATGACATGTCATATTTTTCTGCTGTTTCTAAGACATTTTCTGGTTATTTAAAAGGTCCATTTATATTTCCAAAATTAAAATATGAAAAGTTTTTAGGTAATTTTTTGTAATTTTTCATAATTTTTATCGGTTGTAGTTTTCAGGTAATTTTTACTAAATTTAGCGCATTTTTTTTGTCATTTTTAAGGATTTTAAAGTAATTTTGCTGTCATTTTTGAACATTTTTAGAGCATTTTTTGGTCATTTTAGCGTAATTTAATTTTTTTTTTCGTACTAAAAATTTTAAAATGCAAATTTTTAAACATATTCCTTTAAGGTACTATTAGAGTGTGTAGCTATAAAAAATCACCTTTTTTATTAATTTTTTTACCTAGTTTTATTAATTTTAATGATTAAAAATAAAATTACCTAGTATTATTAATTTTAATGATTATATAAATTTTATCTATAGTAATAAAACTCATTTTTTGTTTGTTTGTGTGTTTTTTTGGGCTTTATACAAATCTAAACGGCTCAACAAATTTCGCTCAAACTAGGTACACATATTAAGTTTATCCCAACTAAAAATGTTACATACTTAGTTTTTGCCACGCACCCTCTGAAATTTTTCAACTAACGGTAATTTTGTTATTATAAAACTTTTTACCATCGGAGATTTTTGTATATTTAATTTTAAAAAATTTTTGTTATTTTGACATCAAAAACACTCACATATCTTCAAAATTGGAGAAATTTTCAGTACAACGACTTTTTCATAAAACATCGTTACCTAAGAATGAGAAAAAAACGACATGAAAATCAGTTTGGTCTTTCGATGCAAATATCTCCGCTGTCCATTAATATATTTCATTCAAATTTTTTTTGTTCAAAAGTTCAATAAAATCACTTCACTTCAAAAATAGGTTGAACTGTACCGTTAAGTCAGTGTATAATATACACTGACTTTATGATTATGTCAAAAAAGGTCCAAAATATTGACTTTTTACTCAAAAAATTACTCAAAAATTGTTGTTGTTGTAAAAATGAAATCAATTAAAAATAGCAAATCTGACTACCTATATGACATAGCATTTAATTGCAAAAATTCTTCCAGCTAAGCGCAAAAATTATTTTACTGTTTTTGTCATCAAAACAACAAGGGTACTTATTTTTTCCAAAATGTTGTTTTTATATTTTTTACAAAAAAGTCAAGTCTCAAAAACAATTTATGTGAAAAAATTACCCAAATATCTCTTTCTAATCAAAAGTTATGGCTAAAAATCTATTTTTTAATACCAGACTATTAATAAAACTTCGTTTTGTGTTAAAATTCTTTATATAGTTTGAACGTCCCCATTTATCTCTAAGAATGCAGTTGTGCGTCTAGAGTAATTACAAACATTTCGGAATATATAAAATCTTCCTTATAGTAGATAATATATTAAGTTTTTGCCTCCCCACCCCCCTCCTGTTAAATTTGTTTTGTTGTGATGGCTCTATTTTTTCTCACTATTGTGTCACCGTTGTCACTTAGTTCTTTATCAATGGTACTTTAAATGTTGTATTTATATCACAATTTTATCGAAAAGATGACTGTAAAAAGATAAGAAAAGATAAGAATGCTGTAAAAGTTAATATTTTCATGTAATCAGTTTCAGCTATATGGCGATATAATAAAACATATGCGCATCTGGTCAGCACAATTATTTCATTAGTTTTGATCTGCGTGTTAAATTCACAGACAGATGGCGCCACATTTGTAAGATGTGTGGGTACAAACTATACATACATCTTGCGGTAAATAGCTGAATAATGTTTTTTCAAAAGTTTCTTCAAATTTAACCCCACACGTTTGGGATTACAGACAGGTGGCGCTTTTTTCTGCTTACAGAAGAATATCTGATGTTCTTATGCAGCTAGCAGATAAGTTTTGCGAAATATTTTGCGAAAATGCTATGCTACCAAACTTTTAAAAAGTAAAATAATGCAGTACTGCCAGTTTTTTCAGTCGCAGCGTCATCTAGCCTCATAAACACTTAAAAACATAGAATTGGATCAATTTAAATGTCCAGCTCACTTGCTGGACTTTTTGTTTTTTGCTTTGCTTGCAAATGCGATTATATGATCCTGATCTCCTATGAAAAAACGCAGCTAATAGAAATTTTAGTAGGTACAATCATTTTTAGCACAACGAATTTCCATAAAACATAGATAGCTCATAATGAGAAAAAAATTATATTAAAATCAAAGTTTTTACTTTTAATGCCAATAACTCCGCTGTTTTTAATATATTTCATTAAATTTTTTTTGTTAAAAAGTTCAATATGTTTTTTAATAAAAACCTTTGTTTAGACGTTAAAATGACCATATCTCAAGAACGCATTGAGTGCCACCATAATTTTTATTTTGTTAAAAAGGTAATTGTGCTTGCTTTAAGATTAAGTAAATATAAAAATTCTTTTTAATTTTTAAAATATGTTTTTCGTACCCCTTCTTTGAATTCAATTAGCTCACCGCAAGAGATGGAACCACCAACAAAAATTTTCCTAAACTTTTTTGGATTAATGTTCGTTCAATTACCTTTCTAACGGTAGATAAATAAAATAAAATTCAAATAAAATTCAACATGTTTTTCATTATTCCCGATTTTAAAAAACATTTGATCGAGAAGTGTATGTTAAAATGTTTATATAAATGACTCTCGAGTAACACCGGGTATATCAGCTAGTACATAATAAAGAATTATTCATGACGAAATGAAAAAAACATTTTTTTTTTGTCTTCATAGTTGTTGTTAATTTTCTACAGGGCGTTAAAATTAGCGTGTTTTGAAAAAATTGTTGCAATTGGCTTTTCGTCTCCAGCTTTTACAAAGCGTCTGAAAGTAAAAAACCAAAGTGCCATTCTTGACTTAAAGGTTGTAGTTGAGCACTCAACCTACGCAAAAAAAAGAGAAAATAAAAAAATGGCATGCGTTCAAAAATTGCACAAAAAACCCCCTTTTTTTGCCGAAACTTTCAGCCATACAAAAAAAAATATAAAAGTTTTTTGGCTTTTTATAGGTCTAGTGCTTAACAGAGTCTATAAGGATCACAATGAATCCAGATTCATCGAAATCGATCAAGTGGAACTCCAGATATCTTAGAAGCCGATTCGAAAAACCTTGTTTCGAGAAAAATGCGATTAAAGAATTAAAGGTTCTTGAATATCACGCGACATACGAATGGTATAACTTTTTTTTTATTTGATATTTTTTCTAAAATTTTGTATACCTATTCTTGAGACTTTTAAGAACCATATTCTAACGAGAAAACAAATTGATTTTTAATTTCTTACACACTGTAATAGTACCTTAACAATAGAGTCCGTCCCTTCAATCAAAAACATTACCTCTCGAAAAAGGCGTAGTTTTGTTTATAGACCTCGATGAAAAAAAAGCTCTGCGCGTGGTCAAACTCAAGAAAGGGTATGTAGAAAGATGAAATAAGTAAAAACTCAGGATGTGCTGGTTTTTATTAACTCTATTTTAATGATCTATTGCCTAAATATCAGTGGGTAAAAACTTTAATACTATGAAATTAGAAGAGGAACTTATATGCAATGACATATCGTCTTCCGTCTTCACATCGTCATACCGCCATTAACTCTACCAAGGTTGCCATCTGTTCTAGTTGCTTCTTTATTTATTTCAATATTCATTGGTGTTCGATAGTTTGTCGAAATGCACCATAGAAATGAAACGAGTTTTTTGCTTCGCCAGACTACTATCGAACAGCTATCGAACACCAATGAAATCACTCAAAGACTACTGAAGAGGAAAATGTAGCGATTTCCGAAACAGACTGTCTAGTCAGCTAAGTGATTGACTCTATACAGAGTTTTTGTTGTTGTTGTTGCCTTCTTAAAAAACTTACTCAATCTAAAGCTCACAATTTAAATTCATGTAATAATTTCATAGATCATAAAACTAATTAACTATGCTAGTTTTTATTAACTCTATTTTAATGCTCTATTGCCTAAATATTAGGGGGTAAAAACTTTAATACTATGAAATTAGAAGAGGAACTTATATGCAATGACATATCGTCTTTCGAATATGTTCCTATCGTCAGTGCAGAATTAGAAAGAAGTTTTTTGTTTACAAATGCATTTTGCCAGACAATCAACGTTCCTTCAATTTTAATAACTTAGAAATGTACCTTGTAATATACTGTAACGCTATGTATAAATATTAAATAAATTAAGTTTATGTTAAGTTTAGTAGTTTTATTTTTAAAGCTTTATTTTTTGTGTAATTGTTTTAATTTTTCAGGTCATTTTTGTCATTTTTTTAGGTAATTTTTTGCAGTTTTTTTTTGTCATCAAAATCCGAGCCCTGGTTATGACTCAAGAAAAATTCTATAGCAGTTAGTGTCCGACCGAATATTCGGTTTCGGTTACGGCCAGTTTCGGTCCTTTTTGTCAGTTTCTAGCGAAACCAGCCGAAACTTTTGGTAAAAATTTCTTGCATCAGTCATTTAATTCAAATATATAAGTTTGGTTTAGTAAAAATATTTACAACGCACTGTACAAAACAAAAATTAATAATTCGTCTATTATTTGATTTATCGTGGTCACGAAAAACATTTTTCGTTCGAAATTTTATGCGTTCAATTAATGTTAAAGTTTTATAGGTACTGAAGTCAAAAATTGATACTTGAACTTCCGATCGCATTATGCGTATGTGCAATAAAGGAAAAGAAAACGAAATATTTCTATTTTTATAATACTAAACCTTTAAAAGAAATGAAAATACTTTGTTTTGTAATTGTATAAAAATGTGCATTGTAGATGCACACTATTTTCAGTGTGTACGAAAGATATAAAGTATGCAATACTTTTGTAATAAAAAATTAAATAAAAAATTATCTCATTTATTATTATAGTAAACTTCAATTAACTATTATAAACTTCAATATTCAAATATACTTTTTTTATATTACATTTTTTTCTTGTGTATGAAAGTACTTTTGTTTCCTTTTAATAAAAAAATATGGTTGTAAAAACTTAAATTTTCATATTAAAAACCAGTTTCGGTTTCAGTTTCGGCCGAATATTAAAAAATGGCCGAATATTCGGTTTCGGCCAATATTCCGGTTTTGGTCGGACACTAATAACAGCATTTACTAATTTTTTTTTTTGTCTTAAACCACTTCTTTATCATTTTTGGTGGTTTCGACCTAAGAGCCGAATTTTTGACAACTATTATTTTTAACACCTTGTATAGTGCGCTTAATAAACTATTTAAAAATCCAAATAAGAAAACTGTAAGTTTGATTTTTCTTTGTTTTTCCACTCACTAAAGTCGTACGACTGTCACGCGCGTAGCCACGGAAGTGCCCATATATAAATAGTTGATTTTTTTGAAAACTTCCCTTTATTCGTTACTACCACAATAAATAATTGTTGTTTTCTTTATTGCTGTAATATATAAGACCAGGATTGAGATCAAGCGCAGGATAACTCTTGGCAATAAGTCCCGTCCTGAGCTCTTATGAGAGATCTTTGGAAAACAATTGTCTTTTTTGGAAAACAATGTACCAGCGAAATTATTAGATTCGGTAAATGGCAGCACACACTTCGATTTTTTTTTAATTGTTAAGAGGATAAAACTAAAAAATTGCAGCTAGAGACATAAGAGGGAGCAAATTAATTTTGAAAATAAAAAATTCTTCAAAAAATGGACGACCACACTTGCCTCCAATACAACTTAGACGAGTTAAGACGACATAAGATTATTTTTATGCATGCTATCAAGTTCCAATTCTGTTTCTTAGTTTATCTTACAATTTATCACTCCTACAAACTATCACTACAAATTATTACTCCTACCTCTAATATTATTTTACAATATTAAGTATACTTAAAGTAATTAAAAAGACTATTTTTATCTCCATAGATATTAGCTGTAGACAAACAAATTAAATTTCAGAAGGGACATTCTCATAGAATATTTGAACCATTTACGAAAACTTTTAAATAGTTAAGGCTCAAGAACGACCCACAAAAAAGTGCATAAGCATCTGACAAAAATGTTTTCTATAAAATTTTACCACTTTCAGTAAACTTTCAGTATGTCTAATTATTTTTTATCTTTTGCACTAGAATCCGTTAATTAAAGCCTGTTAAACGGAAAAAATTAAAAAAAAATGTTCAGTGTTTTTGTAATAAGTGATATGTTTAACTGCATCTTTATGTATAACGAAACGAAGTCTAAACGTCATAAGAGAAACGAGCAACAATATTTTTTGATATGGAAAAATGTATTGCTTACCGTGTCTCGTACCACGTCAGCCTTTGTTTCGTTACACATAAAGATGCAGTTAGAAATAATAGTTGCAAAGAGATATATTGCATTCTTATATGAGAATTTCTATAATTCGATAAAATCTCAGCAATCGAATTTTTTAAATTGAAAGTAGCTATCAAAGTGACATTCTCCAGAAAAAACTGTGTGACCAATTTTAGAAATATTTCTTACAAATGTTTAATATCTTAAATATTGTTTTGAAAAGTTACAGATGCGTTCCGTAAGAGGATTTCTTACATTCGATTAACTTTTCACATTAATTTTTTAATTACATGTAGGAATACTAAGCTTTATCTTAGTTATATTTTTCAGGAAAAACTGAGGAGCCTAGTTTAACTGCTACTAAAAATTGTCTGCAATATATCTTAATAAAAAATAAATTTTTTCTATAAATTTTGTATTTTTTTCCTGTATTTGCAATTTTCTTTTTTTAAATACAAAAAAATTAAACCATGTTTTATTACAAAAAAATTATTTTTAACTGCAGAAGTTGCTCTTGCTGGAAGTTGACGTAAGCTGGAAGTTGAATAAAATTTCAATTTTGACAACTTTTGAAAAATACTTAAATAATATAAGTATTTCTTGATATTGTTTTTCAATTAGATACTTATATATTACTTTCAAAATAAAAACTCTATTTGTTCAAATTCAAAATCTGCGTAACATATTTAAGAAGAGGACGACCGCATCTCGGGTGAAAGGACCAAGTGGAGCATAGCCTAACCAAACTTTGAGTTTCCAACTGACAGCAAGCTTACGAAAAAAGGAGACTGCAGTAAATTCTTAGATGAAGCCGATACACATTATAAAAGCCAACGAAGTAGAAAGTTTTAGGTTTTAAAAAATGGTATTTTTGATTTAGGTTTTTGGGAAATATGATTGTTCAATAAAAAAATTAACGAAGTGCTTTTAGACACCTTACCCGAGAAACAATTTGTGTCCGTACCAAACTACTCAGGCACAAAAGTCTAGAGTATCGGACTCAATTTTATTTTTAAAAACTACGAAAAAACGCGAAGTTTATGAAAACAAATTATTCACACATTGATATTAAGCCGAATGCAAACGAGCTTCGGCAAACAGGACCCGAGAAAAAATTGATATATTGTGTCAATAAAGTAGCTGATATGTATCGAAACTGGACTGAGTCTTATCGAATAATAATAATAATTTACCCGAAACATACCCAACAAGTTCCTTGAAAGGTACCTGAAATAGTACCGTAGTAAGTATTATGTCAATAAAGTGTTCAAAAACGAGCGACTATATTTGGATACAATAAACTGACAAGTGCCCGAATCGGTCTTCCTTCGTACATTCTGCCTGCCCAAGGTGTTCCAGAACTAGCACTTCTTTCGGTGCAGAGGTCGGACATTCACCGACACGGGCACTGGACATATATCAGCTACTTTATTGACACAAAATATAAAATTGTTTCTTGGGTTAAGTAACAATTTTTAGCTAACATTTAAATTTGTAACTAAATACAACTTACAACAAAAACTTACCTATATCAATAGCACTGGAAGTTACTGCGTTATTTTCATTCAACAGCTGCTGCTGTTGTGGCTGTTGACATTTACTGTAGTTCTGTTGCTTCAATTGATGCTGTTGCTGTGCATGTAATTGTTGTTGGCTGCTATTATTAGTGGTGGCAACGGCCGAGAGTAGATAGTCCTTTAAATAAAAAAGTAGAAATAAAAAAACACGTTAACAACATGAAACATTTTTGCGCCCGTTTAATTTTTTTATAAGATTCGGTTTTACTTATTTGAATTATGTGAATGGCAAAATATTTTCACGCTATCTTATATCGAGTGCTTAGTTGGGTGAGCCGCAAGATTTTCTAAATGAATCAATTTAATACTTGATAGCAACAAATAAAATTAAATTCGTGCATTCAAATGCCTCTCTGAGAGAGTTAAAAATAAACTATATTAAACTAACAAAAGTAGTAAAAGTATATATTGTTTTTAGACAAAAACTAAAATATTAAAGTTCAATATTTCACTTGAAATTATTTTAGTAAGCACATTTTCTAAACGTCATTCTAAATTTTAAAATAGCAATCCACGCTGTTATTCTTTCAATACAGTATTTTGATTGCGTGGGCAATTTGTGTACTGCAGGTTTTTGCATTGCAAGGTTGTTTTAATTTTTTTACGTATGTTTATTTTTAAGTTTTATGACGCATTTGGCTTAAAATGAGAAAATAGTCGAATTTATTTAGAAACTTTTATGGATCTTTTATAGAAGAGAAAAATTTTATTGAATATTAAATTCAAAGAGAATCTTAAAAGCGAAGGATTAATACTGAGCAAGGCTCATTAATGAACCTTGATAGAACAACATTTACAGATAGTTATAAGCATGGAATGATCTTCGTATAAGATATAGAATAGACATTTGATAACGGTTATTATTATGGATTAGCACAAATTTAGGTTGTATGGGAGCATGACCCCTTGTCTAATCGAGATCAAAATTCACTGAAACACTCAAGAAGTTACTTCAGCTTCCCTTGTCAATGTCACTTTTGGCAAAAACTATGCGCTTAGATTTGTTCACGTCGCACAGTGTGTCTTTTTCAATTTTGGCGTGCCAAAACTCATATCTCAAAAAGTACCATGGCTGGAAAAATAACATTTTGCAAGTAGGTTTTTAATACAAAAATAATAACTGTTACCAAAAATGGTCACTATCGGTTCACTGCCGCGCCTACCTCCCATGTTAATGGAGAAGTAATGATGGCATAAGTTTGGGTGTAAGAATTCTATAGCTATAAAATTCGATTTCTGAGTTTATCTAATATCTAAAATATGTTTTGTAGAATGGTCGAGATCATTGTACTGCCACGCCTACCTCTTAAGCAACTGGAATAGTCGTTTTTGTATAAGTTTGGTTTTATGTATGGTATAATGATGAAATTTTGTTTCTCAGTTTATGTTATAGTTAAATAACTTTTGGCAAAATATGAGCCTTATAGGACAACACCACGCTTACATCCCATACAACTGGAACAGTATTATTGGCATAAGTTTGGTATTACGTCTGCTATACTTACTTAAATGTACGACTTCTACATATTTCACTTAAGTATTGATTGAATATAATTAAAATTGTGAGTTTTCTTTGCAAAAATGTTTTATTCTGAATCTGAATTTTCTTGAAGAAATTCTGCAGACTTTAGTATTTTTATTACATCTACTGCTAAGTTTGACCGTTTATATTTAGGTGGTTGTCGCAAAGAATTAATATATGGATCTGAAGAAATTAAGAGTCTATGTGATTTCTAAGCTCATTTCTTTCACAGTTAATTAAGTTTTCTTTATCAATTAAAGTTAAATTGTTTATCTACACAAATCCAGATACTTGGAAATTATATTTTTATTGATTATTTTACACAAAAACTTACAAATTATGTTTATTTACTTATTTTAGTTGTAGTTACAATTGATCCAAATTTTTACTGAATTTTACTGAACTAGTCTGTAACTCTTTTTAATTTAATTCACTTAGTTACAGTTTCGACTAAAGACCCAAACTTTTCGATATACTATATTTCACTTACATATATCCAAGCTTATTGGCATATATTAAAACGATCATTTTTAATTCAACAATGGCAGATTAACAAATATTTCTTAAATAAATTATTATATCACATCTTTGTTTATAGCAAAGATATAAAGATAAAAAGCAATAAAAAATGTTGCAACTAACATATTGGGAAACCCTGCTGAACAACTGTTTGCCCTTAATTGCTGACATTAGATTAAAAACCTAATATAATAAAATATTTTTAAGACATACATACAATATTGTGTTTACCGTTAATACCTTTCATAAAAAAAAGTAAAGAATTATCTTCTTTAATTTCGCATCGAAAATGTGCATTTCATTCATAGATGGGCACTTTGCAGTACCAGTAAAATTGCAGTAAAAATAAATTTTACTGATAATGAAATTCAATTTGCATTACCAGTAAATTTTTACTGATTACTGAAAAAAATTGCAGTAAAAATAAATGTTTACTGATTACTGGAAAAAAATTGCAGTACAAATAAATTTTTACTGATAATGAAATTTAATTTGCATTACCAGTAAATTTTTACTGAATACTGAAAAAAATTGCAGTAAAAATTTATTTTTACTGATTACTGAATAAAATTGCAGTAAAAAAAATGTTTACTGATAAATGAATAAAATTGCAGTAAAAATAAATTTTTACTTATTACATGAAATAATTGCAGTAAAAATCAATTTTCACTAATTACTTAAATGAAATGAAGCAAAATAAAGTTTTTATTGATTGCTGAAAAAAACGGCAGTTAAAACAATTGTTGACTGATTACTAAAAAACTGAACGCACTATCCACTGATCAATGCAGCCACATAAAAAACACATGGAAAAAACATAAAACCATCTGTGGTTGCTGTGGCTTTCAAAAAAATATTTCCTGATACAGCCTGCAGCTTGGGATGCTGTTATTGCAGCTATATGTGTTCCTGACATAAAATTGCGATTTTTGAAAGCTCTTTTAGAAACAGCAACAACACAAAAAGAAGAAGAAGTAAAAAAAATGTTCAGCACTTATGTGATGAAGTATGGCAAAATAGCCGATGCCGAAACTCGTGTTCTGACGCAGACACCGCAAAAATCATTTCTCGGGAATTTATCTCCAAGAAACAATTTCATACCTCGTCGATCGAGACACAACGACAAATTGTCTAAGAAACCATCCAGCCATAAAAAATGTTTTTCTGAAATATAATACCACATTACCCTCATCGGCACCTGTAGAACGGTTATTTTCATTCGCTGGGCTTGTGAATCGTTCCAGAAGGCAAAAACTCAGCGATGATAATTTTGAAATGCTAGTTTTAAGAAAAGCTAACAGCGTGTAGCTTTTTCATAAGTATATACATGTGCATACATGTATAAACATATCTACATACATATATAATACATGTGTAAAGAGCATTAATTTTCTTAAATTATTTATTTCATTTATGGCCAGTTTTTCAGCACGATTTCAAACTTTAGTCAAACAAAAATACATTATATGATAATTGAAGTCTATTTAACTTCATGCTAGAATATCAAGCTAGACCGAGGTTAAACGTCTAATTTTGGTGAATTAAGCTAGGTTAAATTTGACTAAAGTTTAAACTCGTACTGAGAAACTGGCCCTTAGTGCTTGTACATTGATTTTTAACTACCGATTACTACTTTCAGTAACTAGTAAAAATTTTACTTATCATGCAAATGATATTTCATTATAAGTAAAAATTTACTTTTACTGCAATTTTATTTAGTAATCAGTTAAAATTTATTTTTACTGCAAATTTTTTCAGTAATCAGTAAAAATAAATTTTTACTGCAATTTTTTTCAGTAATCAGTAAAAATTTACTGTTAATGCAAATTAAATTGCATTATCAGTAAAAATTTATTTGTACTGCAATTTTTTTCCAGTAATCAGTAAAAATTTATTTTTACTGCAATTTTCTCAGTAATCAGTAAAAATTTACTGGTAATGCAAATTAAATTTCATTATCAGTAAAAATTTATTTGTACTGCAATTTTTTTCCAGTAATCAGTAAAAATTTATTTTTACTGCAATTTTTTCCAGTAATCAGTAAAAGTTTACTGGTAATGCAAATTGAATTTCATTATCAGTAAAAGTTTACCGATTACTGCTTCTAGTAATGCTGTAAATATTTACTGCAGTGTGCCCATGTATGATTATTTATTTTATTTATTTATTTATTTCATTCATTCATCATTCAGAGTACAAGGCTCTTATAGACTACGTAAATAAAATATAGTTACAGCAAATATTTAATAACTTAGTTACAATTATATACAAAATTAAAACTAAAAAATTAAATAATCTTAATAAATAGATTAGAATTTATTTGTTACTAACAGAACATGTAATAAAAAAGACCATATTATCGTGTGGATACTAGTATTTCTCATTGAGTATCACGTGCCATAATGCTAAGAATGAGATGATCTTTAAAGGATTTACGAGAGACCTCTCTAAAGATGTCAGACATATTTAAGATTTTATTTGTATCATTAATGCAACGAGTTATTGGCTTATTTAAATTGTAGTTTGCCCTTTGGACTGACTCTCTAAAATAAAATTTGCTACGGACATGTCGAACTGGAGTGTAAAAATTTAGCATAGCCAGAAGTTCTTCACAGTTTATATTGTGATGGATTAGATCCCATATAAACAGAGCTGAGAAAACTTTTCGTCTTATTTCAAGAGGATGAAGATTAATAATGGCACAACGAGTCTCATAGGAGGGAGTTATTGGCAGATTCCAGTTGAGCTTTATCCACACGTATCTTGTAAAATTTTTTTGAACAGATTCGATTCTTTTTGATGGTTGGAGAGAGAATGGGTTCCAAATGGTGGAGCAGTACTCCAATTGGGGCCTTACAAGGGATGAATAAAGGGTTTTCAGGGTATAAGGGTCTGAAAATTCTTTTGAGTTGCGTTTTAGGAATCCTAACATTGAATTCGCTTTGGTTACAATGAAATCGATGTGATCCTTAAAGTTCAACCTATGATCTAAGAGAACGCCTTACAGTAAGGGATTCAGTTAAAACTTATTCCTACAACTTTATAAGTAGTTTTAATATATATTTTATTTTGTTTTGTTAAAATTTGGCTTTTCAATGTTTATTAGAGACAACAGTAGGGATTGTGGTAGCTTGTTTGTTTACTATGCATTTTTAAACGTTCGTATGCTTTGTTGTTGTCCACAATTTTCAAAGCAAGCAAATTAGCTAAACATTAAATAAGTCATTGCTGTGATCATTGATTAAGCTGTGATCAACTCACTGCTTAAAGTTGTATATGATTTCACACATTTTGGAACTCATTCATCAGAACTATATTGAACAAATTGAACGTTAAAATTGGCAATTTCAATCTGTTCTAGTTGCTTCTTATTTATTCCAATATTCATTGGTGTTCGACAATTTGTCGAAGCGCACCATAGAAATGAAACGAATTTTTAGATTCGCTACAAACTAGTGTTTTAACTAGAGCTCCAACTTAAGCAAGTGTTTCGAACTACACGTGTACACGTGTACTGCACGTGTAGTAGCAAAAGTACGTCCACACGGGTTCATTCGTTCACATTTTTCGCGTTCACAGTATTCGCATTTTCACGATTTAGACGCATCCAAGCCAATTCCCATAGGTTTTTATTGTCTTTGGACAAGAGATTATATTACAATAAGTTTGGCCAGCTTTTTATAGAGTACTAGAGCTTGTTGGCGCTTCATGGGCTTCAATGGCTGGCTAATATCTGACCTTTTGTGGTTTCTCTAGAATCTTTTATATGATACTAGCTGAACCCGGTGTGCTTCGCTACCCCCCTCGTATAAAATAAAATTAAAAGTAATTATATATTTACAAAAATTTATTTATTTAATTTAATTATTGCAATGCTTCGCCTCTTTTTTTGTTGTAAACCAATTAGAATTCAGCACTGAATCGCATGTAATTTGCTTCATGCTCCCCCTTTTTATTTTTAGACCAATCAAAAAGCAGCAATTACACAATCAGCTGTTTCGCAGTCAGTTGTGGGAGAGTGAGAATGGGGTTACCCCACTCTCTATTTTAATTAGCACGTATTATAAAATCAGCTGTTTTCAAGACAGTGGTGGAAGAAAGAGAATGGGGCTACCCCACTATTTTAATTAATATGTATTTTAAATTTGTGGTAAAGCCGTTAATAAACGTAGTAAAAAAGTAGGTGCAGAAGTGTGCATGGTCGAAAAATATTATCATGTAATAAGTATTCCTGAGTCAAAGCTGAACGCTGTGAAAATTTAAGATCGGTTATCAGGTCCAGCCTCCAATATATCGCAAACAAAGGGCGTGCTCCGCCCACTTTTCTTTTGGTACGTATTTCTATTCATGCCAATACCATATATAAAAATACTGCCGCCGTTGGTCAAAAAATGTCCAAGATATGACGATTTTAAATTTTGGGTTATATGGGCGAGGCCACGCCCCTTCGTCCACTCACAACTTTATATAGTCAAGAATTTATTAGTTCGTAAGAATATCCTATTGTGAAAATTTAATGACGATCGGTCCAGTAGTTAAGACTATATTGCGATTTTTAATTTTCCTAAAAAGGGGCGTGGTCGAACCCACTTTTCTCCTGGTACGTATTCCTAATTATGCCAATACCATATGTACCAAATAGCATCAACGTAGGTCAAAAAATACCCAAAATATGGCGATTTAAATTTTTGGGTTATATGGGCAGTGCCACGCCCTTTGTCCAATAAAAACTTCATATAGCCTATTATTCTTTCTAGAGTCATAGTAAAATGCTGTGAAAGTTTTAGGAAGATCGGTCAAAGGGTTTGGCCTCCTATAAAGCACAAACAAACAAACAGACAGACATTCATTTTTATATATATAGATTGAAAGCAGATTAATTATAATTAAAGTAAAATGGGGCGAAAAAGGGGGATTTGGTTATAAAAAAATCTATGGCTACCTTACCTGTAGATAAAAAGTATATAAAACTTTAGGTAAATACATATTACAAAAAAGTATTTTGTATGGCAAACATTGTTAGTGGTATAAGTAAGTATCTGAATTAAAAAAGGGGTGGTGAAGTGGGCGTGGTTCATAGTAATATGGCGACGTTAACAGTATTAAGAGCAATATACTACCAAATAAAAAATAATCCGTTGGAAGGAACACATTTGTACAGAGAACAAAAAGTTTAAAACTTAAATTTGGCGTGAAAAGGGGCGTGGATGGGGGCGTGGCGTAATGGCAGGTGCCTTGCGAGTATGAGAATCGCATAGAAGGCCCTTTGCTGTCCTTTGTAAATTCCAAACAATGGCAGGTGCCTTGCGAGTATGAGAATCGCATAGAAGGCCCTTGATAAAAATAAAACATTTTGAAATTTTGATTTTTTTACACTTTTTTAGATTTTTTTTTCTTTTTTTTTTTAAAAACCCGAACTGAAAAAATACCTTTCCAACAAAGTATAAATCATCAAAATCGGTTCGGCCGATCTCGAGTTATGGGATTACATCGCATTCGGACACTTTCTTTTATATATATAGATTCATAAGTGAATGATATTATGGCCAATCGGTTGCACTGGGACTACTCACATACAGGGTGAGTTATTGTATCAATTATGGCTTAAATGGAAACCTTGGACCAGAAATCTATACTTTTATGGTCTTAGTTCTTGTTATTGTTATAGTGCCGGAATGAATGATACGATTTTCTATCGAATGAAATATTTTTGATGAAATCGTCCACGAAACCCATAAAAAAATGTGAACTCGTGTACACGTGAACACGTGTAGTACATGTTTAATATTCACGTATATTTCGATTACGTGAATTTTTAAAATATTCTTATAAACACGTGTACTCGTACTACAGATGTTCACGCGAAAATGGGAGCTCTAGTTTTAACTGAAAGGTGGATATTTGCACAACCAAATGTTCAATTACTCATGACTTTGGCCGAAATCGATCAATTATTAGATTATTTATCAAATAATAGAAGTAGAGTTGATGGCGGTGATCTATAAATAGCCTACTGCTTTAAAATGTCATACGATTAAGTAGCAATTACTTCCATATCTATGGCTCCATTGTAGACTTGAGCATATCTTAATATACAAATAAATTCATTGCAACTCTAGGCCAAGAAAATAAGGCCAGTATCGAGATGCTCTTTTTATAGTAATGTACAGTTTCGTAAGGTCGCATATTTTTAATTTATTTGTTAGGGCTTTCGACTATGAATAGTTGTTTTGTCATCTTTTCCTATGTAATTTTACCTAGTTTTCTTGTTGCAGAGGATTAAATTCTAAAATTGTAGATATTTTTTAAAGTTTAAAGTTTTTTTGACAGATGTAAAATATTTGTGTTATAGAATCCAATCCCTCCCGCATCCTTGATTCGACTTCTTGCAAGCCTAACTAAGTACCTGCATCAAATTCTCGTTTGTTTATGTTATTATTTCATACGAGGACTCGAAAGTACAACGTATGTACTTTCGAGTGCAAGCTTCGATCCTGTTTGCAGTCGTCTATGAAAGAGCTTTACTTTTTTGTTTTTATTTATTAGTTTTATGTTTGAACTTATAAAATTTATGACTTTATTGAAAATGCTCATGAACAAAATCATTATTTTGATTATTGTTGGCATATTTTTTACATTTTTGAATTTCCACTTCAAAGATAGATTCTAGTATGAACTTCAGCTTTATTCCTGATCATCCATTTGGTTTCAAACCTGGTCACTGAACTATTCACGCTTTACTAAAATTATATGATGACGTAATAAGTAGTTTGAGGGAAAAATCATGTACAGTTCCTATCAGTCGATAGAGCTTTTCACAAAGGACTTATTTACAAATTAATTCATATTAGATTTAATCCTTTCATTATAAAATTGTTTTCGAGTTTTCTTAGTGATAGGATTTTTTATCACTGGATTTTTTATATTTAAATCGATTATACAAAAATTTCATTATATATATTCAATTTTCAATGATACGTAATGTTATTAATTTTTTATTACTAATTTTAAGTGTCTTACTCATTTTATCTGCTTGTAATTTGCTTTATTGGCCTTTGTGGCTTTTGAATTACACATGAATCAATAAAATAAATAAATAAATAAATAATCTAAATTCAAATGTTGGTTAAAAGTGGAATACCACAAAGTTCTGTTTTAACTCCCCATCTTTATAATATATTAATTCATGATTTCCCTCACGAAAAAGTAGATAAAAAAGCATCCTTTATGCTGATGATTTTCTCATTTACGCTCATGATAATTCTCCTACTGATGCTCTCTGGTTAGTTAGAATTCATCTTAGGGTAATAAATGACAATTATAAATCTTGGGGTATTACTATAAATGCCGCAAAATCAAAGCTATAGGTATGAGAAATGCTTCAGGTAAATGCAACAGAAAAGTAGTTCCAGAAAGCAAAAGTCTCAAATTGAGTTTAAATGATGCTGATATTCCTTTTCAAGACAGTATAAAATACCTTGGAATCACATTAAGCAAACTTTTCAAATTTAATGAACATGCTAGATTAACTATAAAAAAAATTAATAAAATTAAAGCAATGTTTTCCAGATTATTTTACTGCAAATTTTAGTTGATTGATTTTAAAAGGCGTTATTTAAGGGTTATATAAGGGTTAATCAAAGACGCCCTGATGAAGCAGACAAACAATCTGCGAAACGTCGGCAAATTAAAAATTTAAATTTGTTAAAATTTATCTGTTTTTTAATCATTTTTTAAAGAAACAATAAATTTTTCGGTTACTAAATAACGCCTTAAGAAATTAAATGAAATAAAATTAAATTGAATTTCCATTTTTTCTAAAGCGCAATGATAATTTCTATGTGAGAAATCGAATTAGGGCCGCTTTCTCAATGTCTGGTTAAGCACTAATCAGAACTTTAACCAGCAGTTAGCAAAAAAGCTCTTTCTCAATGTTCGGTTAAGACTTAACTGTCAGTTAAGTGCTGATTAAGTTAACGACAAGTTGTGGTTTCGGTTAGCTGCTAATCGAAGGAACAGCTGACAAGATTACAAAATTACCAAAAAACCGACGGTTGCTTTACCAGCACTTGGTGAAATCAAAATTATTTTTTTAGCTATCATATGGTAAGCTAACTCCTGGTTAAGAGCTTGACTAACCGGACATTGAGAAAGTGGCCCTTAGAATAAAAAACACTTAGCTCAAGTGTTAGTTCACTTAACCCATAATTTTCGATTTTGGCTTAAGAGCTGTTCATTTTAACTAAGCTGTGCTCTTTTGGAGCCGAATCGAAGCCTAAAAAGGATTTAAAACAAATTTGTTTTGCTAATCATATGGTTATTGTAGTAAGCTGAATTTTTTAAGATCATGAGGAAGAATTAAACAAATTTTTTAATGAATGCTTACATTTAAATCTTTGAGCTCACGTCGTATAGGAGCAACAATTTCAGTATTTTTACGTTGGTGTTGTTGCTGCTGCTGTTGGTGCTGCTGTTGTTGCTGCTGTTGATGTTGTTGCTGTTGTTGTTGAGTTGATGTCACAATGTTAAATGGACCCGCACGCTCCGTAGCAAATAAACCATGCGCTAATGGCTGCTGTTGTTGCAGTTGCTTTTGTTGGTGCAAAAGCGACGCTGCAGAACGTTTGCTGGTAGACTTGCCCGTTTTACTGCCAGTCGCAGCAACAGGAGGAGCAACATTTATTGCAGTTGCGGTCTTAGTTTGTTGACTTCCACCTTCTCGCTCCATACGTTGCACCGGTGCTGTTGCTTTCGGCACTGTGCCAGTGTGTTTTTTATGCGAATGCGAACCGGTGCTCCCGGAAGCATTTGCCACTCCAGCATTATTTTGGCTACTGCCAGCAGAGTTATTGTGATCACTACTATTATTGCTGTTGGGAGTATATTGTCCGGTGTTATTATTGCAAGAGTTCTTGGTCGGTGCCATTTTTAATACAATTGATTAAGCTTCAATTAATTTTTTATTCTTTGCGAATGGAAAGCATTTCCAACTTTGCAACCACTTTTCGTTTTTCTGCAGCTAGTTACAATTGAACAATCTACAAAAATTTCACTTTTATTTTCATAAACTTAATATTAATTTAACTACTTAAGGTAGCATTTAAAATTTGAGACACTTTTAATTATTGATTTTGCATTGATTTGTTAATAATCCGTAAAATAAATTTCATGAAAATTATTTGCATCGCCTTTTTTCCGGTTACAACAAAATCATGGAATTTCGGTTGACGTTTAACATTTCCAAGACGAGCGGTACTGCTCAGTGCTACCAATTCCCAAAAATATTTATCCCTAAAGTTTAGTCAAAATCCCTAAAATCGCTACAATTACCCAGCTGGACAGCTCTAACGCATTCACAAACACATAGAAACAAAATAAGCTTTTCACCAATACATTCATATGTTCTGATGTTATGATAAAAAAGGAAAGTTATAAATGTTTGTATATCTTGCTCTTTTACGGCCAAAAATATACTGAACTAGCAAAAAACAAAAATTACAAACGAAACAAAATAAGCAATGCAATCGAAAGGAAGTATACAAATAATATAATTTAAATCAAATTAAAAAGTTTTTATTTTCAGAAAACCAAGCAGATTCCCGGGAAACATATTTGTTTAACTGGATAATTAACATAAAACCATTTTAGCTTTAAACATTTTCAAGAACTGCTGCTGTTGCTGGTGCCATTTTTCTGTTAATATAAAAACATGTATTTTAAAAAAATTGTGTGTCATGATACATACATTAATTTCTACGCCATAATATAAAGGTAAATTGTTTATTTAAAAAATAAAATAAATTCAATTACAAATTGGCTTTTGTTATTTGGAAATAAAATGTCAGAGTTTCAACCTCTAGGGAAGGGGGTGGTCATGACAACGGCATGGGGGAGAAGAATGCACAGCTGAATTTTTTATTGGTGTGAGCAGTTCAGCTAAACCTTTTTTTATGGCTAAAACATGTGTGGCAGACAGAGATGCCAGATCACACAGATGAGCGTCTGTCCATATATATAGTATTTTGGTAGAACAAATTTAACGTACACCCAGCTAGACAGCTCTAACGTGTTTACAAACACATTGAAACAAATTTAGGTTGTCACCAATACATTCATGCGTTTTGAAGTTATGTTAAACAAGTCAAGTTATATATGTTTATATATCTTGCTCTTTTACTGCCAAAATTATACTAAACTAGAAAAAAAAAACCAAACAAAATGAGCACTGCAACAGAAAGGAAGTATACAAATAACATTATATTTATAAATCAAATAAAAAATTCAAAACTTTTCTTTTCAGAAAACGAAACAGATTCCTGGGAAACATTTTGACTGGATTATCAACAATTTTAAATCAACACATTTTCAAACAAATGCTGCTGTCCCTGGTGCCATTGTTGCTGCTTATGAAAATACGTGTATTTTTATAAGAATTTGTGTGCTTACATATTAATTTTATTGCCGTAACTGTTGTAAGCAAAAGGTAATTTGTTTATTAGAAAAATAAAAGAAATTCATACACAAATCGTCTTTTGTAATTTAAGCAACATGTCAGAGTTCTATTCTCTGGTTAGGGGGTGGGCATCATACAACGGCGGGGGGGAGAAGTAGGCACAGCTGAATTTGTTATTGGTGTGAGCAGTTCAGATATACTTTTTCTTATCTGTAAAACATGTGTGGCAGACAGAGATACCAGATCACACAGATGAGCGTCTGTCCATATATATAGTATTTTGGTAGAACAAATTTAACGTACAATGTATGGAGAATTTTATATGACTTTAACGTCAAGGTCGCTACGTATATGCCATATATACGGAATATTTAACAGTTAGCTGTCTAGCTGGGCAATGTATGGAGAATTTTATATGACTTTAACGTCAAGGTCGCTACGTATATGCCATATATACGGAATATTTAACAGTTAGCTGTCTAGCTGGGTACTTCCCAGCTAGACAGCTAACTGTTAAATATTCCGTATATATGGCATATACGTAGCGACCTTGATGTTAAAGTCATATCCCAGCTAGACAGCTAACTGTTAAATATTCCGTATATATGGCATATACGTAGCGACCTTGACGTTAAAGTCATATAAAATTCTCCATACATTGTACGTTAAATTTGTTCTACCAAAATACTATATATATGGACAGACGCTCATCTGTGTGATCTGGCATCTCTGTCTGCCACACATGTTTTAGCCATAAAAAAAGGTTTAGCTGAACTGCTCACACCAATAACAAATTCAGCTGTGCATTCTTCTCCCCCATGCCGTTTTCATGACCACCCCCTTCCCAAGAGGTTGGAACTCTGATATTTTATTTCCAAATAACAAAAACCAATTTGTAATTGAATTTCTTTTATTTTTTAAATAAACAATTTACCTTTATATTATGGCGTAGAAATTAATGTATGTATCATGACACACAATTTTTTTAAAATACATGTTTTTATATTAACAGAAAAATGGCACCAGCAACAGCAGCAGTTCTTGAAAATGTTTAAAGCTAAAATGGTTTTATGTTAATTATCCAGTTAACCAAATATGTTTCCCGGGAATCTGCTTGGTTTTCTGAAAATAAAATTTTTTTAATTTGATTTAAATTATATTATTTGTATACTTCCTTTCGATTGCATTGCTTATTTTGTTTCGTTTGTTATTTTTGTTTTTTGCTAGTTCAGTATATTTTTGGCCGTAAAAGAGCAAAATATATAAACATTTATAACTTTCCTTTTTTATCATAACATCAGAACATATGAATGTATTGGTGAAAAGCTAATTTTGTTTCTATGTGTTTGTGAATGCGTTAGAGCTGTCCAGCTGGGATAAAATTCTCCATACATTGTACGTTAAATTTGTTCTACCAAAATACTATATATATGGACAGACGCTCATCTGTGTGATCTGGCATCTCTGTCTGCCACACATGTTTTACAGATAAGAAAAAGTATATCTGAACTGCTCACACCAATAACAAATTCAGCTGTGCCTACTTCTCCCCCCCGCCGTTGTATGATGCCCACCCCCTAACCAGAGAATGGAACTCTGACATGTTGCTTAAATTACAAAAGACGATTTGTATATGAATTTCTTTTATTTTTCTAATAAACAAATTACCTTTTGCTTACAACAGTTACGGCAATAAAATTAATAAGGGTTTTCATGCAAATGGGCAATACCCTTATAAATGGTATAAACCTTATAAGTTTATCAGCCTTATAAATGAACTGTCAAAATTCGTATGAAAAAGCTTTTGCACAAACCAGATAAATTTGCTCTTCGATTTAGGTGAGCAAACGAGGTGGCAAACTTATATGATCAATCAGCTGTTTTCTTTTTTGAAGGAAAAGTTATAATTTGAGCAAAACTAATAAAGATTTAATTCTAAAAATTTCAGAAAACAAGCAAACAATCCGCAAAGCGTCCCTGTTTAAATGGAACGAATCGCTGGCAGATCGCACAGCTGACTTATATGCTGCAAATGCACAATCGACTTTAAGGGCTGTTCATACAACCTGTCTGATAAAAATAACTAATTGCCCAAATTAGAAGCCTGCCACTTTGCATGAAAACCCTTAATATGTAAGCACACAAATTCTTATAAAAATACACGTATTTTCATAAGCAGCAACAATGGCACCAGGGACAGCAGCATTTGTTTGAAAATGTGTTGATTTAAAATTGTTGATAATCCAGTCAAAATGTTTCCCAGGAATCTGTTTCGTTTTCTGAAAAGAAAAGTTTTGAATTTTTTATTTGATTTATAAATATAATGTTATTTCTATACTTCCTTTCTGTTGCAGTGCTCATTTTGTTTGGTTTTTTTTTTCTAGTTTAGTATAATTTTGGCAGTAAAAGAGCAAGATACATAAATAATATAACTTGACTTGTTTAACATAACTTCAGAACGCATGAATGTATTGGTGACAACCTAAATTTGTTTCAATGTGTTTGTAAACACGTTAGAGCTGTCTAGCTGGGTTGGGAACGCCCCCAATACAAAAAACATCAATTAACATTTTGTTATTATCTTCAGTTATAAATGATTTAATATTTTAAAAAATCGGTTTCTTCGGGTTTTATTCAAAACAAAATGAACACGATTTTAAATTTTTTTTGTAAAAATCAAACACTTGAGTTGTCAAACCATACAAAATCACCTTTTCTGTCTCTTTCACTCATATCACGCAAAGAGCAGTGCCTGAAAAAAGTAATTTTTCGTGCAACGTCATCCGTCACAAGCATGCTATGAAACTGTCAATTTGCATATGTTTTGCATGCAAAACATGTGAAAACGCGGATAAAAGTGAAAAATTATAAAATTAATAAGTTTAATTCGCGAAAAAAGTGTTTGAATAGTTTGTTTGTTTATATTTCCATGCAGTAACTAATTGTAAAGAACGCTGTAAAAAGAAAAACTGCAAATAAATAGAATACAAAATTGGATGTTTACTTTGTTTTTATTATTGAACTGTTTTGTTCAATTTTCTTTTCCTCTGCATCAAATTGTTCAGAATTTCTTTATTTAATAATCTTATTTTAAAAAACATTCGTGCGCGGAAAAACATTTTTTTTTATTTTGTTGTCACAAATAATATGCTCTGCACTTGTAATGTGCGTCTGCAAATAATTTTTGCTTATTAGCAGGACGTCGCCATTTACGTCGTTGAAAACTTTTTCCAACGCAGTCATATGCGCCATGAGCTCTTCCGTTGGCTTGGCGAACCGCCTTCGCTTAAATGATCTACCTAACTAAGTGATGCTGCCGCTTCTTCTTCCAGCCTTATGTTCGGAACGTCTTTGTGCAATTTGTGGCAGATGTATCACGCGAGGTTTTCCAAACCGCTGTTCACTCCAAGAAAAAGATTAAAAATATTGAATTCATAAAATTGTTAAATTTTACTAACACTTGCGAATATAGCTGCCGTATTTTCGCTTGAAGTAACTGCTCTGAAGAGCGGTTAGAAATAGAAGCGTCCCTGTTTAGTTTTTCTATTTCCTCTACAGGAAAAACTTCTCCATGACCAATGACTCCTGAAACAGAGCACTTACGATTTTTTGTTTTCACGCTTTAAAATTCGCTGACATCGTTCTGCATTTGCTGGCTGCACCTCCTTGGTCATAACTGTTGGGACAGCGCCCGGCTTTAAGCGCATAGCTTTGCCAAAACCTATCGTAACATTTTTAAAAGAATATTTACGTGAAAATGTAGAAGTACTTAGGCAGAAAATGATCTCCACAGATTCTTGCCATTGCAGTGTCGACATTTAGCCGACAAAAAATCTCCCATTGCTTACAAGCAATTTTTTCCTTGGGGAAACGGTAGAAACCAACGTATTTGTTTTTTTTTTGCTGTTGCAATTAATACATGTCGCTACAGCACACTTCGTTTTAATATAAAAACACATTACATTTATATGATAATTCTTTAAAATTTTAACAAATAACATTCAACATCCAATCACTAATCGTAAACAAAAGATTTTGTGACCGATGACGTCAGACCTATCAGCTGTTTTTGTTTACAATATGGCGGCTCTTTTCTTTGCATGATCTTTATTTCTTGGTTCATGGCTTACTCCGTGCGCAAAAATTGAAATCTTCTGCGCACTACGTCACTCGAGCTTGTCAGCTGTAACACGTGGTGCATACACACAAAAGAAAATGTGAAAAAGCAAAAAGTAAACACAAGCAGCAAGCAGCACAATTGCAAGCATTTAAGAAATATTGCATTCATTGAGTTTAATTTCTAATATTGTGCACTTTTAGTACGTGTAAATTATAATTTTCAATTATCTTGTATGTAATTAAAATTAGTACTAAAGTTTTAGATGGTTTTGATGAGATTAACAACGATTTTAATTTGGGCCATAAAATGAATTCACAATTTTTTTCAACAAACGAGAAGAACAACAAAGGGTGTATTTCTTTATTCATTCCGGATAAAGCAGAGAACGAATAGAATAGATTGTTGTTTATCCAGAACAGAATGAATAAAGAAACAGTATTGGAAAAGAAAGAAAATTTTTTATTTGTTAAAACCAGAAACATATTTTCGTTTTTAATTAAAGACAACAAATACACCAGATATAATTTAAAAAATAAAAATGCAACAAAGCAATCTAAAACATTTAAATTAAAAAATTTTCTATTTTCATTTGGCGACATTTTACTTCAAACAATCGAATATAACCTCACACACAAGGAATATTCTTTTTATTCTACCTTAGCTGATAGTATAAAAAGAACGCGTTTGGAATATACCGTAAGAATAAAGAAATACAAAAAGAATATTCCGGATAATCAAAACGGAATAAAGAAACAAAAACAGTCATTCCGAACGTCTGGAATGAATAAAGAAATACAGCCAAAATGAAAAAGAAGCAATCAAAGTGCTGTCAAACACATCAAACAACGTAGCTATATTTTTTGTGTAGGTGAACAAATGAGAGAAAATACCCCTATTACATATAAATTTATTTTCATAAATAGTGCTGAAAAATATATTTGCTTAAATTTATTTAGAAAAATATTTATTATGTAATTTATTTCATGTCAATAAACCAAGTTTCAATAAGAAAATGTCGATATTTTTTCATCGCTATAAAGAAATTATCCCCTTTAAATATATTGTGACTACGTTTTTATCTAACCACTTTGACAAGCTCAAACTACGTCACAACAAAGATGGCGGACATGCGCAATACTTTATCTGGAGTTCTTTGTATCATGACTAGTACTGCCAGTTGAATATATATTACAGGGCATGGTATAACTATTTGACAAGGTAGTAGCATAGACTGGCTTTTTTCTCACGAGCGGCAATGGGTAGCTGTCAAAATTAACTGTTTATGCAATTAATCAAAGAAATGTGAAAAAATAAACAACGACTTAAACATAGCTAGTCAATCGCAGCAAACTAAAAACATTCCAATAAACTTCGCGAACAAATTTATTTAATCAAAAAAAAGTTAAAAATAAGCCCATAGCTAGTCAACAGCAGCAAACTGCAACTCCTTTAGCTGTTTTTGACAGCTATAGCTGTCTTTAGCTGTTTTTGACAGCTAACAATCGCCAAACGCAAACTGTCACGGTTACAGGGCGTCTCGACTAGCAATAATTCATTGCATGCCATTTGCCAAACATCAAATATTGCCAATGGAGACACTCAGTTGCCGAAGTTTGCAATACATGGCATGCAAGATTGCAAGCAATAGATTGCCAAGATGGCGTTGGAAATGAGCTGTATTTTTTCTTGTTTGACAATCATTTTGCATTTTTCTGCAAAATTTTTAATGTATATATCTTAAAAATGAAGAAGCGTGCAGAAAAAATTTATAAAATAATTAGTTATTATAATAAATGATAAAACTGTTGATTTTATAACATGAGAAAACCCACCCTTTCAATATTGCCATTGTAGTAGTACTTTATTGAGACTTTTCAAAACGATTTTACAAGATAGTAATACAAACAATAACTTATTCGTAAACTTAGCGGCTGTAAATAGTATGGCCAGCTTAAACTGTTACATAATTAAGTATATTAATAACTCGATTGCCACATGGCTAACATATTATTAAAGAATATTATACTCCTGCTCAAGTGAGTAATTAAACATTTGCTTTTGACGTTATGTCCTAAGATATATATATACAATTTTAAAATAAACCTAACGAAAGAAAGAGACAGCAATTATGTGTCATGTCAAACATGTACACACACATCACTGAATCTTTCGCAAATTGCAAGAGCAACAAAAAAATGAGCTACAAGCATGACTTTAGCATTAAATGATTACATAAGCGTTTTTATGTATATGAAACTAAGCATAAAAGGAATATTTGACATTGATATCACACAAATCACATATAATTGAATACATTTTTAGGAACTTTCTTCTATTCTTGTACCCAATTAACAATCAATAATGTATTTATGAATAGGTACAGGAAAGTATGGTTTTCAATAGAATCACATTAGCTAAAATATAATACTAAAATATAAATATATATTATTAATAGCATACTATAATTTTTTCCCTCATTTTTTTTTATAAAAAAAAATATCAGTCAATTCAACATATACAAATAAATTGTATAAAAATCAAGTACAGTATTTAAATCAAGTATATTACATAAAACAGATACAATAGTTATATAAAGTCAAGTAAATAATAATCCACTAAGATTCAATTCAAGGTTTAATACCGTCGTTCAGTTGCCTTCCTTCTTTTCCATTAATTCCTCACTTATTTGCTTATTTAGCGAGCGTCGTTCAGTTGCCTTAATTCTTTTTCCTTAAATCATTTCAGTTATTTGCTTATTCAGCGAGCGTAGTTCAATTGCTTTCTTCCTCCATGCACACGTTCACCTTGTAGCTTTTATTTTATTAATTAAACTTTAATAAAACTTTACTAAGTTTTCGTTTAACTGTTTATTAAGAACCGTATAAACTGTAAAAACCACAAAATCGTATGGGCTAATACAATTCTAAATGACTGGTCGCAGTTCACGACCTCACGGTTCAACAGTCAGCCCGTGAATCTCAATATTGCCATTGTTTGCAATAGAATTTGACAGATGGAAAGCAATGAATTATTGCTTGTCGAGGCGCCCCGTTAGGTCTGTTTTCGTACTCACACTGTGTGACTTGTTACACACTAGGCCTGTTTTCGTATTCACACTATGTGACTTGTGGCACACTAAGTCCCGGCTTATACTCGTCAAGAATTGGTGTCAATTCTTGGTTATTCCCTTTTGAAATTCCTCCTCTCTCACGTTGATGTCTGCGTCTTTCATCCAAAAAGGTAAGACTTGACCGTCAACTCTTGACGAGTATAAGCCGTGACTAAGGGACAGGTTTTCAGTACGAGTTTAAGATTTAGTCAAACTAAATTTAGGTTCACTCACCAAAATTGGACGTTTGAACTCGATTACACACATTATATGATACCTTTAGACAATTTTACTTCAACGAATGCTAGTTAGTGAATGAATATCTAGTTAAACAGAGTTTAAACGTCCAATTTCGGTGAGTTAAAGTGGTGAGTTAAAGTGATACGAACCACTGTGTATTAGAGAGCGTTTGGATTACTCGAACTTTACTTAAGTCAATATATGTATTTAATTTACAATTTTAGGTCATAGTTTGTCATATTGGTAGTGTTCAGCAGAAGATTAGTTGATGTGGTCACAATATGACTTTTGAAACCACTTACGACACATGTTTTCTGAGAGGTTATCGAAAATGATGTTCCTGACAATATAAATCGGCACATAAAAGAGCATCCTGTTCAAGAAATATTACCAAAATGCACATACATTTTTTTCTTCCCATTATTTCCACTTCACCTAAAATTATAAGGTAAGCTCAAATTGAGGTAAAAAGTGATCTTGATGTTAAAGTTAACAGTTCTTATAAAAGTTTTCTTATTTGTGTTTTTGTTTTTATCAATTTACGTTTATGACCCTCACCCTTGTTGGAAAGTTTGCCGATTAAGCAGCCTTATTATATGAGTTTTTCTTGTATTTATATTATGCTCCCTCCAATCATAGTGTAATTAACTAGGTGTAAGCGTTTCTTTTCACCACAGGAGGAATATACCTGCTGCTATCAAAACTTTTAAGAGTAACCAGAAAACTTGTTGATAAGTGTCACATCACTTTTTTTTTTGTTTGCTTGCCAGATGTTGCTGTTAAGAATAAATAATAATTATTTTCATCGTAATTTCTCAAAATAATTTAAAAATAATTGCAGAATTATCTTGTGAACTATATTTTTGTGTAGTTTGTAGAAACTTAAAAAATAGTACTATAAAAATGTGACCTGTCGCGTTATAACGACTCGACATGAAAAATGAGTCAACAGTCTGGAAAAATCATACAACTGCTTTCTTCACGCATACACGAACCCTTATATTTGAGCTGTTGTCGCTTGTCAAACTAGAAATAATTCTATACCGACATTGTCATAATAGTTTCCAACTTTGTGGGAAAAATACCTTTTGTGGTATTTTTTAATCGCTGTTGGAAAAGGGAATTCCCATGATATTTTTCAATTCGGCGTGGTATTTTTTGTTGACTGTGGAATTTTTTGGGGTATTTTGCGATGAAAGTGGGATTTTTTAATATATGTGGGAGTTTCGTGGTATTTTTTAATGACTGGTATTTTTTAATTCAAAACATTCAGCAATTGAAAAATTTAATGACGTAATTCGTTCTCGAACTCGTTCGGTCGAGTATAAGTGTTTCTGCTACTTAAAAAACTCACCATCACTTTTATCTTAATAAAAAATAATTGAAATTTTATGTACAAAACCTTGGATAATTATATTCTTAATTCATATATATACATTTTTGATCTCATATACTTGTGATAATAGTGTGCCTTAGCTTACACTTTTTTAGTACAAAATGTTAAATGAAACTAATATCTTAGTGTTTATTAATTTATTTCTTAATTTCACACCTCTTATACACGGAATTAAATCCGTCTGAGGTTATAACGTAATCTTAAAAAAAAATTATAATTATAAATTATAAAATATAATTCGTAAATTTAATTTAGTTATATAACCCTTTTATACAAAATGTTAAATTATGAACTGGTGAATAAAGACTACGTTTTCTAAAAAAAAAAAAAAAATTAATTTACCTCATTCATTGCTTTAAAAATTGCTAAAGCAAATTGGAATTCGTAGAACCAATCGAATTTTTTAATTTAGCGCTCAAGCTAATCTTCCAAAGAGCAAGTGAAAATGAATTCGATTGACAGATTTGATTCACCGCACTTGCAGAAACAGATCAGAAGAGCATAACGTCATCGTGACGTCAGTTTGAGAAAAGCACACGAGAAAATCATTCGAGAAGAGTTATAGAAACGAAGTACAGGTACAGGTATCGGATGTCATTTCATTGAGTGAAAAATTATATGCTAAATGGACACAACTGTTGAGTTAACTATCATATGCTGCTACTGATGATGGTAAATTAATAAATATAGAAAGAACAAATTTAAGTGAATTGCAGTTGAACTATTTACATAAAAAGTGAGTACTTGCACGTGTAAGTGCAGTGTAAAGTAACGCTTCCATTACTTTATTACAGTTGGCTTCGCTAAAGAGGCTGTTGAGACTTGCCTCAAATGAGGCGACTCACTTGCCTCATTTTGACGTCTACTGGCGAAGGGAAAAGCGGGAAGGTGACATGTTACGTGAGGCAAGAATTTTAAAAATTACGTCAGAGTGAAAATTGTTATGTTGAAATGTTTGCTCTTTTTAGTTTGTTCTGGTGCGAATTAATTTTGTTTATTCATTGTTGTTTGCAAATAAATATTCTTTTAATTGTAAGAACTTGAGCATTTAATAAATCAAAAGAAAACAAACGAAAAAAAACAATAAACGTCAAAATGATGCAGCCTCAAAGTGAGGCAATAGTTTGTGTGTAAACACCTGATAGCTAACTTATGTCAAAATGAGGCAAGTAAACCGCCTCATTTGAGGCAAGTCTGAACAGCCTCAAATGCGGCCATTGATTTTTATAATATTTTGTCATCATCCCTTATTTATGTTGTCGACACTGAACAAACCCAATAGAAAAAATAATTTTTGCCGGTCTTGATCGATTCATTCGGAGATAGAGTGATTAACTTGCAAAAAAACAGGAGGAAATGACTGCGTTTGAAGGTATTTGAAATTTTTAATATGAGCATACAATATAAATATCAATTTTAATCTAAATTGCAAATAGAATTTGGAGTTCTGCCAGAGATTGCCAGGGCAATCGATGATATGGAATGGAAGTGAGTACATATAGAAAACATTTCACTTACCACACAATAAAATCAATCTATACTTTAGTTTACCCACTGATGTTCAGGCCGAGGCCATTCCGCTGATATTGGGCGGTGGTGATGTGCTGATGGCAGCAGAAACTGGTTCTGGCAAAACCGGTGCCTTCTGTCTACCTATTCTACAGATTGTGTGGGAGACACTGCGTGACTTGGAGGAAGGTAAAGCCGGCAAGGGTGCTGCAGGTGGAGCGTGTGGAAGTGTAGCAGCGTGGACAATGTCTTTTTTCGATCGCGGCAATGCGCTGGCTGTCACTCCTGATGGCATGCGTTGCCAGTCCCGTGAATTTAAAGAGTGGCATGGCTGTCGCGCTACAACTGGCATCAAGGGTAAAGGCAAGTACTATTACGAAGCAACCGTTACCGATGAAGGCTTGTGCCGTGTGGGCTGGTCAACAACGCAGGCCAATCTTGATCTGGGCACCGACCGTTTCAGTTATGGTTTTGGTGGCACTGGAAAAAAATCAAACAATAAACAATTCGATGATTATGGTGAAGCTTTTGGCAAGAACGATGTCGTTGGTTGTCTGCTAGACTTGGATAAGATGGAGGTGTCGTTTACAAAGAACGGTCAAAATTTAGGTGTAGCATTTCGTATAGCTGATAACCTCAAGAATGAAATTTTTTATCCGGCGGTGGTCCTTAAAAACGCCGAGATGCTGTTCAATTTTGGAAAAACGGACTTTAAGTACGCACCGCCAAAGGATTTTATTGCAGTATGCAAGGCTGACGCAAAAGTTATTAAATCTAATCCTTTGGCCAATCCAACGACAAGCGAAGGAGCAAATAAACCGGCACCAAATGCGCCACAAGCCATCATTATAGAACCCAGTCGGGAGTTGGCAGAACAAACATTCAATCAAATTGAGAAGTTTCGAGTGCATCTTAGTAATCCAGAGGTGCGTTCATTGCTACTGATTGGCGGCGTGAAGCTAGAAGCACAAAAAGGCGCTTTGCAGCAGGGCGTACACATTGTGGTCGGAACTCCAGGACGTTTGGAGGAGATGATCAGCAGCGGCTTTGTACAACTCACGCATTGCAGGTAAAGACTTTTTTTTCCTAACTTTTGTGGAATTTTTGTATTTTTTTTTTCTTCAGATTTTTTGTTTTAGATGAAGCAGATGCTTTGTTGAAACAGGGCTACACCGAACTCATAGATCGACTACATAAGCAGATACCCAAAATCACCTCGGATGGACGCCGCCTGCAGATGGTCGTGTGTTCGGCCACTCTACATGCCTTTGAGGTTAAAAAGATGGCTGATCGCCTAATGCATTTTCCAACCTGGGTCGATCTAAAGGGTGAGGATGCTGTTCCGGAAACTGTACATCATGTGGTCTGTATGATTGACCCACAAAAGGACAAGACATGGCACAATATGCGTAACTGTATTGCAACAGACGGTGTGCACGCCCAAGACAACGTGCAACCAAACAATCAAACGCCAGAAACGTTCTCAGAAGCTGTTAAGCGCCTGAAGGGTGAATATTGTATACGCGCTATAGAATCGCACAAAATGGATCGAGCTATAATATTCTGTCGCACTAAATTGGATTGTGATAATTTGGAGCGCTATTTGAAGGCACGTGGAGGTCAGAAATATTCGTGTGTTTGCCTGCATGGCGATCGTAAGCCACAGGAGCGTAAAAATAATTTGGAAATATTTAAACAACAAAAGGTTAAGTTTCTCATATGTACTGATGTTGCTGCCAGAGGATTGGACATCACTGGGCTGCCATTCAGTGAGTTAAAAACAACTTTTTGCCAAGTTTAACTCTAACCGTTAACCGTTCTTTAGTGATTAATATAACTCTACCCGATGAAAAATCCAATTACGTTCATCGCATTGGACGTGTAGGACGCGCCGAGCGAATGGGTTTGGCTATAAGTTTGGTCTCGACTGTCCCAGAAAAGGTAACACTTTGCCTTATTAAAACTCAACTATTGTTTATGTATTTGTTTTAGGTTTGGTACCATGGCGATTGGTGTGCTAGCCGTGGACGTAATTGCAAAAACACAAACTTGACCGATAATCGTGGTTGCTGTATCTGGTACAATGAACCAAATGTTAGTCTGATACTCAACATGTTTGCTGTTTATTCCAAACTTGTTTTTAATTTCAGTTGCTTGCCGAGGTCGAGGATCACTTAAATATTACTATTCAGCAAGTTGATTCCAATATAGTCGTGCCCGTCAATGATTTCGATGGCAAGGTAGTTTATGGCCAAAAAAATCTAAACACCGGCACTGGCTACAAAGACCATGTGAATCAACTGGTACCCGTCGTTAAGAAACTAACGGATTTGGAATTAAAAGCTCAATCTTTATTCTTGAAACGTCTTAAAGTTTAATTAATACGAGTAACATGCAGCGGATTAGTTGAAACATTAAGATATGTTTTGCGAATGATTAAATTAAAATATAACACTTAAGCATTTAAAAATAGTTAATGTTGATTTGTGTTTCTCTTTCTTTGCTCTGGGACGCTTCTTTTATTGTTGCTTAAGTTTTTGTTAGTTTTCCTGTTTGGAATAGTATATAGGTTGTTATCATTACGTTTCCGTATCTGTGTCATCAATGTTGTCTTCATCCTCTTCGTTGAAATTGCTTTGTTGCAATTTTAACAACTGTTGCACTAGCTGACTACCAAACGATTCGATATACCTTGGGCTTATCTTATCCAGTAACGCGTAAGGTGTCTCATAGCACTCGATTTCATCAACATCACTGCTTTCGGAATCCACAGTGTCGTATGCATTACCTACGATGCGGAAACCCATGCTGGAGACGTGCACGCAGTAGTCGTTGCTTTCAATCGTGCGTATATTGAGATAAATATTGCTCTCGCTGGTGGGCAGTTTTCTGGAAATCTCAATAGCAGCTACGTGTGTCTTGACGTCATTGATGATAGCCGTAGCTTCTTCCTCCCAGTTGATGATTTTCTCCTCATCATCGTTTGATGTTGTAGTCATTTTTTTCTGTAGACTGAGCTGCTTAATTTAATAATCCGTTGAGCAGAGGGTTCAAGGTTTTTGGCTATTGTAAACGTTGCAATTTTCGATTTTTAGAACACGTATTCACTATCAACTAATTGATAAACCAAATTAATTATATTCAGTCTCTTACCATTGTTTTTTATTTAGTTTTTATTCAAAGTAATTTTATATTTAAGAATATTTAACAATTCCGGTATGTGGGAATTGGTATTGTTAACCGTAAAACTTTTATTGTTTGACGAAATAGTAATTTAAGCATTGTATGGCAACACCCAGCAAACCTAATTAACCTAGTCGGAGTATATTACTGTGGTCCAAGACCGCCTGAACGAACGAAAGAAACCTCGTTAGTTCGCTCGGTTTAAAGACTAAGCCCGAACGAACAGCGTTCGCGATAAATTTATAGCCATCACCCGTCGTAAACAATAAAATAGAAGAAATCAAATAGGAATCGAAAAGTATCAAAAAGGAGTAGCTTATAAGAATAAATCATGAAAAGTTCCAAAATACGTAGTAACTTATGTTTTATGATTTTTAAAGTGTACCGTTAATTTTCGCTGCAATATAATTGTGTTGTGTAAAAGGCCCATTAAAGTTATTTTTGCTTAAAAACCCTATTTTAAAAGTTTTATTTTAAAGCGACTGTTTATTTTAGGTAATTTTTTTACATTGTAATTATAAAACTTTTAAAGAAAATTTTTTTAGTTTTTTAAAACAAAATATCAATTAATATAGCAGGAATCAGAATCAATATAGTTTATTCATCTAAAACAAAATAAACAAAAATATTTTAGGTTCTGCTGAAATTTTTTGAGCTTTTAATCGAAAATTTTACAAAAACTCTGATGTTAACTAAAATGGTAGCTGAAACCCCGATTTTTGAGTACAAGTAATTTTTAAAATTATAAATTAAAAACTATTTCTCTGAAATACAAATTGAACAATTAAAAGTTCCCATTGTAATTGCATAAAATTTGATAGGGATCCTTGGCTAGTTTTCAAGTAATTCTGTCCATCAGTTTCAAACAGTACTTTTGGATAAAAACGCGTAAATTTCCCGCACCTCATGTCGCCTGCCTCACCTCTCTTGCCTAAGAAACCCGGTTTTACGCAGACTGAGCACTACAGTGTATTTTTGGCCATTCAGTACTAAACTGGAGAACGGGGAAGTACAAGTTTGTAATTTTAAGCAAACTTTAAAGCAGTGTTCAAAAATTAGCTGATGTAAATTTGAGATTCAAGAGGTGCCATTTTAAAATGACCGTTATCCAAAAATATGCTAATTAAAAAAACTACAACACTTTTTAAGTACTCATTAATGTTCTACATATGTGTACAAAGTTTGATATGAATCCATCAAACTCCTTTTTTGTTATAAGATAAACAAAAAACATCTGAAATTCTGACTTAAATAAAAAATTAATAATTAAAGCAAATAAAAAAAAAATAATGGGCAGTGATAAATAAGTGAAAATAATACTTCGAAATCACATAAAAGTGTATTTATTTAATTATAGATACATGTGTTCTTACTTTATCGTATTTACCCTAGTATAATTTCCCCTCAAAGCATTTGTCCCACAATAGTCAACAATACTGAAAAGTGGCATCGCTAAAATTAATTTTGACATTAGCTGTCGGTGTGGTGAATCTCTGCATGTTATAAGGGGGGTTCACATCGTCCTACATGTTGTCACGCATGGTAGGACAAGCCTCGTATTTGACCGTTCGAACGCTCGATACAGCCGACTGACAACATGTTATCTTGAATTTGAAATATTTAAAATTCAAGGCTATCACGCCAGGCGTGACAACATGTAGGATCATGTGAACCCCGCTAATGTGAACACGTGTTGGACGAACACGCCAAGCATTGCCATTAAAAAACTAATGGCGGAGACAAGATAACATAAAAAGTTAAGTGTACAAAAATAGAAATGCAAAAAATAAAGCATAAAAAGTGTTTTTGGCTACTAGTAGTAGTACAGCCAATAGCACAAAAATGTTGGTAGTACAGCTGCTGCCAAATCTACGACATGTTGTCTACACGAACCTTTTTAGCCAAATGAGGTTTGACAGCATGTGTGATCGTTTGGCCGCTAAGCAAAATATACAGTTATTCACCCATCACGCCAGGCGTGACAACATATAGCATCATGTAAACCCCGCTATAAATACAATTGAGATTACGGGCGTGCGACGTGTAAAAGGTCTTACACATCAGCGAGCAGGTTCGTCGAGCGGCGGCCATGTTCGACCCAGTTCGCTAGTTAAGATGCTAGTTCGACAGTTCGTCGAACCTGTTGGCAAAAAGTTTTTATTTTCTCCGTCGAACAAAAGTTGATCGACGAACGTGTTCTATAATTTGAACGTAAGCATCATACCTAATGAAATTCTGTAGCGACAACATGACCAGCAAAAATATAAACGCGTTTCCTTTATTGTTCTTGTTGCTGCGTTATTAATATCTGTAACAAAATGATGGCGAAAAACAAGAAAAAATCGCATGCTCGACGAACATGTTCGTTCAATTTGAACTTTCAGCAACTGTTAGCTTTTTCAACAGGTTTGCCCCGCCATCTTGTTCCATGAACAAGTTCGCTAATGTGTAAGCCCTTTAAGTTCTACTGGCGTGTAGAACTATTGCTGGCGTGTGGAATACAATCTTTGGCTATGTTCAAATGATTAAGTTAATTCCTTCTTTTGTTTTTTTTTACTCTATTTGAAAAATTGATTCAGGTCTTGAGCGTTACCAAAATTTTGATCATGTTCGAAGTTTATTTTCGCTCTAGCATAGTTAATATTTTTATCAAATTTTAATCATTTGATTCTGAACACAGCCTTTTTTTGTTTTTCAAAACACGCCCTATTCTCTAAAGGCGGATTCACTGACCACCTTTAGCAAGTTTTTTGTGACAGCTCTTTTGCTCTCTCTGTGGGAATGTGCCGCAGGTCGATTCACTGACATGTAAAACTTTCAGCAGGTTTTCTGTTTTTCTTTGTCATATTCAATATTGCCAGACTCAATGCTTCTTTATTTTGAAGCTTCAATAATAAAATATGCCAACTTCAACTCCAGAAACTCCATTCTGGCAACATTATTCAAAAATATTCAGCAAGAAAATTTAAATTAAGTTAATCAAGTCAAAGAGAGTGCTGTAAGTTCTTGTTACTCTCTCATTGAGTGTGGAGAGAGATAGAGTACAAAAATTGTCAGAACTTCATATGAAAAAAACTTGCAAAACTTGCTGAAGGTGGTCAGTGAATTCCGCTAAACTGTGAAATTTAAAGAGTACACTTTTTCTGACTGAACTCACCGACTAAAAACTAGTGAGTTTTTGTGACAGCCCGTGTACACTTTAAAATTCACAGCTACAGAATAGGGCCCAAGCTCTGCGAGTTATGGATTAGGGTATACAATTAGGGTATTCACAAGGTGTGCTATCATGTCATAATGTCATATTGTTCTAAGATTTTACACTAGCTAAAACATTTTATAGTTGCCTTCCATATAAAAAAGTACTAATATATTACAACTCTGAAAGATATGTTTAATGAAGTGTCGTAATCAAACAGCTGTTTCTTATTTGCATTTATTTATCTTGCAAATTTAAGTTGTACAATTTTGGAACAATATGACATGATAGCACACCTTGTAAATACCTTAATTGTTCTATATTGACAGGCTACACGCCACCTGCCTGCAGCCCCAATTGTGTTTATAACATTACCCTACCTTATTCCTCTGCCATGATCTTGCCCAATATAAGACAGGTCATTGAAAAAGTTTTAGCCCTAGAACCCATACGGTGTGCGTATTACAAATTAAAAGTGGCTGTATTTTGTTTTATGGAAAATTTTATAACATGAATTTCTGTCACTATAGCTGTGATTTTTGTACTCTGTTTTTAGTTATTCTTTTTTAAAATGAACAAATTATGAATAAAAAAGAATATATTTGCATCACTTGTTTCTGAATATAACGAAATGCCGCTTTGTAGAGAAACCCCAAACGTAACAAAAAAAAAGGTATAGGTTGTAAGGTTAATAAAATTGAATTAAATTTTATTTTTTTTACCCGTGAAATCAACAACAAATTTTATGTTGTATAAACAAATATTTGACGTTTTTGGAACAAAAAGGAGCTAGTAATAATGGATAAAAACAAAGACATTATTAAGGAGTCCATCGAAGTGCTTCTGAACGAAGCCAAGGATTTAGGCATCGGATCGTGCGTAGCAGAACTCACCGAACCACCAAGTTCTCTGACATTTTCTCGTGATTTTTATGCCAAAAATGAACCGGTTGTCATACGCAATGTAACGAACAATTGGCCAGCACTTAAAAAGTGGACACCGGAATACTTGCAACAAATTTTAGGACAAACACAGATTGATGTGGCTGTTACACCAAATGGATATGCTGATGGCTTGGCTAAGGAGAATGGAAAGGAATACTTTGTGCTACCACTAGAGACAAAAATAACAATGACTGAATTTCTCGAGAAACTTGCTGATCCAACAGGTGCCGTGTACTATATACAAAAACAAAATTCCAACTTATCGGTAGATATGAAAGAGCTGATGCAAGACATCGATGCGAGTGTTTTGGATTTTGCTAAAGAGTGCTTTGATAAAAATCCTGATGCAATAAATTTTTGGATGGGCGATGAACGAGCCGTCACATCGATGCACAAGGATCCCTATGATAATATGTACTGTGTCGTGTCAGGATATAAAGATTTCATACTCATACCGCCACATCAAATGCCATTCGTACCAAGGAAGCACTTTCCAACTGGAGTCTATAAGAAAAACGATTCCGGTAAATTTTATATTGAGCCAATCTTCGATCGGTCTACGGATTTGGATAATGTACCGCATGACACTGAATGGATTTGCATTGATCCATTGATGCCAGACTTGGGCACCTACCCAGAATATAACAAGTGCAATGTTTTGCATGTGCGTGTCAATGCCGGTGATGTGCTGTACTTGCCTAATTTTTGGTTTCATCATGTTCGACAAAGCCACGGATGCATTGCTGTAAATTTTTGGTACGATATGGACTTTGACAGTCGTTATTGTTATTATCGCATGTTAGAGGAACTTGTACATCGGACAATGGATTTTCAATAAAATGCTGAAACCAACTGCATTAGGATCTTTGTTATTTTTTTAAATTGGCACAAAATGCTTGGTAACTTATTTTGTCTTTATCAAAACTATATTTTAGTGAAATTTTTGCTATTCTTATTAAAATTAAATTTATTAAGTGGATGTAGATATATTTTAATAATCACTAAATGAAGTTTTACCAGGAACAAGAGAGAAATATTTTTATAAATGCTTAATAATGTAGTGACCTTGCGAAAATATCAAAACTTGAATTGATTTTTTAATAAATTGTCCGAAATTTGGATAGACAAATACATAAATGAACTTTCTATGAAGGAGGTACGCAAGTTAAGCAACAATTATCCAGAACATATTTGCGATTTTGAAATAGCCTACTTTTCTTAATGTAACTTGCAGAAATCTATAGACAAATCTTTGATGATTTGTTTGGAAATTCGAAAGCAGAGGACTAGAGTTCCGAGTTTCTAAGATAAGATAAACTTTTTATTAATTCTTGTCTGTTCAAGAGGATTTAAAAATTAAAAGAATTCAATGTTTAAATTTGAAAAAATTGTTCCAACTGTACATTACATTAAAACTTTGTACTTAGTTTGACTGCTAAATATTGAAGAAATGAACGATTTTTTCAATTGACAATAAAAAAAATAAATTATGGGATTTTACATTTGTTTTATTTAGCTTACCTTAATATTACAGTTTTTTTACAATATAATGCCAATTGTTCAAGAGTACACTTCTCTGCAAAGTAAATCTTCATCATAATTTATTTAATAAATACAAAAAGATTTCTCTAATGCTTTTTGTGTTTTGCCGATTTGTGTTTACCTTTGTCTTTTTTCTTAGATTTCTTTTTAGATTTCTTTGCTTTTTTTATCTTTTTGGATGATTTGTGTTTAGACTGTCCACGTTCAGAGCTGCTGCTGCTGCTGCTGTCATCACTGTCGCTGCTGCTCACATCATTTTTCTCCACCCATTTCTCGATTATTTCCAGCCCTTTGTATGAGATACGTTTTTCTGCAGATTTTTGGCTATTGACATCCTTAGATGGCAAAGCAACTTCGGCTGTTGTTACAGGCACAATTTTTTTTGGTATTGCAGGACCGTATGAATCATCAGTTAGTTTGTCTGCAACTTCAATCTCAGTTTGGCATTGTATTTTTCTTGGAGGTTCGTAATCGGTCGAACTCTTGCTTTTATTTTCACTCCCAGTTGATGAAAATAGAGCAGCGAAGATTCCGCGCGGTGGTGACATGTTTCGTAGTAGATTTGTTGAGGCAGTCCCAGATAGTGTGGATATTTTTGGTACAAGTTGATCTGCTTTTCTTTTGGTTGCATTTGTTGAAATTTCCGATGGCACTTGGAGCTTCGTGGACTCGTCTTCATCTTCGTCATTATCGCTGAATATAGCTTGGAAAAGTTCTTGCTTTTCTGCAGTTGATTGAGGTTCCTTGTCTGCTCTTCGTTCAGCCTTCGGCACAAATGTTAAACGACGTGAATCTGCGCTGACTTGCTCCTCTTTTATTACAGCAGATTGGCTTTTTTCCGAAGCCGGAGTTTTGGAAATTTTATCGGCATTTTGTACGTTCCACCGTGATGGACGTCCCGAAGTAGCTGTAGAAGTGCTTGGCTCAGTTCCAACATTTTGATTTCTTGCTTCTAGCGCACTCCTTATTATCTCCTTTGGGCATGGAATATGCTTTGGAATAATTACAGGTGTGACGAAATCAGATTTTGTGTGCACCGAACCTTCGAGATAGTCAAAAACGGAAAGTTGCGGTTTTTTCATATGCCTACTTTTTCTATCGATGCCAGTTTCCGTTATGGGCTCTGGAATATTAAAACGTTTGCAGAGCTGTGCACTAGGTTTCCAAGACATCGTTGTGCGTACTATGGTTACGATCTTTTCAATAATTTTAGTAGCTTCTTCTTTAGGAGCTGCTGTTGCTATTGTCGCTACTGACCCCGGCGTTGTCTCTGTAACGAATCTGATAAAGATTTTTTATCGAGCTACAAAACTTTATAGATATAAAAAAAAAATACTTAAGATTCCTTAAAATTTTTGGTTTACAGAGTATAAATATCTTTATAGTGACTCACTTAGAGACGAAATTACTCTGTGTGGGCATTTTAAGGTCAAAATACACTATTTTTTTGTGTGTTTTTTTAAACTTTAGTTTATAAAGTGTCTAAAACTACTTTGTACCAATAAATAAATGAAAATTATTTTTCCAATTCACCGATACATTAAAAATAGCAACAAATTACTCTGCTTTTGTTCAAAATGCCCACTAATTAGGAAGCTGTTCCTTAATATTATTGTTTATTTTTTATTTAAGTAGGTTTCTATATATTTGTGGGCATCTCAGCTGTAAACCAAACTCGTTAATTATTATTTTACTTTTCTCGAAATTAATTCGTTAACCCTTGTTTTAAAATTGTATTGAAAAACCTTTTTCAAATATTTTCAGTAGTTTAAAATTATTTAAATTAATTTATTATATAAAATTAGTTTAATTAAAAACTACATATGGGCATTTCCACCAAAAGCATTTATTTTTCGAAAAATGAAATGTTACTGAAAATTTTTTAAACCTTCATAACAGAGAAAAAATGTTAAATTTATATTGTGAGAGTACTGAGAGCTGATCTCAATTTGAATTTTGAAAAAATGGCAACAAACATGATGAATGGCAACAAAAGTAGAAAAATGGTGGCAAAAGTTGAAAAATTTTAACAAAAGTAGGAATTTTATAAGTATAATAAATAAATACTCGTATAATACAAAGTTTAATTAAATTTTTTTCAGTTTTTTTTTACGGACCTGAATTACACTTAATATGATTTTTAAGTTCAATTAAATAAATAAGACTATACAAAATTTTTACTTCTTTGAAGGGAAAAATCTGTATCGTAACGTATGTATCGTAACGTATTATATTATGGCTTGTATAAAAATAATTCAAAAATAATTGTCAACGAAACAATTATGAATATATAGCAACATTATTCCAGAAAACATTAAAATATTTTTAATAAAAAACTCGTGCATACTTCGCAGATTTTTTGATTTAATTAATGCAGAGAAAAACCACTTCCATTTCTTGTATCGTAACGCGTCCTCTTTTGATTGCTTATATCTTTGGACAATACTTTCGATCGCTTACACCTTTTACACTAAATATAGTACTACTAGAATGCTATCCAAAAATTAAAACAGAACCAAGAAGTTTATTACTATGCTTTTTTTAATTTTTAGCAACAAAAAAAGCGTACGAACGTTACGTGCGTGACTATGGAATTGCCCATATTAACATAGTACTATTAGAATGCTATCCAAAAATTAAAACAGGACAAAAAAGTTTATTGCTTTGCTTTTTTTAATTTTTAACAACAAAAAAGTCGTACGAACGTTACGGGCGTGACTATGGAAACGCCCATATTAACATACATATTCAACATCTCCTACAGAACGGGAGTATTTCCATTTGGTTAGAAGGTCGCAAATGTTCAGCCAGTACCTAAGAAGGGCGATGCCACGAACCCTGAAGTAATAAACTTAAACTTTGCGAACTATCTGGAGCACAACCAACTGCTCAGCGATTGCCAATATGGCTTCCGTAGGGCCCGCTGTGCTGGTAAACTTATGTCGTTCCTAACCGTAAAATTAAAACAATGCGTTCACGTTTTCGGAGATAGCAGAGTTCTTGCTAACGTTTGACAGAGTGAGGCATAAAGAGTTCGTGGAAAAACTAAATGCATATGGTGTTTGTGTTAACTTTGCTCTATGAAAATCTCTCTACTCCCTACCTCTTGAAAATCCTGGCTACCAGCCTGTTTGGAATCTACATAAATAAAACAAACTCTACTCTCACTGATCTTTTTTGAGAAGTTGATGAGACCCCTCATGAATGAAATTCTACAGACAGTATTTCTGAATACCGTTATCTAATAACAAATGGCTTCTTTTTAAAGAATATATCAATATTTTGTTCCAAAATTAAAATTACCTGTTTGCCATAATTCCTTCAAGAGGCCTGTACAATTTTCTGGACTGTATGAATTCCTTCTTTTCCATCTCACGATCCCAATCCGACATATGTTTTGGTTGTATTGTACTTAAAAATTCGCCAATTTCTTTCTCAGAGCAAGCATTTGCTTGTACAAATTGATCGTAACGCTGTTGTTTTGCTTCGTCATAAGAAAAAGGCTTAAAAGAGCTGATCGCTGCGGGAAAGTCTTAAAAGAAGAAAATAAAAATATTAAAAAAATTCTTAAGAAAAAGAAGCGCCTTTTCACCGCAATAACATCACATCGAACATCTAATATTTAAATAAAACATTTCATGGTAAATTTATTTGTCAAATGACATTATGCAGCAATGACCTAATTAATACTAACCAATTTTTTTATTGGAGTCCTTAGTTGGTGGAATTTGAATTTCTTTTTCTATTGCTAAGTTTTCATCACTTGTGTTTATTATTTCACCAGCTCTTACGAAACTTGAACTTTTTGAAGATATAAGTTCCAAGAGCTGCTGTTTTTTATCGTATGATTCACTTCTTAGTTCTGAAGGTTGTGAATCGGTAATCTGTGGAATCTCTGCTATTACTGTTGCAGACGCTTTTGGCTTTGGGGCTATTTGTTCTTCAATGGAAGCAGGTGCAAATCGTGACTTACGCTCAGCTCCGAGTCGTGGCTTAAGAAAATTAGGCTTTCCCATTTTGTCTTTATAAGCTTGATATGTTGTTTTTGGAACAACATCAGTTTTTTCTAGTGCATTGGATTCTTCGGCATCAATTCTTTTATCAGTTTCCTGAATATTTTGTTCATCTATTATCTCCTTCTCCACAGTGGCTTCGTCTTGAACCAACATTTTTATGATTCTTTGTTTCTTTTTTCTTCTATCTTCTAGCGAGAAGTCATATCTGGACATATCTTCTCTCTCATAAATGTCATCATCGTCTTCCTCAAGCGCGCCTACACCAAAAGCGTGTCCTCTAATCGAAAGTGTTTTCTGCTTCTTGTCATCAACTTCTGAGGGTGCTTTTGCAGTTGATTGTGGTTTAGGCACAACAGACGGCTCGTCGCTACTTAACGGTGTGTAATCTCCAAAACCAAATTTAAGTGAAACCGCCTCTGTCTGTACAAGGTCGTTGAGCGCAACAGGCACAATTTCGGACTCAATACTTGCAGGCTCGAAAGCTGCACTAATGTCTTCCTCTGCTACACTGTGCCAAACGTTCGAGACACTGCCAGTGTCGCATCCATACTTTTGTAAGACGTATAGTTTTCTTTTATTATACTCTGCAGCCTTACGCTTTTCCTTCTCCGCTTTTTTTGCCTCGCGCTCCGGTGCGGTAGCTGCTATTATCTTACTTTCATCCAAATTCAACACTCGCTTTAAGTTGATCTCATCCACAGTGATGATTGTGGGATCTTCTTCGCGATCCTGTCGGCTGAGCGGTGCATTTCCAAACTCTTCCAAATCTTCTTCATCCATAAAATCGAGTGGTTTTTGTCCCATAGGCGCTGCCTTTATATTGCGAGAACTTTTAAAATTCTGCGGCTTCCAACCTTCCTGAGAGCCCACAGTATTCCAGTAGCCTGCACTAAAGCCACCAGTAAAGGCACCATGGAAACGGCGCCTCCCATTTTCGTCCGTTGCAATCTGATCTTGGATACGTAGTGGCTTAACTCCATTGAGTTTATCTAGATAATTGAGTGTTTGCATAAGTTTTTTATAAAAGCTTTGCAATAGTTACCGTCGTCCAAGGGTACCAAAGGATTCCCATATTCATCAATTAAAGCGGAATTATACATTGCACCAGCAAAAAGTATTTTTGATTCAAGTTTTATGTTTCATTCACAATAGATTGTCAACAACATCTGATAGCACAGGGCTGCAGTTTTCAAAGTAGGAAGGACATTGCATTAGGTATTGTAGAAGTAGCTTAAGAACAGTTGTTAAAATAGGTACTATTTTTTTTACATAAGCTAACGTGGTTATCTAAATACCTAGGATGCACGTTACATTTTTGCCTTTCAAGTTGCAATACACTTAAACTTTTTACTAGCATACTAACTTTTATAAATTTACCACCAACTTGCTTTCAATTTTCTTTTCAAGGGGTGTGGCAAGATAACGGTCAAGTTTTGAACAGCTGATCACAGTTCTTGTTAATAAATTTTCCATGGTGGATACTACTAATGGAACTACCAAAAATAGTTATGTGTTGTGATTCGTGGAACAATATCTTTCGTAATATCAACGGATTTGTGGTTTATTGTTAAAACTATTTTTCAAAATGTACCCAACTTGAAAGATTTTATGTATTTTACTGCCTTCAAATTTTTTTTTATTTATAAATTTTATTCTATTCACATACAGTATGACATTTTTAAATTAAAAAAATTGCCAAGCTCAATTTTTACAGTTATGAGAAAAAATTTAAACTAATACATGAAAATAGATAAATTTAATTTAATTAATTTAATTTAAAATTTAATTATAGAAAACATAGCGATATTTTTTATAGGGTTTTAAACTTTAAAACAATGGTAGCTAAATTATTTTGCAATTAATGGAGTTGTAATAATAATAAAAAATTATTTGACTTAATGAATTTTAATATTTTTTACTGAGACTTAGTCATTTCTGAAACTAAACTAGTTGGATTTTAATAATTTTCCCAAAATATATCAGATTTTTTATTGGCCATTTTTTAATCTCAGCTCTGATATGATGAAAAATTTTCAGAATACAAAGCAACAAAATTACTTAAGTGTACCATATATGTGCCTCAAATTATAAATTTAACTTAATTATATTTAGCGCTAAAACTTTCGGCAATAATTTCAGGCTATATGAATTACATTCTTCAAATGTATATAAATTTTGAAAGTTGACTTGTAGTACTTTTTAAATTGTTCTACAATTTTTAATGACTCCGGGAATTGGTTTACCAGGGGGATAGGTTTCTTGCAAAGAATCTGTTTTGTTTTGACAACTTCCGTATGTTTTTTTTAGACTGAACCAACGCTCAGGGGATGCCCCATATAAATGTGTAAGCATTTTGTAGATTCGGAAGATAGGTGATAGTTAGTTGGAGGGTGGATAGATGGAGTATTGTCCTTATTATTCCTCCATCAGAATATTTAATTAGTTCAAAGTTGATGTTGAGAATTGTTTGTCATTAATGGTATTCAGGTAAATATTAACTTAGCCTTAAAGCTGAGAATACGATGAAAATAATTTTTCATCGTTTTCCAGTAATAAAAAAATATATAAACGCGAGTTAAATATATCGAAGTTAGTAATTAATAGGTTAATTCAACAAATTTCATACTTTTTCTTGGACTTAACTAAACTCAACTCACGTTTCCATAAAGAGTACTCAGAACAAAACCGTATTAGATTTTATTGCCAATTCGCACTTCAAGTTTGTTAGCTTCAAGAATCGTGGCAGCCCTGTATCGATAGTCAAAAGATCTCGATTTATAATTGAAAACAATTTATCGTATTTAAAATAATTAAATTTTATTAAATAGCGAAAATATTAGGAAAATGATATTAAATATTAAAATTTTAACGTAAGTCAAAGGAATCACAACTTTATTGTATGTTTTCTTGTCATAAGTTATTAGTAAAGATTATTGTTTTGTTATTGGCTTGTACGAATGTAAGTATTCCATCGTAAAAAGGCGTATAATTAAAGATAAGTTCTCCGTTGTACCGTAATCTACGACTGATGCATTATCATGCTCCGTATGCCACACTGATGGGAATGGCATAGGAATCATATGTATGATGGGAACGTTGCGCTTCATAAATGGTATGTGATCGTCTTCAATGTAGTTGTTACGTAGTGCATTTGGCTGGAAATATCGATTCGGCAATTGTCGCACTACGCCGCTGCTGGTGTAACGCTCCAACAAACCAACATTAGCTAGACGCTCCTCGATGCCGATTAGGCGCGAGTACCATGCCTCAGTGTTGGAGTAAAAACTATAAAACTTTGGATCGGGTGCACCAATCAAATCCAATAACACTAGCATGTCTATTTTGTCCAGAAAATTGGCTGCGTGCCACTTCTTGGCTAAGTGACGTGCACCATAGATAGAATCGTGGGCGTTCCATTCTTTAAAGGCTTCTTCGCCATCGAAAAACACCAGCATTAAACTCAGTGTGGAGTTTAAGTGCCGGAATGGTTCTAGGTGTTCATGCAGCACTTGAGCCAAATTAACAAGCATTGCACAGGGCACTGCTGAGTCAGTGGCACCCAGGAACTCATAGTCTGGCATATATTTGCTGTCATAGTGGCAGGCAAGCACAAGGTAGCGTTCCGCCTCGGGATTTAATGTGGCGATGATGTTGTGAAAATGCAGCTCACCCAAAATGGGAACAGTTTCATGAAATTTATCAGTTTCTATATGCCATTGGAGTTGCGTTAATGTATTTCTGATGTAGTCACGAACTTGCTTATGTCCTGTTGTACCCACAACGCGTGGTATCATAATGTTTTTCAAAGCACTGCGAAATTGTTGCGTATCGCTGAGACGACTTAGTGCCAAAAACTTTTCGTCGGACAGTTCTTCCGCTTTATGGATTAACTGCAAATTTAAAAGAAACATTATAAGACTGAGTATAACATTTTTTTTGACGAATTAACCTTCTTACGGCTTACACGGAACTCTTCCTCATCTAGTCGCGCTACAACATTGGCAATAAGCAAAGCCAATAAAAAGTTGCAAATATGCATTCTTTAAGACGGAGGCAAAATAATCGTCTCAAGTTTTAACAAGAAGGAAAATTAACTACTTGTGAAAGGAAAACTCAGTTATGTTAGTGACGTGTTCGATTATTATTATTTAGTCATTTTTAAAGTACATAGTCAAAAAACGTGTACTTTAACAAAAAACACAATTTTAACAGGTGTTTTGTTTTCAAGTTCTGAAATATGAAAAGAAAAAAGAAATAACTTAACAGCTGTTTTGAGACACACTCGAGAATTAAAAGTACAAGAAGAAGACCCGTGGGACCTATGTTAAATTAGCAATGAATGGGATGTAGCCATAGTTGCCAGTTTATACTCCCACACAAAATCGCACAGCCATTAAAAAATCCCACAAACCCTAAACAATTATTTATTAGTTTATTATTTGATAAAAACTTGTTCTCCAACTTGTACAAATCCAAAAAACACGAGAATGCAGTTCGAACACAAGACGCTAATTAAAGGTTGTATATCAAACGGTCGCAATTTTAAATTTTTTATTTGCTCTCATTTTCCTCGGTGTGATCATTTGAACGTTCGCAAAATATACATATTTAATAAAGCCAGCCACTTAACACTTTTGACACTTAAGTGCCAATATCGGTTGTAGTAAGAATCACCTTGAAATTAACATTTATAATATTGAAACCTTTATAATATTGAATTAAAAAAAAAAAACATTAAAACGATACTATTTATTCATTTTTATATGAGGAAACAAAAATAATGTGTGGCTGAAAAATATTCCACAAGAGTTAAAAAATCCCTCATTGAACTAAAAAATATAGGAATTCCCATTTCACACAAAACTGGCAACTATGGATGTAGCAGAATAGACATGTTGCCACATGCAGTTCAATTCATCACACTTTTTCCGGTCATGAGCATTGAAATATGCCACGTTTATAAAATAACCTAAAATAAATAGTCTAAAATAGTTCGATAAAATGAACTTTTTTATAAAACTCTTGAGCCAAAAAGCGAATTATCGCTTACCAATCACGATTTATTAACACAATTCAAAGAATTTTAAAAGATAAAAATTTGCGCCAATTCATAGTATTTGAGGTACTATAAAAGTTTTTTTGATATTATGTTGACTTTATATGATTTAAATACAAATTCAAAATGTTTGATAGCTTAAATCATATTTGATTTTAAATACAAATTCTAGTTGTTTGATAGTTTAAAATCGTTTATTGAGCTTTAGGTCCAGGTTAGAACAATTAATTGTTCTAACGAATTTTTCCAAAGAAACAACAACATCAACAACGTTTTCAATATCAAAAGGAAAACATCACTAGCTAATTTTATTGCAATTTCGGCCCTGCTACAGATGTTTTGTATAGTTTTTTGATATAATATAATAAGTAGCATAAGTCCGTTGGTTCAAACTATTTAGGTTTTTGGCTCGACATTCAGAGGCTAAATGAATAAATGTTGAAAAAGTAAATAGTCTTTTTTGTGCCTTATATGATAAAAACCTACGATCTGAGTATATATGCCAAAAATGTCTAATTCCGTTTTAAACAATCATTGATAAAATAACTATTTTATTAGAAAGATGGATAACACTCTATAAAAAAAGAGTGTTTTGCATAATAAAAAAAACTAAAATTGTTTTTTACCGACTATTTCATATATAAACTCAAGCACACTAGAACTTTATAGATTTAAATAGCCGGTATCAGTTATAATCAATGGAAATTTTTGTAGGAAAGTATTTAAAAAAATTATGCATTTCCAGACGTATATTTTCTGTTAGAAATCAAAATCCTTTTTGTGTAATTTCTATTGCCGTGCTAATAAGCGAGTAAATAATTTTTCGATTAATCAAGTTTGAGATTAATTGATTAAAGGATTCATTAGTTTCTCTGATCGAACTGCTGATTGATCGAACCGCTGATTATTTCCAGCTGCGAAAGTAAAATCTACTATGATTTGTTGGTGCACCATTTTAAAAACTGTATTTTTGTTTTTGATGTGTTTTTTTATTTATTTTAAATTCAAATATTTAAAATAAGTTTGATCAAAATTATTCATTTTCTACATAAAACAAATTTTGATTAATCAGAAAAATTATTAATCAGGAAGTAAAAAATAAAAAAATTAAGACCAATATTAATGGTTTTTGATTTCTAGTAAAATGTACATAGCATTTTTAATAGCTTTTAATGTATTTTATGTACTACCAGCTCTTTAAAAACGAGTTTTGGAGCGTGTTGTCGAATCGACTAACATTGGTTATAACGTTTTAGAAATATAATTGGTTATCCAATATTAAATTATTTTTTAAATTTGTGTAAATTATGTTGTATAGTTTCATGTGCATGGGAAAGGAAAAAAGGTGGGTGTGTGCTCATTTTTTTTTTTTAAAGAAACACAATTTTTAATAATTTATTTATTTTTACAAACATTTGTTTTAAGTTATTAGTTGCCAATAAGTTTTAAATCAGGTCGCTTAAGATCAATTTAAGTGCAAAGAATGCATTTTTATTTAAAAACGGGAAAAGTTAATTTGCAATAGTTATTTTGTGGCTTTTTTAAAAAAAGGCCAGTTTTAATTATTATTTTTGAACAGAAAAGAAAAAATTTAATGAAACTCTTAGGGCTAATTTTTCAGTGATGGTTTAAACCTCAGCTAACAAGAGTTTAAAAAAATAAACTGGCCATTTCAGCCCTTGGAAGGACTTTGACCTAGCTTCTATTGATCAATTGTGTTGTGTGCGTGTTATTAAATGTTTGATCACAAATGACCGAGAACTGGACCTACCGTGTTTAATGCCGACTCCGAACGGCTTATGTTCTCAAGAAGCTTTACATGGCAATTTTTACTCTCTGAGGTTTGCCATTGTCTGCAGAGAGGTGGCGACCGAACAGAAAAATTAATTCAATTGAAAAAACTTTCTGTTCTGAGCTGGAATTGAACCCGGGCCACCGCGGTTCTTTAGCTTAGGGGCCACGCATTCTACCCACTAGGCTACGGCCGCCACTAAACAAGAGTTTAGTTAATCGTAAATTAAAGTTAACCAGAGTTTAAACACACAATCACTTTTTCAGTGCTTGGTTAAGTAACCAGCACTTTTGTGTTTATTGATATGGTAGCACCATTAAACGTCATTAAAATTCAAATAAATATCTGAAAAATTTGAAGTCTCATTAAAAAAAAAAAAAACAAAATGAGTAAAAGAAGAATCCGCAATTTTTCCATTAAGAAAATTTAATTTTTGCTAGCAACAATCAACAAATCGTCGCTGCGCCTACAAAAATGGTAATACTTTCGAAAAGCAACAAATTTATAAAACAGGAAGAAGACCGAAACCGTCCTCAGCAATTACAGCTTTGCTCAGTATGAATTTATTTTTTTTATAAATGAAGTAAACAAATCATTTGTCAAAATCGAGCGGTAAGTTAACAAAAGTTTAAACAATGAATATTGAGCGGTTAACCTTAGTTTAAACTTTGGTTAATATTCACTGAAAATCTTATTTCTTGGTTTAAACTTAGGTTAACCGAGAAACAGAATAAAACTTGCACTGAAAAATTGGCCCTTAGAAAGTAATTTTTATTTTACTAACAAAAAATAGGACTTTTCTTTTTTCCGTCTAATCTGCTATTTTTTTAGTTTACTTTAATTTTTTCTTTACTGTTATTTATATGATAACTTTTCGTTTTATCGATTTTTCTAAATTGTTGATAAATTATAAGGTGGCAACTCTAAAACACCAAAGAAGAAACTACGCTGATTGATATTTTACATGTGTAATCTCTGCCCACGTTTGTTTGGAAGTAAAAAACTCAAACAAATATACGGATCTTATATAATTTGAAATTGTCAATAAAAAGTTTTTTACAAAATCCAAAATTATTGTTTAATCTTACCAAATCGTCAACTTCAAAGCAATGGCCTAAGTTGTAAATTCTTTGTTTCGTTTTAAATTTTCCAATTGAACTAAATGCATCCGTTAGTTGCTGCAACAGTCGGTTATAAGCACAAAATCGTTGGTTTATATGAGACAGGATTTTTAACATTTTTTTGTCGTATATTTTACTTATTTGAAAATTAAAAAAAATGTCAAAATTTTTAAACCAGCAACAACGAGAACTGAGTATTTTTCATGAATGTCGGATTATTACGCAATTTTAATAGATTTAAATTACAGAGCATAGCACAAGCGCTAACATAAAAAATTTAAAGGTCAAAAAACTTTTTCGGCAGCGAGTGCTTATGTATATACATATTTTTAGAATGATCTACACTGTGTAAACGTATGTAAGCTAATCGTTGGACTGTGGAACGTTCAAATTAAAGGAGAGCATAATTTTATATTCGTTTTGAGTAGGTCATTTTTAAAAACGGAACTAACTTGAGCGGAAGGAACATTTGTAATATGTATTTTGATGTCTCAGGTCTTTTACAAATTTTTCAAAATGATATTTGTCTAAAGAAAGCATATTTAAAATCAAACTATAGAATTAACTATAGAATAACTAAATGACATTCAGTTTATTATTTCGCTTTTGAAGAATTTCCATAATATTAGGAACAGTGTTATAGTTGACTTTGTTTTCTTAAAGTGATTTTTTGTAATGAAGTTTCCTTACGCAGCTCGCGGGTAGTGCGATTTGGTAGAAAAAAAAAATCACGTAACCGTGTAATTGATGTGTGTATGCGTGCGAGTATCGAGCAAACTACAAACTAGCAAACGGATAATATTAAGGCTATTCACAGTTTGAATACGCTGGTCTGCTATTTGTACGTTTTGCTATTTGTACGCCAATTTACGAAAGCGTATTTTGCTTTGTTGTTGTTTTGCATATAAACGCAAATACGCAGGCACGCGTAAATAAAAGTAGCCCTTGGACGTGTTTTTATACCTCGTATTTTAATGCTCTGTCTACAGCCGCATAATCACATACATCACAGGGTTGCATAATTTTTTAATACGACAGTCACATGGCGAGGTGCTCACAGTTTGAACAATAACAAATGCTATAAATACGATTTGTTAAAAGTACGCTTAAACTGTGAATAGCCTTATTGTATCTCGAATAAAATTGACAATAGGGTACTGATATTTAGTACAGGGGTTAGCACAATTACAAATTACTGTAAAAAAAGTGGACACTACCACTGAATCCCGAATAATAGCTGCGTTTTTTCCAACATCCAAATCTGGATTTGGATTTTGATTTGCTGCTCATGAAAAGTATTTGACAACTAGATGGCGTTGAATGCAAACATAAGAATGTCAACAATGCTTTTTCCGATCACTTATACGCCATCATTATACGCCACCCATAAATAAATACACCCAAAAAAATCCTGTAGTAAAAATAAATAAAAATGTATTTAAAACAAATGTAAATTAGTAACTCACCGTCCAAATTAAAATGTAATTATTTTTACTAATTTCAATTATTTGCTTTTACTACATATTTTTTAACTACAGAAAATAAATACATTTACATTAAAATGAAATGTTTTTCATTCATTAATTAAAAAAACTGCAAAACGTTTTCTGCCACAGTACAAAGATTGCTTTTATTATAAGAAAATAAAAGAATTTTGGTATTAAAAAAATTAATTTTAAGAAGTATACTTACCACAGTTCTTAATAACGAACCTTTTATAATTATTTTAGTTGAAATAAATACAATTGCTATCAAATACATATTATGCAATTTATTTAAATGTAGATATTCTTTATTTAAATAAATATATGTAAACAACTACTTACTACATGCAGCTACTTCGTGCAGTATTAATTATTTAAATGTAAATTCAGTAAAAATACATTAAATAACTACATATGTATTTAAAAATAAATAAAACTGCATATATACGAAGTAAATACACATTGTGTAGTAAATTTTACTACAGTATTTTTTTGAGTGCAAAATCTAAATCCATAGCAGGATTTTGTTTGCATGGAAATTGGATTTGGATGTTGGAAAAAACTCGCCTAATATTGACACTAGGGTACTGAAATTTAGTACAGGGGTAGGCAAAATTATGACAAATTAAGGTCAAGAAATTGCGCGTTCTTGGAAAAGGGGTGTGGCAAAATAAGAAAAACACTTCGTGTTTTCATAAGCTGTCGTATTGTTGTATTATGTTATTTTTTCACAATAGTTGTACAATTTTTGCTGCTGGCTTCCACATAAAACTAGTTAACGACAATACAACCGCGTTTGATATGTTAACTTTTTTTGTATTTCACTAGTGCTGTTCCTGTAACGAGTTTGTTGTTACCACGAACATTTCATAAGTAACATCACTTCTATAATATCTTTTATTTTTATTTTGTAAGGCAAAACTTAATAATAGTAATTAGTAAATAGTTTGAAAAAATTTATTTTCTTTAGTCACCTGTCTGTAATATACCAGTCAGCTATATAAATACTACCTAAAACGAAATATACCCTTAGGGTGTGTTCACAGTTGCATTTTTTTATGAAAACGCGATACGATAATACGTGAGCTTGTGAAAACCCTAACTGTATCTCAAATATTATTGATACTAGAGAACTGAAATTTAATACAAGGATAGGTACAATCGTGAAAAATTACGGTCAAGTAGGTAGGCGTTATTCAACAAAGAGGCATGTCAATAGTATTAAAATACTTTTTCGAATAGTATAGACACTAGTGTACTGAAATTGAGTTCAGGGGTAGGCGCAATTATGACAAATTACGGTCAAGAAAGTGGGCGTTATTGGACAAAGAGGCGTGACAATGTTAGAAAAACATTGTATTTCGAATAATATTGACACAGGGTTAAAATTATTACAAATTACGGTTTAGAAAGTGGAAGTTATTTGAAAAAGAGGAGTGGCAACATTAGAAAGCCACTGTATCTCGAATAATATTGTTACTAGGGTACTGAAATTTAGTGCTGGGGTAGGCACAACTATTACAAATTACGGTCAAGAAAGTGGGCTTGATTTGACAAAGAAGCGTGGCAGCATTAGAAAACCACTGTTTCTCGAATAATATTTATACTAGGGTACTAAAATTTAGTACAGGGTTAGGAACAATTATTACAAATTAAGGTCAATAAAGTGGGTTTTATTGGACAAAGGGGCGTGTAGATATTATAAAAACACTGTGTCTAGAATAATATTGAAACGAGGGTACTGAAATTTAATACATTTATTAAACAAGACACAATTATAAAAAATTACGGTTAAAAGTGCCTCTACACTAAATGTTTCATACATATAAAAAGTCAAAAATTACAAATGGTTTTTAGCTACAGATAGTGTGGAACATATGAAACTGTGGTTTTGAAATGTCGTTTGTATTTGCATCTGTAAATTTTTGGATAAGAACCGTCTCTAATTTCGTATGTTTTTCCATCCGTACAAAATGTCGGTTTGATAATTTTTTTTTATGAAATGGGAGAAAAGGTAAATTTTAAGATATTTATTCAATAAATTGATACATAAATTTGATATATATTCTTAGTTTGAATGGCCAAAGGAGGACAATTTAGAGCTATACGGTGTACAAAAATTTAAAAAAAAAAAACGGATGGAGACAAAAGAAAAAAGCTGTCTGACAAAAAATTAATTTTGACACACAGATGAAATACGGTATAGCATTTGTTTTGACATGTCATTTGCACCTTAAGTAAGTAGGCATTATAGGACAAAGGGGCGTGCCAATGTTAGAACACACTATATATAACATTGATACTAAGGTAATAAAATTCATTACAGGAATGGATAGAATTATTACAAAACACGATGATGAAATATTTTTGTTAAGTCTCTTTATTGAACTCCTGAATAAAACAAAAAACATTTAAATTAAATATATTTAAAAACAGTGGTGAAATTTACATGGAAAGTAAATTCTGAGGTTACAATTTTTTATGAAAAAGTAGAAGTAAAAATTTCTACAGTTTTCTGAAGGTTTCACTTCTACCGTGCGTGGCAGTCACACTTATATTTTTATTATATTAATGTGTTTGTTTTAAATCATACGTGAGAATCTTTATTGCAATTAAGTTTTAAGAAATGGATACTGCAGCAAATGTGTAATCAGTGTAATACAGTGTAATCTGATGTAAGAATTTAAAAAAGTTTTTTGGATGTTTAGGGTGGACCCTGAAAATGTGTGTTTTTTTTATTCTCTTTGTATATGTGCTGGCAGTATTAAGGGGTCTCTGATTTCGAACCTGATGGAAGAATTTCCAAAGGTTTTTTGACACTAGGGTGGACCCTAAAAATGTGTTTTGTTTTACACTCTTTATAGATGCGCTGGTCGCTATTTTCGAATCTGATGCAAGAGGGTGAATTCTAAGAATGTGTTTTTTTGCTAAATTTATACTCTTACGTATTTCTAGTGTTCAATCCAACATTTCTATCAATTCAAGCTCCATATGAGGACGATGATGAATGTTGAATGCTCAACGCCTTGTTGTGCCATAAAACTAACATCGCTAGCAAGGGTAACTGCCTATTTTCATCTCTCATGATAGTTTTATATCATCATTTTCAATAAATAAATCTTCTCTCTTAAAACACTATATTAAACTTTTTGATTTGATTTTTCATTAACATTATTTGCCTTGAAAAAATTACATAAAATAAAAAATAAAAATATACATATTGTTTTTAATAATTCTAATATTGTTTTTAATATAAAAAAGTAATATATATTTTTTAGAACTATATGCCAAATAAGTTCATGAAGCAACAGGTTGCAACAACAACAAGTTATTTGCAGAAAAAACCACCAAGCAGACCAGACAGACTATTTCGTTGTTAGCTATATCAACTCATCACCCAGCAAGCCAAATGCGGAGTGCTCCGATGTAGAAGTGAAAAAGGACTCCCACAGCAACACTTTGAAGAAGTGTTTTCGGAGTGCTCCTGCAAAGAGTGTCAAAAAGAGCACCGCATGGGAGCGTTTAGGGAGTGTTGAATCACAATGCTCCTTTTTGTTATCTTTCGTTATCTTTGTTTCGTTCTTTTTGAAGAAAGACGCTTGAGTTTATTAAGTGGAAATAAGAATAGTATTAAAACCGGTTCGGTGTGTGGATATTATTGAAATTATTGAATTATTGAAATTACAAAAGCTCGCAAATAAACATCCCGACAGAATAATAGCTTTGTTCACTGAAAGTAATTATTTTAAAAATAAAACTATTACGGCCGATTTCTTCACAGAGTTTTAATGCTAGACCGAGTATTAGACCTGTTTTTAGTTTTCTCTCGAGTACTAACTCATTTCTTCACAGAGATCTAAGGCAAAAAAACTTCAATTTGAAACTCGGTTCTAGCTGATACTGAGTTTTCTAGCTGAAACTCGGTTCTAGCTGATACTGAGTTTTAGCTGGAACCCCGAAATCGGAAGTCTAGCAATCTTAAAAATCGGTTTTACGCTCTTTTTATTTTTTCACATAAAAAATAGAACTTTGTTTTGACAATTTGAGTGTCAAGTTTTTGATTTTAATAAAAAAATATATTTGAAACGAATTCTTTGCTTTTATAATTTATTTTTTAACTACGTTCTGTGTAAGCTGTGAAAATATTAAAAATTGACATTGCAAAACAAAAATTATCCCCACAATATCAAAAAACAAACTTGCCGGTGGATTGGCTGTGCGTCGTGCTTGCTATGGTGTGCTCCGTTTTATTATGGAGTCTGGAGTAAAAGGTTGTGAGGATGTAGTCTCTGACAAGTTGCGTGGTCAACGTGCAATATCTATAAAGTTCGTCGATGGTTCGAATGGATGATGGTCCAAGAAACCATTGCCAGATAATGTTTCTGTTGTTGAGCACAAGGAGGAGAAAATCTACGAGACTCCAGAGACGGAATACAAAATTCCACCACCAAGCAAACCTTTGGATGATCTTGCTGCGGTACCAAAGTGTTGTAAAATTTGTTTATTTTAAAACAGAAACTTGAAATAAAATTATTTTTTAGACAATTTTTTATTTTGTATTTTTTTCTTCATATAACTACCGCAATTTAATAATGAATAGAGCAATCGGCCATAAAAAATAATTTAAACAAAATTTTTGCATTTAAAATGTTTCTATTTAAACGCCTAGGTCCAATGTGCATGGTCAATTAGTCTTAACCCTACCCGGCGAATTTAAGCCCTTCTAGAGGGCCGTTTAGTAAGAAATCCTTGGAAGAGTATTGCCAACTCGTGCCATCTCAATTATTTCAAGCAAATTGCGTGTCTTCTCTACCAGTCACCAGTAGACATACTTATCCACTTTACTTGGCAGGCAGTGACAACAAAAATGTCACCATGTTTTAAGCGACTCTCGTGACAGACTTTGATTTTGGTTTTGTCCAACTAACCACGAAGCACGGTCCATATGTAATTTTGACAAAAAAAGGAAATATATCACATATAAACTTCAATATTCTAGATTAAAACTTACTCCTTAGTAAGCTGCTTCAGTACCTTGCCGATAAATTATCTAAATTGTTATAAACTCATGTGTTTGAATGAGTATTCAACGAAAGGAAATGCTTGCTACATTCTATGGAATGTTTCTTGCTTAAATTTGGGAATGTTTCCACTTCCTAGAGGGTTGGTATAAACTTGATCCGAGTATTAGTACCCAGCACTCTTTTTTTAAAAATGATCCGAGTACCAAATAAGTGAAGAAATGACCGAGTACTTAATTTTTTTTGAATCGAGAATTAATTTGAAACAGTTCTAAGCAGAACTCGGACTAGCCCAATTTGATACTCGGTGAAGAAATCGGCCGTTAGTAAATTGGACGGGGATTGCATTGCGGGAAATTGTGAAGCTATTTTTTAGTGATAGCTGTGATGATACAGGATACTTGCATGAGGAACAAAGTGATTTTGAGCCACACGGATCTTCTTCAAGTTTAAGTGAAGATTTAGCAGAGTGGGCAGTTATTTTTTCAATTTTCGCGTCAGCCCTCAAGCAGCTCTTAAGAAATGCCAATTTTAAAAACTCTCTTCCACTCTGTGGATGAGTTTGAGGAGCCCGAGGATAAAGTGAAGAAATCACATAAGCTTAGCGAGAAAATAGTAAGTGATTAGACTAGGGTGTAAGATCCTTTGGTTTCCTTTTTTATAAAATAAGTTTAATCTCCCAAAATTTTTATAAACATAGTATTCTTAAATTTATATCAAACATTTTCTAGGAATATGAAATTTTCAACCAAAAAGGGAGTGATCCATCAAAGTTTGTTCGCTTTATATGCCGTAAAATTTTAAATAACAACGTGGCTTCGCAATATTCCTGGAAAGGGGCTCCAAAGAAAAAACCTGTCGACGTTATGGCAGTAACGAATGCATTTAGAGGTAAACAATAATGCATAAAAAAAATTTTGACTAGCAATTTTTCAGGTGCATTTAACACAAAATTTGTTGGCTCTGGCAAAGAATTCAACCGAGCAAGCGGAAAGTGGTTTCAAACTGCAAAGGAGCGTGTTTTCAAGAGAGAAAAAAATTAGGTTTCTTTCCTTTCATTGAATTATTCCATTTTTATTGAATTATTTTTTATTTTAATGTGAGTTTTGTAAAGTTTTTTTTCTAATAATAAGAAAATATGAACAAAAATCAGATGCTTATTTATTATGAAATAAACTAGGAGCGTTTTGGGAATCCGTACGGACTCCTTTTCGGACCATTATCGGAACGAAATCAATCCGAAAACACTCATTCTGGGCTATCTTTCGACGAATTAAGGAGTCATTTTACAAAAATTATAGGCTAATGTAGGTATTCGCACGAAGTCCTTGCGTGTTATCTAAGTAAGCATTCTGGGACGCCGAAATCACTCATTTAAGGAGTCCTTTTAAGCACACTTTTTTCATATATATTGAGAAGGCCTTTTTCTCCGGCGGATGTGCTCCTTTGGGACTCTTTTTCTGCAAGGGGAGTCCTAATGGTGCACCTTGTGGACTCCGATGGTGGGCTGGCGTAGTCTACTGTGGTTTATGCAGTAACATTCATTTTGATAAGCTTATACGAATACCTTCTGTTAAATCAAAACAGAATTATGTGGTGCCTTCAAAGCAATGTTTTTCTACTACTTTGCAAAAGCAAAGGTTCAAAAATGCGACTGCATTGATTCTGCAAAGATTTGTTTGTTGTGCTTTTTGTTTACTTCTTTATCACGAATCAATCTAGGCTCCCAACAGTTTGCTGGCATATTTTAATTACTATATTGTTTTTAATAATTCTAAAAAATAAATATTTTTAATTGTTGGTATAATTACAATAAGTTCTTTCAAATTACATTCGGAGAACCCCCGACCGCACCACTTCTTTTCATCAAATACTTCCTGAAGTTATTGTATTTAAAATTGAGCTAGTTTTATCCGATTTACTCGATTGAGCAAACCAAGTAGAGTTTTTTAAAAACTCGAGTGAGTACAAACAAATAGTAAGATTAAAGGAATGCAGTCGAGTAAATACTATTTGCAAGAGAATATTCTAGTGTATACGTTCTGTTGTTAACGAATGGAGTAAAGAGACTACAAGTAAATAGGATACTTGGTTCCCCATAATGTTTCGAATGTATTCATGCAGCTCAAGGTTGATGAATATAGGTTAAGTTACTTGAGAGAAGTTCGGTCGAACTGTCAGAATGAATGAAAGGAAATTATGAAAAAAAAACCGGAATCTACAATTTTTAGCTACTAACAGCTACTTTGACAGTTCCAACAAAGGCAAAAAATAGTGCTTTCCTCTCAAGTGACTTAACCTATATTAATCAACCTTAATGCAGCTCTTTAGCTTATACCATTTATAAGGTTATTGCCCATTTGCATGAATACCCTTAATAATTTTGTTAAAGCTGTTGTGCCACTGGCTGGGAGTATTTTTAAGATCTTAAAACTAGCCATGGATAAAAAATTCAACTTTAAAAGTCAAACATTTAGAACTTGTATTTAAATCATAGTAAATCAACATGAAAAAAATAATCACAAGTTTTTCAGGCCAATTTTTACAACTTTGGACACCCTATCAAACTTCTAAACTGTTACAAATTTCTAAACGACTTGAGAGCGGCCTGAAATTTTTCCGGAATTGAACTTAAGCCTGGTTTTCACTAGGTCAGTTTTCAATGACAAATGTTGTCAATCTAATGGAAACGTATTGTCATTTACATTTGTTGTCATATATGACCACTGATTGTCATATAAAATCACAAACAAGTGAAAACAGATAGAATTTTGCTAGTCAATCAAAATATCGTTGTATGACAAGAAAAATTTAAATGCCAACATGTTGGCATTTTGTGTCAGTTGTTGCCTACAAAAAAAATTTTGTTTTCATTTTTTGTTTTTCACTGCTGGCAAAGTTTTTTAAGGGCCGCTTTCTCAATGTCCGGTTAAGCAATAATCAGAACTTTAACCAATGATTTCGAAGATGCTGTCAAACTTTAAAATTTAAGATGACGGATAGAGTTGCCACCTAGATTTTTTTATTTTTGCGAATTCTTGTAATTTTGAAATTCTGACAACGGACTTGATTTCGAATATAATGTCACAGTTTTAAAATTTAAGATGGAGGTTAGGGTTGCCACCTAAATTTTTACCACAGTATTGCCACCTAATAATATGTATTTTTAAGAGTTTTAAACATCATTTATCAGTGTTAAGGGGTCGCTGATTTTGAATCTAAAATCAGAATTTTAAAATTCAAGATGGTGGATAGGGTTGCCACCTTAATTTTTTTTAGTTTTATAAATTCGGGGCCGGCAAAAAAAAATGGTACACCAAATATGGGTCGCTGAATTCGAATCCGTTGTCAGAATTTCAAAATTATAAAATTTTGAAATAATATTGTTGCCACCTAATTATATGTCTTTTCAGTAGTTTTAAACGTCATTTATCAGTGTTAAGGGGTTGCTGATTCCGAATTTAAGGTCAGAATTTTAAACTTCAAGATGGTGGATAGGGTTGTCACCTTAATTTTTTTTAGTTTTATAAATTTGGGGCCGGCAAAAAAAAATGGTACACCAAATATGGGTCGCTGAATCCGAATCCGTCGTCAGAATTTCAAAATTATAAAATTTTGTAATAATAGGGTTGCCACCTAATAATATATATTTTCACGAGTTTTAAACGTCATTTATTAGTGTCATTTATAAAGTCAGAATTTTAAACTTTGCCAGCCCCGAATTTATAAAACTAAAAAAAAAAATTAAGGTGGCAACCCTATCCACCATCTTGAAGTTTAAAATTCTGACCTTAAATTCGGAATCAGCAACCCCTTAACACTGATAAATGACGTTTAAAACTACTGAAAAGACATATAATTAGGTGGCAACCCTATTATTTCAAAATTTTATAAGTTTGAAATTCTGACAACGGATTCGAATTCAGCGACCCATATTTGGTTTACCATTTTTTTTTGCCGGCCCCGAATTTATAAAACTAAAAAAAATTAAGGTGGCAACCCTATCCACCATCTTGAATTTTAAAATTCTGATTTTAGATTCAAAATCAGCGACCCCTTAACACTGATAAATGATGTTTAAAACTCTTAAAAATACATATTATTAGGTGGCAATACTGTGGTAAAAATTTAGGTGGCAACCCTAACCTCTATCTTAAATTTTAAAACTGTGACATTATATTCGAAATCAAATCCGTTGTCAGAATTTCAAAATTACAAGAATTCGCAAAAATAAAAAAATCTAGGTGGCAACTCTATCCGTCATCTTAAATTTTAAAGTTTGACAGCATCTTCGAAATCATTTACCCTAAAATGGCGCTAACCGAAACCACAACTTGCCGTTAACTTAATCAGCACTTAACTGACAGTTCAACCTTAACCGAAGATTGAGAAAGGGCTTTTTTGCTAACTGCTGGTTAAAGTTCTGATTAGTGCTTAACCGGACATTGAGAAAGCGGCCCTTAATCTAATAAAATTAACAGTATTTTATAAATTTCACCAAAAAGAAACATTTTCTAACAATCTCAAATATAAAACATCAGCTGTTGATGAAAAAAGCACAACTGAACAAACCGATGGCATTTCACAAATAGCATCGAAAGTGAAAACAGTATGGCAATCAATTGACACATAAATTCAACGTCAGTCTTTGACATTCGATTTTATGTCAGTTTTTGGGTTTCAATGAAAACGCATTTGACGTCATATGGTCAAGATGAATACTGACATCAGTGATTGTTGTCATTGAAATTGACTTAGTGAAAACCAGGCTTTAGAAGGCCTTAATACATATTTGCCCTTATTCTTGTTGTCACCTCGCCTATATGAGAGTTCTCACACTCGTGTCACGTCAATAGAAATCTGGTATTCTTGTTGTCATGTGACGTGAGTTTGTGAACTACGTCACGTGACAACAAGAATACCAGATTTCTAGTGACGTGACACGAGTGTGAGAACTCTCACCTAGGCGAGGTGACAACAAGAATAAGGGCAATTATTACAAAAAAATTAAAAAATCGAGTTTGCGTTCATCTTCAATTGTTCCAAGCCAGTGTCATAACAGCATAATGCCTTGACATAATGGTAAATTTATATCAAGCAAAATCAGTACGCATAACGATGCTGGCAACACCAGATGCTCGTTGAATGCGCTTCGTTTCGCTGCAGCCCTGCTCCGGAGACGTCGTCGTTCACGGAGTGGCTTTTGTTTGTGTGTGTCTCGTATTCAATCCGATTAAAAACATTTAAAATTTCATCTTTTTTCTTTATTTGCTGCAATAAAACGCAAAGAACTATAAAAATACTCAATAATATTGCAAGATAAATATTGAAAATAAACAATAAGTTAAAATATTAGGAAATTTAGTTCGAATTAACCAAACTATGACCAAGAAAGTGACTAAAAATTATTCGTCGGAAATCTGAACGCATATAGCTGTGTTAAATTGTAAAGTTTGAAAGAAGGGGAAGAGTCAACGCTGAGGCGATTGCAAATTAAACCCAATTTAGTCCGGTTGGGTTGGACCCAACAGGGTGACTAGTAGCAATCGTAGTAGTATTGAACTGTAGCTGAACGACGAGGACTCTAGAGACTTTTGATGGTCCTTGAAATTTAGTGCAACTTAGGAGGTAAAGTGCAAGAATAATTACCAAATAAGTCAACGGGTGGCGCATAAGTCTTGCTGTAAGTAGGGTACATAAAGAATGATGCATATTCGGGGTTTCAAGGTCGATGCCAATTTTATTCCCATACTGCAGTCCGAGCATCCCCTTGCAGGATTAGTATTAAATATTTTTTTGTGTTAATAGTTGTGCAGCCCAAGTAAAAAACCAAAGTGCTATTACGCTTTTAAACAGTGCTGCCACCTAAAAAGGAGATAAACTTATAAATATTTAATATTTAATATTTAAATATAATATATTTAACAAGTGATTTTTTTATTTTCAGTAAAAAACCTAGAGTCGGCGTTTCAGAGGTGTGTTGTTGCATTAAAAATATTGAAGAGAACTAGCAGCAAATTTAAAACATGGAAACCTTCGATGTAACAGATAAAAACAGGTGCGCAGCATTAAAATTAAATATATGTTTAATGCTGAAAAACAATTATATGTGTTGCTTTTTACCCTCTTCCCCTTAGTTGGTACTTTGGTCCCATGTCGCGACAAGAAGCAACCGAGGTGCTGATGAACGAACGCGAACGTGGAGTTTTTCTAGTACGCGACAGCAACTCGATATTAGGTGATTATGTGTTGTGTGTAAGGTAAGTCTGCGACTTTTTAATTAGCAAGCAATTTACAAATCTTACATACATAATCTATTTAAATAAACTTCAGAGAAGATACCAAAGTCAGCAACTATATTATAAATAAACTACCGCAACAGGATCAAATTGTGTATCGCATTGGTGATCAATTATTTGATAATATGCCAAAATTGCTAACTTTCTATACGCTACACTATTTGGATACTACGCCGCTAAGAAGACCAGCACCAAAAAAGCAGGAAAAAGTTATTGGAAAATTTGATTTCGATGGCAGTGTAAGTATCATTAAGAATATTTCAAATCTGGTTATAAATACTTCAAATCAACAACCAATTTCAATTGTAACAATTTTTATTAAATTTAAAAAAAAATAAATTTAAACTCAAGAAATGAAAGTGAGCGTTGGCCTATTCTCCAAATGCCGAGCTAGTTCTTTTCTCGATAAAATACAAGACATAGATGAGAACCCGTCTATTCTTCGTTGACATAGTTATATTTTTGAGGGTTCTTTGAAAGCCGAAGTAGCTTTATAGTCGCACATAGCAATTGACAGCCTGGGCTTCATTGCCGTGTAATATAAGAGGTTGTAGATGTAACTTGAAACTTTTAGCACGTAACGTTCGTAGGCCTTTTTTGTTGTTAAAAATTAAAAAAAAAACAAATATTTAAACTTTTTTCCTGTTTTAATTTTTGGATAACATTCTAGTTTAGTGTTTTATGTTTAGTGTAAAAGGTGAAAGCGATCGAAAGTATAGTCCAAAGATATAAGCAATCAAAAGAGGACGCGTTACGATACAAAAAATGGAAGTGCTTTTTCTCTGCATTAATATAATAAAAAAATCTGGGCAGTGTGCACGATTAAAAATATTTTAATGTTTTCTGGAATGGTGTTGCTATATTTTCATAATTGTTTCGTTGAAAATTCTTTTTTAATTATTTTTGTACAAGTCAACATAATACGTTACGATACAGATTTTTCCCTTCAAAGAAGTAAAATTTTTTTATAGTTTTACTTATTTAATTGAACCTAAAAATCATATAAAGTGTAATTCAGGTCCGTAAAAATAGAAAACTGAGATAAATTGAATTAAACTTTGTATTATACGAGTATTTATTATACTTATAAAATTCCTACTTTTGTTAAAATTTTTTAATTTTTGTCACCATTTTTCTACTTTTGTTGCCATTCATCATGTTTGTTGCCCTTTTTTCAAAATTCGAATTGAGATCAGCTCTCAGTACTCTCACAGCATAAATTAAAAATTTTTTTCTGTTATGAAGGTTTAAAAAAATTTTCAGTAACATTGTATTTTTCAGTCTCGGTAGACCTTTTGGTGGAAATGCCCATATTTAACTACATCTTGATAGTGCTTTTCTACTAAACTAGGAAATTCAAGTTCAGGATTAAAATTAATCCCATTCAGTCCCTTTGAATACCATGATTATAGACCTTCTGTATCTAATCGAATAAGAAACAATCAAATCAGTGTCGACCAAATACGAGCTAACAAACGCAAACAAGGATTGTCAGACATACACTGACTAAGCTTTGACTAAGCACTGACTAAGATTTTGGTGTGATTTACCGATCGTGTCTGTGTAAAAACATGAAGTGTCGCTTCCCTCGCGAGGGCACGACGCGGTCGACACTGAATTAAATCTTTCACATTTAAAAAATTAGGATAGGATTCAAAGTCTCCTTAAGTATTAACATTTTATCTTCTCAACGTCAAGGCTTGTGATGTATAAAGTTAGAATGGTATGATGCAATTTATAGAGCGTGCTTTTTGTTTGACGAGAGAGGGGGTCTGTTCGGAAATTCATACTGCATTTGCAGCATGCTCACAAGCGTCCAAATGCAGCGTAATTTTTTTATGCGAATGATGAGTGACGTTTGATAGAAAAATTACATTTTAAATTGTTTGTAGTGCTGTAAAATTGGCCTTTTTCGAACATTTTACTTCTTCTGCAAAAGCAGTTTACGCTTTATGATGCATTTTCAAACAGATCAGGGCTCTGCTTCTCAATACCCAATTACTCAAGAACCCAAAGTAACACATGTTGGCAGAAGTTAAACTTCGTTTGATCTCAATGCTGATAACATTTAGTAGAGGCTGTGCTGGATCCGAAATAGACGATATCCTTTACAACCGCGAAGGAGGTTCCTGTAGGTTCCTCTCAACAGTAAAGTGGATTCAAAGGCTCTCTAAGGTGGGAAATTTGTTTGTTGACACCAAGTATTTCGGCTTATCTGCGTTCACTGCAAGACTCGTGCGACCGACTCTCTGACTGGAATGTATTAAAAGTGAGCTTTTGCTCCGACTCGATTTTTCAAGTAAAATCAAGAGAGTTTATTGATTTTTAACTTGAAAAATCGAGTCGGAGCAAATGCTCACTTTTTATGCATTTCAGTCTCTGTCTAGTATGGAGAATGCTGCACTGACTTCGGCCGTATTATGGACAGTGATATCAATATCATCAGCATACGCAGGCAGCACAGTAATCTTAAGCCGCATTCATAGTGGACGCTTTGTCTGAAGCTTATTCATAAAGCTGCTTTTTTGATCATAGTGAACGCTTAATCAACGCTTCACAAAGTAGCTTATTGAGCTTATTGGGGTTAATAGTGCGCGCTTTTAGCTTGTGGCTGACTGATGTTTTGTTTAAATTTTTTTTGTTCTTTGGAAAATAATGCCGTCAGTTGTGTTTGCAAAGTAAATGAAAGTTTATTTTTTTTAATGAGTGTGGAGAAGAGTAAAGAAAAAGAGAAAAAATCTGCGTTGACTTTTAATGAAAAAAAAAATATTAGGGCAGTTCACGATCTTACAAAAAGCATATGTTGCAAAAGCTTTTGAATGCTTTTTGTTTTTGTAAAAGCTGTTTATTTTGCATTTGCAACGATGCAACAAGATCGTGAACTGCCCTATTATGTTGGTATTATTGCAGATGCATTTCAGGCAGCGTGCTCTTTCTCGTATCCAAAATTGTTAAAGTAAGCTTTTCGCGAATGAGAACAAAAGGAAATCAATGGGCGCATTCAGCGGAGTTAACAGTTAGTAACTGACTTTTGTGTTAAAATTCGCTGAAACACTGAAAGAACGCTGCAAATTTGAGTGAGAAACCTTTGCAATTAAATTATTTAAATAATTATAATAATTACAGTATAATTCGCTTAGCGTCTTTCAATTCAATTCCCCCAAATATTGTGCCCATAAGCAAAAAAGGCGCTTAAGCAAATTTTTTAACGGCCGATATTTGAGGCAGATATTTGAATACGCATAAGCACCTAAGTCAGGCTCATAAAAGTAATAAATAAATGCGCCTATCAAGAACTTGTGCACAAAAAAAGCTTTAGTTTCAACAAAAACATAAAATATACTTTATTAGAAAAAACATAACATAAAAATTAGGGACGATAATAAACCGATTACAAATCTGAAGTGTTAAATTTTCAACAAAGGCTGCTAAGCGATGCTTTAGTATGAAAAATTAATATAAAAACTCAGGAATCTAATGATGTTAACGCATATGTGCCTTTAAGCGGAAGGCAGCTAAAAATTGTTCACAACAGTTGACTTTGCTGAATGCGGAAAATTTTCACTTTCTCATCGGTCTCATATTTTCTATAAGCTGTTAACTTAGTTTTAAAAGTTTCGCCAGTCTGTCTCTTCCATAGTGTAATTATTACAAAGTAGTAGCGACAATTTTTGCTGCGGTCAACGTATGTTAAACAAAAGAAAATCAAAACAAGAGCGTGCTATGGTTGCTATGGCAGCTGATGCAAAATGGAGATCTCAAAAATATTTTGTGTCACACAAAAAAAAAAAATAAATTTTATGTAAGCTAAAAAAAAAGTTATTGAACGGTCGTTTTTATTTTCTTTTGTTTGACGTTGGTTGACCGCAGCTCGTGAGAAAATAGGTCGTTCTCAAGGCTACCTGATAAATCATTTTCCATGATGGTTTTTCTGAAATGCTTCTACCTTTTTTAATTTTGCTATAATTATAGAAGCGAGAAAATACAAAAGTGCATGAAACTGAAAAAATAAACAAAAAAATTAAAAATATGTGATCAAGCGAGAATAAAGCGCCGAAAAGCATTTTAAAAATGATCTACGACAAAGCATAAAAACAAATCTTTTTTGCTGTATGAGCAGGCGTGATGGAGATTTAAACGCTGAAAAGCATTAAAAAAACTAGCTTGATGCTTGCACTATGAACACTGAGCTTTTTCCATATGTTTATACACCAAGTTTTTTTTTCAGCGTTTACTATGAACGCGGCCTTATAACTGCAGTTTATTGAAACTCGCAACACAAACAAGTGGAATGATTTCTTAAAAAACTTAAAAATTTAATAAATTATACTCTTTATTAAAATTTCGAAAGGAAAATGCCCTAAAAACATGACGAAGCACAAATATCTTATGGGAAATATAAAAAAAAAAAATAATGAATGTCTAATTTTCAAAAAGACTTTTTTTATATTTGCGTAGAAATTAAGTAGCACTATATTAAGTAAAAACAATGACAAAATCGACCCTAAGAATTTAAAGATATAAGCAAAAATATGTGCTGGCGTTACGTTACAAAAAATGGAAGTGATTTTTGACTTGGATTTTTTGACAAGATTTTTTGTATAAAAATTTTATAGAAGGGTTAGAAATAAAATTAGTTTATTTCCAAGTGTACAAATTTAAATATCTTTTCTGCTTTTTGGTCTGGCGTTTCGTAACTTAAATTTGCATTGTATTTCAATTGGGTAATTAAGTAATTAGGTAAAGTATTAATGTAATTTAGTAATAAAAAAACAAAATCACTAAATTGTCCTTTCCTTGCCTCAACCATTTTTTCATTATCTTTAGTCAATGCCTTACATTTTTTCTAAAACAAAAAAGTTTACGAAACATTTACGAAAAAGAAAAACTACATTTGTGAAACAGTAAAATTAAAATATTTCTCTTCGATAATATCATAAAATAATAAGTTTTTAATAAGTTGTAATTTTTTGGTCACGGTAGACTTTTCTATGGAAACGCCCATATTAAAAAATTTTTCATAAAAATCAGCCTTGTACTTTTGGAGTTCAATGGCAAATTACCACTTAAATTTTATATTTTACTAGGAGGCCACGGACGTTTTTTCAATCTTCTTAACTCCTTTAAGACGGGACAATTTTTTTACACATGTGCTAATTTTTACCTAATTTTGATTTTGACTAATTTTTATGTGAGGTTACGGTTAGTTTTTTGTTTTGTTTTGTTTTTTGTTTTTTGTTTTTTGTTTTTGGTTTTTTGTTTATTGTTTTTTGTTTATTGTTTTTTTGGTTTTTTTGTTTTTTGTTTAATGTTTTTTGTTTTGTTTTGGAGCGCCGCTCTGCATTTATATGTATCTCACTTTTCGCGTTGCTTGAGGCTCATCAGCTTTTTTTCTGTGCTGTGTTAGCTGAGCACGAAGAAAAAGAAAAATAGCAACATGAAGTTAAACGAAGAGAAACGAATAAGCAATGCGTGGTTGCTGAGATGATTTCTTAAATAACTTAATACCTTAATTATATACACTTATTATTAAAATTTCGAAACAAAAATACGCCTTAATAAATCTGTAGCACAAATATGATATTTACAAAGTCATAAAAATCGGCCCAGTGTTTTTGGAGTAAAGTCGTAACATTAAATTTTCACTTCAATTTTATATATTAGTATAGATATAATAATATAGATGAACCACTACGTCTCAGATCAATAGCTCAAAAGACATTCTCCATCATTAGGTCGAAAAAGTTGCAAGATAAGGAATAACCTTGCCTGGAATCTCGTTCGGTAACAAATGGTGGGGAGAAATCATTCCCAAATTTAAGCCCGCTGCTGCCCAGTGTTATCCTGCGTAGACGGACAAGTTTTGCAGGAATACCAAATTCAAATTCAGGTGGAGTACAGTTGATTATTCCTTATCGAACTGTCGAATGTGGTTTTGTAGTTGGTGTCGAAGAGGATGTAAAAAATGGTGGGTGTCGATTTGTTTTTCTATGGTATTCTCCAAAATTTGTCGTAGTAAAGACGAAGTCGTCTGAAGCCGTACTGATAAGGTCCAATTAGTTGGTTTACGGTGGGATTCAATCTTTCACACGTAACACTCGAAAGGACCTTTAAAGGCGATATTAAAAATTCTAATTCCTTAGTAGTTGCTGTAAAGAGTGTGATCGCCTTTCTTACTGATTGGACTGATCACACTGAGATTCGAATAGTTTGGAACGCATTCCTCAGACTATATTCGGCATAAAAGCTTTTGAATGCATTTATATAGAACTTTGCCTCCGTTTTTAAAGAGCGTATAAGGTGAACCATCGGCGTCCGCGGATTTGTTGTTTTTAAGATAAGATATAGTTGTCAGGGCTTCATTATAGTCGGGCAGAGGAACCTCGACTATGTTCTATGATTAAGATCATCTGACGTAAATCTAAACGCATCTCAGGTTAATTTTTAAATTTTCAACTCCTAAATATTTAAGTTCTAACGAGATTTGTAAGCAATATTAGGATGAGCCTTTGGCAGCACACTGAATCCAATATTTTTTATTAAATGGGCTTCCCAAAAGCTCTAGTTCAATCTAATCTAACCTAGTTTAATTAAATGAATGACTACGATTTTTATAATAGGATCAAGATGATTTACCATTTCGACGTGGTGAAGTTTTGACTATAATTCGCAAGGATGAAGATCAATGGTGGACGGCAAAAAATGCACTAGGACAAGTTGGACAAATTCCAGTACCTTATGTTCAAAAGGTTTGTAAGCTTATTATGCATATGTTTGTAAATGCTATACAAATATTTTTTTATTTGCTTCAGTTTGATGAAAACGCTGAGGAGAATAGCTTTGAGCGTCCTTCATCTGGTGGCAGTAACTGTGGCAATTTAATTGGAAGCGGTAGCAGTTTACGTTCGCCACGTGTAACCAGCGGAGGAGTTTGTTCGGCCAGCAACAGCAGTGCACCACATACACCACCGGTACACAATCCTCACCAACTTGGCAATGCTTTAAAAAAATCTGATCTGAATGTAAGCGAATGTAGACAATTTATTCTTCACAAAATCTTATTGTTAAAATTTGCAGCGCAAATTACCTGCTTATGCGCGTGTTAAACAAGCACGTGTACCAAATGCCTACGACAAGACGGCATTAAAACTTGAGGTTGATGATATTATTAAAGTAACCAAAACAAATATTAACGGTCAATGGGAAGGCGAACTAAAAGGCAAGAAGGGACATTTTCCTTTTACGCATGTGGAATTCATCGATAATGATTGCGAGTTAAACAAGTCCGGAGAGGCATCTGAATCGCATATAGGTACATCAATCAATGACTGGGGCGAATAAACTGAATGATTTTTATCACAACTTCTTTAAATTATGTATGCACTATGTATGTATGTATGATTCAATAAGTTTAAACTTCTTCAATGTCAACAAGAAGCTAAGGCTAGACGGGCACAATGTGTATCATATAATGTGGTGCTAGCGTTTTTATTTTTACACTTGGCTTTTAAGCTGAATAATTATGATCTGTGTTTCATTGTATATAGTCACCATTTTAGGATGAGGTTTTCATTAATTTTTTTTAACAGAGAAGCAACGATAAACATGAGTTAGGATTTAAGTTTAATTAAGATTTAAATATTTTAAAGCGTACGATTTTATATATTTCTATTAAAATTTAATGCTATGCACAAAACAAATTATGTCATAGTTTTAATTTTCACCTCTATCTATAGTTTAAAAAGTAAAAATTCAGTTTGAGTAGTTCTAGCAGTGTGTCATTTTGTGGTTGGAGTTTTTTTTACCTGTTCTACTGATTGAAGCGTTTTTTTTTTCTTTAACTATTTCACCTCTGATTATTGCTCAGTTTAAATAAATAAAAATACAATAAGCTTTATTTCAAACAATCGTATAGTTTTCTGCGTTTTATTAGCGTTTATTTTATTTTTTTAAATAAATTTAAAAAAATCTGAACCCCAAATTAGAAACTTGAAAGTCTTGAATAGATATTTATAAAATGAATAAAGTTTTTTTATGCATCCAATATATAAAGTTGAGATGTAGAAAACACATCGCAAAGCAATCTATTAACGTGTATCTCTCTTTAAAACTAATTGACAACGTATCTTTATATTTATAAAATATTTAAAACATTTAACTGATAATTTATTCAGGGAATATTCTAAATAACAAATGAAAAAGAAAATCAAATTATAAATCTAAAAATCCCAAAAAAGAACTATGAAAAAAGGTTAAACATAAAAATAAAATATTGAAATAAAAAAAGGAAACACTTGATCAAAATGCTGCTATGGAATATAAAACTGAAGCTTAGCAATTTCTTTAGTAATCGATAATCATCGTATTAAGATTAAATTCTCAAATTCTAAATATTTTTAAATCGTTAAATTATTAGAAATGTGAAATATTTTCAATTTATTATTAATATTTGAAACAAAACAAAAAAGAATTATGTAAATGAGCATTAAAATAAATATATATCTATTTACCTTAACTAACCATATATTACTTATGATATTGACGAATGTGTTAACATTATGTGAAATAAAACAAAGTGTAAAATAAATGAAAGAGTTTTATTCAAAGATATAAGATAACGGGAGTGTAGTGTCGGATATTCGGTGTGATCTAATGTCCAAGAAACACTTTTCTAGGGTGAGCTAATGACTAGATGAATAAAGAAAAAGAATATGGTTGTCAGAATACATTCCAAACGTCTATAAGACAGGCGATCTCTCCAGTTACTTCAATAACCATTGAAGAAGCTTTTTTTTTTTAATCCACATAAGCCATTTAAGCCATCCGTTTTGTGGTATAAAGAACAGTTATGTATTTGAAGACTTTGTTATGTATTTAAAAATTTCTGTATTTCTCAAAGAGAGTAATGAATACCAATTAAATCAAGGGAAATCTGAAGTTAATTTAAAATGTTTAGGTATTCACAATTACAAATTAAATTTTTTTAAGTACCATTACAAGTTCTTGAATAATTTTAAGCATCATTACCATTATAACAAAAGTATTCAAGTTGGTATTTTTTTTTTCGAAAATCTTATAATTGTCAAATTACTTTTAAAGTGTCAAGTGTACGTTAGAAAACCAATGAAATGTCAACTTCGTTTTGACAGTTTCGGTCACCGGCTCTCCGCCCTAACGCTAATTTTACCATGGTTTATAGTGGATAAGTTTTATTTACCTGTATTTTGATGATTCCTGATGTAAAGCTTGTTATCTCAAAATAGGTACAAAGTACAATGAAAGCAAGAACAATTATAATTAAACAACCTAACAAAAAATAAAAAAATGGGGACCAGACCATGTTTACTGCATATTTTCGTGGTTCCTGAACTCAAATCTGATGTCAATTTAACGCTATCAGTGGTTTGCCTTAACATACAAATTCTTAATAATTTAAGCTTTTAAGAAGGTTTTGAGGTTATGGCAAAGGCTTGACATTATAGGGTTACAAGGACCCTATTCAGCGAGCACGGAAACATGAAAATATGGTATAATTCCCAGAATAAAAAAAATTTATTTTTTGTGCTTATCTATATACATGGTGTCCAGTAGATAATACTGGAAATACTTATGGAGGTGAAAGAGAAGGTCAAGTTAAGCAAAAAATCGTATGGAAGGGGGTTAATTTTCACCCTCCCAAGTTATTGGGTTAATTGGTATTTCATGACTTTAAAGAGAGGTACACATTAACGATCCTGAGTGACTCAAAAATTCAACCACAAAAATGTATGTGGTTGACTGTTGAATGACGAAAGGCCACACATGCGAACCTGCGTAAGAAGAGAGAATTTGAGGATTGCATGTCGCTCATGATCGTTAATGTGTACCCCGCTTGATTCATACCATGGCAGAATTATCCAGGTAGCATTGACAACTGCTTATTTTCTCTTCCAAGGGAAAACATAGCCTGTCAAAAACAGCTGTTAGTGGAACAAAGCTAAAATTAAAGCAAGTGTCGAAAACTAACACTATAAAGTAAGTAAAGTGCTGCCCGCTTAAGCTAAGCCATTCAAACTCGGCGTAAAATAAGATAAAATGTCATAAATAGATCATAGTACAAAACATATTCTTTACCTTTCAAAAAACACCACTTTTAATGAATATTTATTTTATTTCAGCCATTTGCAACTGCAGCTGCTGAGGTTGTTCTTTTTTTTCACTTCAACATTTTTAACATTGGTCATGTTTTCACTTGTTGACAATGACCGATTGAAAGCGCTCTCTTTTGGAGTATATTTTTTGACAGTACATGTTTTCCACAACAACTTTCAATGCTACCTGGTTAATTCAAGAAAAGGTTAATATAATCTTCTTTCCAATGACATCAAAATCATAAACATATCTTTAAAAATAACAAATTTAATTGTACTTCATGTGGAAAAACTCATAGGTTTCCCTCTGCTGCCAGTTATTTTCAACCAATTAAGTTGGGTTTTTGTAGATAATTGCAATGCGAAGGTAATAGGAAACAAAACAATTTAAAAAATATTCAAAAACATTTAAGAAACAAGTGAAAGAGAAATTAAATAACAACAGTTGTGAACGACACATGTTGTCATGACACCTAATTGTTTGAATTTAATTTTGACTGAAACAGTAATGCCCTCTATAGTCGTTTTTCTTGCCGTTCCTTTGAGAAAATTTGTTATCGCGATTATATTAAGGCGAAAGGAAAGCAGCTATAGTATTAGGATCGCGTCCAAATTGTATGCACTTGTTAAGCAAACACAATTGGCACTTTTGATCGTTAGATTTTTTTAAAGAAACATTTTTTATAACCTAAAACAAATGATTTTTTTAGTCTTTTTAATATATAATCTTCGATTAAAAGCTCAAAAAATTTCAGCAGAACCAAAATAATTTATTTGTTTAGTTTAAAAAGCTCCGTAAAGTTGTGTCCACCGCATTTTTTAGGTGCTTCACCATCTACTGAAAACTGCTATAATAATATGTATTTGATAACCAAAAATTTTTATAATTAAAATTCTAAAAAAACATTACCTGAAATAAACAGTCGCTTTAAAACAAAATTTTTAATGCATTGTTTTTTCCCATTAAAATTTTTAATGGGCCCTTAAGCTGTAAGCTGCATAAGATTTTATGTCTGGCAACTCTTTCAGTATGTCATTTTAGACCAACTGGCAAGCAGCGCCCCCTGAACGTCATCAAAAAGCAAACTGTTTGAAATTTAAAATTTGTTGACATTCTATGGAGAAAAAAAATTTATTTCATTCACCTAGGCGACAAAAAGTTTGTGCTTGTTGAAAAGATTTTATTCGTTGCTTTGCTTTACAAAATACCACAAAATATTTAAATTGACTGAAATTTAACTTTCACGGCACCTTTAGCATTATGGATATGTTTACTGATCCCTGTCTGGAACGCCACTTCACCGGACACTGTGCGTCCATTACGCAGGTGCGCTTTAATCCATCTGGAACACAAATTGCAACTTGCTCCTTAGATGCATCCGTTATACTATGGGACTTAAAACAAGCAGCACGATGCATACGGTTTGGTGCGCACTCAGATGCGGTTTATGGTGTAGCATGGTCGCCTAAAGCCAATCTAGTAGCTTCGGCCAGCAAAGATAGAAGTGTTAAAATATGGGAACCGCGCATACGCGGTGTCTCGGGTGAGTTTTTGGCGCATGGCAAACCAGTGCGAAGTGTGGACTTTGATCCAAGCGGAACAATGGTAGGTTCTTAATTTGTTGGTAGAGTGTGCAGAGTTTGTAATAATTTATAATCGTAGGTTATTACTGCCTCCGAGGATAAATCACTGAAATTATGGAAGGTGGCGCAACGTAAATTTCTAACATCCTTCGTGGGTCACACTAATTGGGTACGTTCTGCTAAATTCAGTCCCAATGGACAGATGGTGGCATCATGTGGCGATGATAACACTGTGCGCATTTTTGATGTATGCTCTGGACAATGCGTGCGCATTTTTACAGAAGAACGCGGAGGCAGGGGACAGCAATTGTCTTGGCATCCCAATAGTCGTATCTTGGCTGTAGGTCTGAGTTGTTGCCGTATCAAAATATTTGATATAGGACAATCTGAGCTGATTCAGCTTTATCACGTGAACTCGGCGATTGTCAATGACGTAGCATTCCATCCAAGTGGAAACTTTTTGCTGACCGGCAGTGATGATGGCACAATGAAAATACTTGATTTGCTCGAAGGACGTCCTATTTACACAATGACTGGCCACACAAGCCGAGTGTGTGCAGTGGCCTTTTCGGAAGATGGCACCCGTTTTGCCACAGGCGGCGCTGATCGACAGGTAAAGTTGTTTTAAGAATTTCACTTGGAGATTTTTTTTGTTAACTTTGTTATATTTGGCTTTAGTTGCTCATTTGGAAGTCAAATTTGCATACATATGACTCTTGCGCCTTCCAAGACAAACAGTCCAATGAAGCACTCCGCGAAAACGGTGCTTGTCCACAAAACTCTACAGTCACCTCTGCCGATGAAAGCATTCTAATTGATCCTCGCCAAACAGATGCCTACAAGTCGCAGGATGAAAACTTTAAGGTTATTGACTGCGAACACACGAAACACTCAAAGCTTGACAACACCAACGACAATAATGACAACAACGATAGCAGCAGCTTAGGCAGCACCAGTGACACATCTTTGCTTCATGTGCCAATCAACAACAGCACAAACAGCAAATATTTCTAAACAATGCATTGACACAGTTTATTGCTATTAAGCTACCACCAAAATTAATATTTTTTTTTAAATCTAAACTTATTTAGCGAAACTACGCAAAATTAGTAGGTAAATATTAAAAACCTAAAAGTTTTTAAAAATTCCCTAATTTTTGAGATTTTAAAATTCAAATGTAACTTATTTGATCTTGCAAAGATCAGTTTTAATTTATATACAGCATTTGATGTACCGTTGTTTTTTTATTTATTTATTCTTTTAACCCATTTTTATAAATATTTTAATTAATCTGATAAAAAATTTATACACATTTTTTTCCATCTAATCTTTCCCGTTTCTGTATGCGTTTTAAACGTGGTGGTAGCTTTTATTTTAATGCATTTAATTTTACTATTTTATTATTTTACCTAATCAACTTTTACTATTAATTTAGTTTTTAATTTATTTGCAAAAAACCTGCTAACAATAAAAACTTGACCAAGCAGTTCCAAAAAGGTCTTGTCGCAAAAAGCAATCAAGAGACTGAAAGAAAATTTGTTGCTTTTAAAAATGCCAAATATTTTGATCGAAATAGATTAAGAAATTGCAGCAAACATACATTTTTCATCTCTAAAAATATCAGCATTGAGGTCAAGCTTTCACTTTAGGTAACAGGTGTTACTTTGGCCTCAGTAGGAAATTGGAAGGCAGAGACTGCTCTACATGGAAAAAAAAATAAACGTAATTTAATTCAATCATCATGTCTATAACATGCATCACAAAACTTAAGCAGTTCTGAGTAAAACTTTTGCAGTCTTCAAGAGAAAGATCTTATGCAAGATTTATGGTCAATGGTGAGTCAATAGTACGAAGAAACTCAGCCCTATCGGGCTGTATAATATAATATTTCACGCGGAATCGGAAAAGGGAGTTTTAATTTTTAAGATAATGCTAAAGAAGATTTTGGAAAATTTTAATGCAAACTTGTTTATCATCCGCTGATGAATAATTTGCATTACAAATTTTCAAAATGGTCTTAAGCTTGATCTTAAAAATGAAAACTCCCTTTTCCGATCCCGCGAGATGGTGTATTCCCGATAGGGCTGACTATGAGCTGGATGAGTTTTATGCCAGCACTGACATAGTCAATGGAATAAAATTAGAGCGTCTTCAAAAGCTGGGTTATTAAGCTGGAATAAAAGACCACGTTATAGCAAACAACATCTAGCAGACACGTTTGTGCGAATTAACATGTCTCGAGAAAATTTACAAAAGTCTATTTGATCTACCCCATTTCCAATTGTATTTCAGATAAGATTAATTTAAATTCAGAATAGACCAATTAAAATTCAGGATAAATAAATTGAAAATCAAAAATTCTATTTAAAATTTAGAAAAGATCAAAAGAGATCAAATAAAATTCGGAAATGATTAATTTCAACTCTGAAAAAATCAATTAATATAGAAAACTTGAAATCTACCATTACCATTTCTGTAACCGCTACCATAACCATTAATTTTTAATTGTTATTTTAGTGCTTTTATTGCATAACGTCATTGAATTTTATTTATTGTCTGATTTAGTTAATTTTTTTTTTAATTCTAATTATCGATTTTGAATTGCAATTAATAGGGCTATTCCCAGTTACGGGCAAATAGCTTTGCAAATGTATGCCCTACCAAATATTTGCCATCAACTGTGAGCACACTTCTTAGAACACTGTTGCAAACAAAACTCACAGCTGTTTTGGAGGAAAAAAAAAACAACACGAACAGTATTTGTGGTGTTTTTCATTATTATTTATCAAAGTGTATTATTTATCAAAGTGAGTTCCATATCAGAGTCTGTTAATTTTGTTTTATTAGCGGCGTTTGGTTAAAATGTGACAGCTGATTGATTGGCAAATAAGTTTTGCCCATGCTCGACTGTATGCAATGCGATTTTAGTGTTGCAAATTTGACACAGTCGGGCAAATGCAAATCTGTACATTTTGTTGTTGTGTTGAAAATATTTGCCATCATATTTTGCAAATGCCACGATGCCACGCTATTTGCCCGTAATCGGGAATAGCCCTAATATTTTCTGAACTTTAATTGTTTTTTTTTTTTTAAATTTCAAATAATCTTTTCTGAATTTCAAGGACAATTTCTGAACTTCAATTTCTCTATTCTGAACTTCAAATGGAATTTTCGAATTTTAATTTATCTTTACTGAATTCCAATTGATCTTTTTTGAATTACAATTGATCTTTTCTGAATTTAAATAGGTCAATTCTCAATTTCGAATAGAACTTCTGATTTTCCAATGACCTTTTCTGAATTTCAAATTGATTTCTGAATTTCAATTGATCTTTTCTAAATTTCAATTGATCTTTTCTAAATTTCAATTGATATTTTCTGAATTTAAATTGATTTTTTCTGAACAAAAGGAGGCCGATCTTAACGAAACTCTGTCAGGCTAGGCAAATAGAGTAATAGATGTTTACTGAAAATCGAAATCGGTAAGACTCGATGGGTATCTGCTTTGGACCTATGTATATTAATTTTTTACATTATTTTATCTGTTGTCCCATAAATATTCCCGCTTGTATTAATTAAAAACTCCACGTTTAGGTGTTTTTATTTTTAAACATTTTTTTAAAAATTTTTAAAAAAAAAATTAAATTAATTTTAAGCTACTTGATTTTCTTGAAATAAAAAGGTGTGGTTTTATAAAAACCTCGCCTTTAATTTTTTTTTAGAGATATTTTAAAAAGCTTTTAACTTAATAAAATGAATCTATATTGCACAATTTTTTTAAAAAAACAACAATTTGTTTTTTACTTTCGTACCCATTCGCTGCATTGTGTGCTAGCTCCAAAGAAGTGGCTATTATCGTGATCACACACGAAAAGACGGACATAACTAAATTGACTCAGGAGGAGATGCTGATCAAGAATATATATATACAGTGTTGTAAAAAAATAAGAGCTTTCTAGTGATCGTGAAATTTTTTAACGCAATATTTGCAAAAACAGTCCCACTGTGAAGCAATGCATTTTAACGGTGCTCTGGCAGTTTGCTTTATTGTATTATTTTAGTTATTTTTGTGTGGTACGCGGATCAAATAGGCAACATCGAATTTGTTGTGGAAAAATAATAACAGCTTAGTTTTCAACTATTTTTCAGCTATTGCCGTAAGTAAATACCTCTAAATATCGTACATTTGTTGTTAGTGCTAAAGTTAATTTCCGGTGAAAACGCCAAAATTATGCAGTGTTCAAAGACAATGGCCCATTATCATAGTCAAAATAAATTCGACTTCAAATTTAGTATAAGCATTTTTGACAGTTTTTCAATATATGTTGTCAAAAAGATTGCACTAAATGTAAAGTCGACTTTATTTTGACTATGATAATGGGCCAATGGTATTTTAGGCTATTAATTCAAATCCCACAAAGGAGATAAAAGGAAAAAAGAGGAAAACGTCGGCTCACTTCGACCAACTGCTAGTGCGGTATTGAATCCATTTTGCTCCTCAAATGAGCTACGATAAGAGTTTAATGCCCCATTTACAATTGGAACAATTTTTCCAAAAAATCATCTTTTCGGACGAGGTTTATTTCCACCTGGGCGGCTATGTTAACAAACAAAACTGCCGTGTCTGGGGCTCTGAAAATCAACGGCAAGTGATCGTGGAGAAGCCGATGCATCCAACGAGTCACTGTTTGTTGCGGTTTATGGGTCGGAGGCATCATCGGGCTTTTTTTCAAAGATGAGGACGAAAATACCAAAAATGTCAACTCTGAGCGCTGGAGGAGGACTATTTTGTGCCGAAAGTGGAAGCGCAGGGTCTTGGCGATATGTGGTTTCAACAGGACGGCGCTACACCACACACAACTCTCCCTGATTTGGACTTTTTGCGTAGCAAATTACCGAACCGTGTAATTTCTTGTCGCGGTGATGTAAATTGGCCGCCCAGATCATACGATTTGACGCCGTTGGACTCTTCTCTGTAGAGTTACACGAAGGATAAAGTCTATGTGAATGATCCGAAGACGATTCCAGACTTGAAAAGCAATATTACATCGACGATTAAGGCCATACTGCAAAATGTCATCAACAATATGGTCGAAAGAGTAAGATCTCTACGGAATAGTCGCGGTGAACATATCCGCGAAATAGTTTTTCACATATAATCCTATTGTATGACCTTTCGAACGAAATAAAATATTTGGAAAAATTCCGTTTTATTCAAAATCAAAGTACCACACGCCTTAATGGAACACCCTTTATATCCCTTATAAGCTTTTTGCGACAAGCCCTTAAATAGTCAATAATCTTATATTATTTTTATCAACTATTTCAGGTTCTGTACCTATAAGCAAAAATATAGTTTTTTTTTTAAGAAAAAAATTAAAACAATAAAGAACAGTATCCGAAAAACTTAGTAAAATAGTATTTTTAAACTTAGACTTACAGTAAATTTAATCTTTTAAATGAAACTTTCTAAAATTAAAAAATTATTTACATAATTTTATTCTTCCAGGTTAACGATGCTGATATGTGTTGGCAGCCAACACAAGCTGTTCTGGAAGCTAGTTCAGACTCAAATACAATGGGTTTATTGACTGTAACTTAATTTGCTCTGATATAAAGTTTATATTGATGGTACAAAATTTTAATTTTACATGTGATTCTTCTAGGGTTGTGAAATAGATATGGAGGAGCAGAGCCAAAACTTCGAACAGGAGCCGGAACAGAATCAAGCTCCGGACCAGGACATGCACCGGAAAACCGACTCGGACACAGACTTATGCTCAAAAGCAATGCATCTATTAGAAACTGGCACTGACAAAATGCGGCTTTGTCGGGAATTTAATGAAGTGCGCTTAGAGCTTTTAAAGATAACAAAAATGCTGCATAACCTTAACAAACGTGTGGAAATCATGTCAGTTTTACTACTAAAGTGATATTTTGCATTTGTCGACATTTGTGTGATGGCCTCCGTGGCGCAATTGGCTAGCGCGTTCGGCTGTTAACCGAAAGGTTGGTGGTTCGAGCCCACCCGGGGGCGATTACTTTTTTTTAATTTATTTTATTTTATTACATAAACACATTTTTAGATTTTTGTTATTTTGAAGTAGGTTAATTTATTTTAATAATTTAATTCAACTACTAAAATCGTTAAGAAGACATCACAAAGTTTGCATATTTTGAAAATTTATCAGTTTGTTTAAAAACATTGCGCTTAAATGTTAATCATAAGAAATGTGTGTTTATTTTTATTGTGTCATGCATGAAATCTATTAATTAAAATTATCTTGATTGAACATTTTTTTTTTAATTTCTGCTAAAATTTTCAAGTTCTATTCTCTAAAATTTTTAACAATATTGAAATGAATTCTCTTAATGAAGTGCTAAAAATTTAATAAAAAAGTGTTGCAGAAACTACAAATTAAGAAATTTTTCGAAAATATAAGGTGCAATTGTATAAACTGCGTCAAATAATTTCATCTTAGTTGCTGCTACAGCTGCCCGTTTTACTACCTAACTGTGCTAATACCGCTGCTCTTCATCTAAAAGTCTAATTTTAATTTGGCAACTTTTTTAAACTTGCAATAAAGCTCATTTCATTGCTTTACTCCGACATAGCTAGTCGCCTTGCCCGTCTTCTTGATAGCTTCCAATAGTTCATCGGACGATAATGTTGAAGTCACCAGCACAGTTTTCGTGTCCAAGTCAATTGAAACTTTTTCCACCTTATCTGCAAAGATATAAAAAGTACATTAACAGTAAAATAATAGTAAAAACAGCGCTACTCGTGTGCTAAAAAAAGCTTTACTAATGATTGATTGATATGTACAAAGTCTGGACTAACTTATCTTTTGAGTATTTTTCTAACACTTCAACTAACACTTCTTTGTTGTTGTCTGGAGAAGTTATTATTTCTTAGGTTAAGCTATATTCTAAGGCCTTAGGATAGACTCGGCTTAGTTCTAGCAAAGCATATGTATCAAGATATTCACTTTATTTTCTTCATTAACTATGTTGTACCACATTTTTAAAGCCCGTTTTTCTAATTGCAAAATTTTTCTTGGATGTGCTCGAATTGTTTTGTACTGTGGTTTTTATAACTGCTATTAATCTTACAAAGATATTAAGCAAATTTACATATTTCAATCAAAAATTTCTTAGTAGACTTCAATATCTGATGAATTGCTCATTAAAATTTTTTACTAATCTCTTTTGATGAATTTTTTGTTGACACAAACGTTTATTGATATTTAAAAAAGAAGTATTTATTCTTTAAAAATTTTAAATATGCGAAAGTGCATGACACTTTACAGTTTAGCTCATGCACATCACAACACAGTTGCTGAAATTCTAAGAACAAATAAAGTCTGAGCTATATTAACTTTAAAAAAAAATCATAATCATACCAATGGAATATTTTTTAACACGGCAAATAAATGCAAGGCCCAAGCACATCATACTAGAAAAGGCAGACAAATTTGTACATTGAAATTCCGATAAAGTATATGAGCAGAGCATATCTTTCATATTTGACTTAAACTTTATTAAATTGCATTTTACCAACACTACACACTACCAACACTGATTCGTGTCAATATTATCGCATTTGGACTTCAACTTACCACCCAGTTTGCCTAGGACGCGCTCCACTGCTCCAGAACAGCCTGTGCAGGTCATTTCAACTTTGAACTCATGTACCTAGTCAACAAGTAGACAATTTACAGAGAAAACAGAATCAGAAATAAAATCCAAACTTAAATTATCAATTTAAACTTACTGGCATCTTGACGAAGAAATTCAAAGTCGCAGCTTCTAAAACACTATTCGTTCGAAACTTTATTGATTTCTACAACGTTGCAGAGAATATGAAAGTAGCTGAAGTGTAGCGATTATTGTGATAAATTAAGTTAGATTTTTTACAAGTTTGTTTTGATTGTCTGACTGCTTTGGTTTAACGTTCACACAACCACGATATATTTGTTCACAACGATGGAAAATATTTAAGAAAAATTTAACTAAGTTGACTGCTTTCAAAGAAGAACTGATTTTAATTGAGTTTAGTGACAGCGAAAGATGGGAGAATGTAATTGAAAAAGATGACAGCATCTCAAGCTCCCCTTCAAATTTTGACACTTTGTGGATTGTGTTTTTTCCAAAGAAGTAAAATATAAGGAAATGGCGTTGCTACACATACACTGTACGTGAACTGTTGCACCATCGTAAATTGTGCGAGCGAGAAAGGTATTTTTTTTTGACATTTCTGAGAAGTATTGCATCTGATTGGAGGACTCCTCAACAAAATAGTTAAAAATAATTTAATTTCAAGCATTTTCACTGCTTAAAAAGTGACAAAATCAAATAGAAAAAACTAAAAAATAAATGCAATATGAGTTGTACGGTTAAAAATTTTAAAAGTTCCCGAAAACTTAAAAACAATGCGATTCTGTTATACAGGTAAATATGTCCATACGGTTTAAATTCTTTTAACAAAAGTGCTTTATTTAGTTTCTGACGATATTTTTTAACCTATTTATTTTAGAAATATATATATATTTCAATTAAAAATGGTTTAAAAATGCAAATTATACCCCGTTGATTTTGCGCCAGTTTAATGAAACCACTTCTGTCAAAATGCAAACACTGCTTCAGGGGCGCAGTCATTTTTCACAGTTGAATATATTTTTAGGGCGCTCTTGTTTTCAGCATAGTGAATCAGATTTTGTACTTGTTCGTTAAATTTTTCTGATTTCTGCACAACAACAAGGCAGAAACACAAAAAAAAAAACAAGGATTTCATATGTAATTAAAGTTTAAGTTTAGAAATTATAGGCCTTCAAATTTAGAAAAATTACATAAAAATCTTGCTGTTTTTCTCGTCTGGGTATTAAAACAAGGGGAGATTACGATTTCCGGAGCGCCGTAATTTGACAATGGATTCAGGAAGGTCTTTAACAAAAAATTAGAATGCCCAAAGGAAAAAAATCGATTAATCGATTTGTTTTCAAATTATCGATTTTTTAAGGAAAATTTTTATTTTTTTAGATATTTTAAGAAAACTATCTATATTTTTCTAAGTGTATAACCGATATTGCTGATGAAGGTGTTATTTGAAAGGTAATACATAAAGCTTTTATTTTAATTTTAAATGAATCAAATCCGTTGAGTATTTAATATTTGATAGCTTTTGGTATGCAAAAGTAAAATATTTGCTTATATAAAACCGTTATTTTCTCAAAAACAACCATTATTACTATGGATTATGAAAAGTAAATTATTGAAGCGTGAAATTTATCTTTCGTTTGGTATATAAAATATATGAGTTATTTAATTTTTGATGTGTTGTTTAATGATGAAATGTTTTGCTCTTGTACGGAAAGTTGTTAATTCAAGTATAGTTACCTTAGTTGTTTTGTATTCTAATTCCATATTTTCTTATATCACCATTACAATAAATTATTGTTCTTAAGGGCACATTGTAGCTGCAATATTTATCTGATTGAATAGGATTTTCTAGCCAGCGAAAAAAAATTTTAAATATTTAGTTGATCAGTTTTGGACAATGCAATAGCAAATAGCAATTTTTATTAATATTATGTAATATAGTGTAAATTGTAAAGAATATATCTATATATATTAATATATCAAATGAAAGATTAAATTGAAAGCTTTAAAAATAAAATATAGTTTTAGTACCTAAATAACGAAAATTTTGCAGAAAATAACGGTTTTTTTAATTACAAAATTTCAAATATGATATGGTTTTGCTTACAAAATTACAAATACGCTTGCAATGGTATAAGTATTGTATATAATTGAAAAGGTAATTAATTATCTTTCAAATGACATACCAATCTTTTAGATACATTGGATAATGGCAAAGAAATGGATGTTTTTTTGAAGATCTTTCAACAAAAAAAAAAAAAAACTAAAAAATCGATAAATCGATAACTAGTTGAGTAATTGATTTTTTGTTCGGCCAAACTTCGGCGCCGCGGAAATTGTAATCGTGCCTAAAACAAATATAATGCGTGCATCTATTCAACGAGGTATCAAACATAAAATTCCAAGCATAAGCTTTTTAAAATATAATTTTTTTTTAATTAGAATTTGTCTGAAAAACTAGTGGTTCCCTTTTTACGAAAGCAATACATTAAAAAGAGAATTATTAAAAAGATAACTACATCCAGAAGTGCTGTAGACACTGAAGCCTGTGTTGGACTAAGCAGCGGCCAAAGGCCTCCTATTAAAAAGAGACAACTAAATACATTTTAGCGATTTTAAGAAAAAAAAAAGGGTTGTATCTTAAATGCATGTATTTTTATGTTTGATATTTTGCTGAATAGATACTAGTTTTGTTGGAAAACTTAAAAAATCAGCTAGATTTTTGGTGCATTTTTTCCAACGTTGGATGCTTATAACTTCCAAGCCAATTGCGAGCTATCTGAAATTTTTTAAATAATTAGAGTTGTTGCTATTCTTTAAATGTTCCTAAAATTGTAATCCATAACAACAAGGGCTTAGAATATTCACACATCTTTACTCACAATCATTTGCTTGAAGCATACAACACCCAATTTTATTTTCATTTCATTTTTGTGTGTAACGTAGTTGGCATGCTGTTGATCATTCAACATGAATTCTTCGTTTTAATATTTGCTTGTGTATCACAAACAAACTCAAACAAAGATCGATCTTAACAATTCGATGTATTTCAGTTTAACACTTGTGTTTGCTTCAAACGTAAAAAACGAATGCTGTTCTGGTTGCTGTGTATCGTATAGAACTGTCATTTTGCCAAATGTAGCAAATATTTTTCTAATTGGCGCCGAAATTTGTTACATTCAGCCAATTCAATATGCTGCACAGCAACCAGAACAGCATTCGTTCATGACGCACAAGCAAATATTAAAACAAAGAATTCATGTTGAATGATCAACAACACGCCAACTCCGTTACACACAAAAAAGAAATGAAAATAAAAGCGTGTGTTGTGTGCTTCAAATAGTGTTTATTTTCATTTATGTTGGAGATTTCTGTTACATGAGTGAAAATTTCTGAACCCTGAAAACAACAAACTTTAACAGTTTGGGCCTTCTTTTACGATACAACTCAATACGGCCCTGTGTGATTGTGTGTGACCCAACACCAATATAGAAAATGCCACACATCTGCTATTACACCATTCCTTGTATTTAATACCTTGAACACATTGACGACGACAGCAACAGTGCGTCAAATGGCAAATTATTTTTACATGCTTTTCTTATGGAGGTGAAAGTGGTGAAAATGTTGCAACGACAATGAGAGATTGTAACAAAGTCGCTGTCGTCGGTTCAGAATTTTTTCCTAATTTGACGTGCGACAACAGAGCAATATAAGTGTTTGTGTATACGTGAATGAAACAATCTAATGATACTTCCAGATTGTTGTTTCTTTCTTCATGTTGTTTCGCACTGTTGCAGTCGTCGTCAATGTGTTCAGTACATTACTTCTTTGTTTTTTAACGCATTCAGCGGACTCAGCTGTTGTAGTTATCAAAAATAATGGTTGACAAACATTGACAACGACAGCAGCATTACGACTCGACATAATGCCCTGCACACATTCGCGTCTACACGACTTTACGACTCTACAAGCGGAGAGAGTCAACAATCTGGAAAAATCATACAATTGTGTCATTCACGCATACACGAGCCCTTATATTTGTGCTGTTGTCGCTCATAAAATTAGAAATAAATTTATACCGACGACAGCAACATTCGACGACAGGACATTTTTTAGCTCCATATCACCAAAAGAAAAGCATGTCAAATAAATTTGACAGTTTTCGTAACGTCGTTGCTGTCGTGAATGAGTAAAAAATTCTATGCTACATGAACACAACTGTTAATTCAACTGTCAAATGTTTCTACTGACTAATAGCCGATACACATTATTGTCTGCTACAAGCGACGAACGCCACTTGTCAAAAAATATAACGCATGTTTTCTTATGTAGATGTATTTTTTGAAAACAACACGACAAAGAGAGAGCACGATTACAATTGTTGTTGCCGCAGACTTAAATCTATTTCTAATTTGACAGACGACAAAAGCGAATATAGCAGAGTTTTTTAATGTTTTGTATGAAACGCAGATTGTCGCTGTTGCGTTCATTATAATCAAGTCTTCGAGAATACTGAGACATTTCTCTCTCACGGCAAGTTTTCGTTTTGTTAGTGGACGCCTGTTGCAGTCTATGTGTATCGGCTATAAGGCTGCCAATCCCAGCATTTTTTTATACATTTATTTTATCATTAAAAACTCTACCATCCACACAAAATTTTTCAAAATAAGTTTTATTTATTTTTCCTATTGATCTCATTATATTTTTAAAACATATCGTCATATGAAATTTAAAATACCGTAAGGTACCAAAAAATCAAAATCGACTTTTTGATTGATTATGATGCACCGTATTAAAATACATGTTCCTGCAAAATTTTATGCACAACTAAAAACTAAGTTTTTATTAACAAAGTTTTGAAAGCCCTTAGTGCAATTTTTTTTTTAAATTTAGCAAGTTTTTTTATGCTCCCGTCAAATTTTTAAAATGTAACTTACGGTTTTTTGATTTCGTATGACGACATATTTTTAAACTTTTTGAAAAGACCCAAAAAAACGCCGAGACACGTAAACTTAATTTTCGGTCGTAGAATTTAGTGACATAGTCAGTTTTTCCAAATCAAATAAAAGTCTCGAGATATTCAGATTTAAGATACTTGACATTCATTAAACCTTTATTTAAAAACATGTATAGCTTTTTGACCATTTCTTTTTATTGTCTTTTTAAAAATACCTCCAACGTGAAAATCAAGTTAGCCATTGTTGAATCTATGATTTTTCAAAAGTTAAGCAATTGCGCTTTTTCTGCCATTTTAACCAAATTTAAATGTTAAACGTAAAAACTTTTAAAAAAATCTTTACATTTTTTTACTCAAATTAATGTTTTAATTTCATAAGTAGATTAAATTCTGAAAGTTTAAGCAAAATCGGAGGTGGTCAAAATTGTTGGTCTCCAAAAAAAGGGATATAATATAGCTAAAAATGGGTCTAATAGTGACTAACAGCATTAGTGACTAACAGCATTAACAGCATGACTAACGAATGATCCAACGAACGAGTGTTAGGTGAACGTTGTTGTGTTCTAATTAAGATCTGTAACTCTAACGAACTTGTTCGCCAACCCGTATGGTCCAATTATGTAACGCAACGCAAGGTGGCCGTAGCAAATGGCGGATTGCACGTAGATAATTTCGTGTTGATTATGCAAACGTACTTACTTACTTAGTTGGCGCTAAAACCGTATGTCGGTCTTGGCCTCATCTAAGAATTTAGTGTAGAATTGAAAAAAGTGGTAGATCTACCACGATTGACAGCACTGGCTGTCACAAGGCCGTAGAGTGACATTAGTTCAAAATGAAGTTTGAATTTGTTATACGTTTATCTTAAGATTGTGAGATAAGATTCTGTTTTTATTTATATTTTTCTAAGCTTCGTTGCGTGGTGCATAACCAGATTCACACAAAGCCCATGCAACAGAAATGCACGTGACATTTGCTACGGCCACCTTGCGTTGCGTTACACGAACATAATTGGACCATTACGGCAAGCAAACGTTTCTTACGTTAATTGAATATGTTAAACACAAGCTGTTGCCAAATCCAGCATTGCTAGATCAAACATTTTCAAAGTTTTCTGAATGTTATCTATTTTCTTAAAGATTTCTTTAATCTTTTTCTTTTGTTTCTTGTTTGTTTGTCCCGGTTTATACTCGTCAAGACTTGACGTTCAAGTTTTGCATATTCCCTTTTAAACTTGACGATTCAATTTACACTAGTCATTAGGGGCTTTCAGACCATCGTACATGTGCGATGACTTGGGCATGCTCGACGACATGTACGATCATTCGAAAGCAAATGAGACCGTCGGACCGACATGTCGGACGAAAATCAAAAATTTTTGATTTTTCTGCCGGTCGGACCGACATGTACGATGTTATAAACGCAAGTCGGTCCGACTCGCTGCATTTTTTCATTTCATTAAAAGCGTCAGCGGGTGAACAGCAACGAAGCGGAAAAAATATTAGAGAAAATTAATATGGAAAACGTTTGAAACATTTTATAATTGTTTATAATTAATTAAAATTGATAAACAATTCTCTAAATATGAAAAATGACTGCTAAATCATAAGGTCATAAAAAAATTGTTCTGCCATTACGCCGATGTGCTCTATTTGAGAGCCAGCAATGAAATGAAGTCGTCGCACATGTACGATTGTTTGAAAGCTCAACAAAATAGTCCCGTTAGTTTGTCGTCGTACATGTCAGCGTACAAGTACGTTCGTCTGAAACCCCCTAAGAGTTGACGGTCAATTGTTTCTTTCACTCCTCCCTTTTTCTTCTCAAGTTTGTACTGATGACGCCGAAATAAAATTGAAAATAGCGGGACAACGAACGAACACAAAACGAATTGCCCAAGAATTGACGGTACGGTCAATTTCTTTCTTTCCCTTTTGTTACTATTCCCGCTCCAACGAACGCAAGACTTGACCGTCAAGTCTTGACGTGTATAAACCGGGACTTGGCAATGCTCAGTTTGTTAAATTTGTTCATTTTGTTCAAGACAGCTGTTTATTGTTGATTTGTGTTTTTGAATTTCTATAAATTTTGTGAATTTAAAAAAAAAGTGTTAGTGCTAATAATTAAATGTATGCAGCGATTGAAGTTTAAGATTTTCACCATGCTGATGGAAGTGAGTGGAGGGTGCTAAGACGAAGACTGTGAGACAGCTCAAAGGTTATGGAGCTAGCAGACGCTGAGTGAGTTTTTTCATAAACCGTATTTTAAAGTGCATCAAAACTTTTGACCATTGCACGGGGCGCTTCACCCTCATCGAATCAACGTCAGCTTCAGTATATATTAATATTTTTTGCTTTATTTTCCATTTTCTACAAGCACATATATGTAACGATTACTTTAAAGTGTTTGTTTGATTTTGACATGTTTACTCGTGATTTGATTGGCCGTTAGAGATACAGTTCGTCAGCTAACAGCTGTTCTAGTTAGTCCATACCATGGTAATCTTTAAAAAAATAATTTTGAAAAAAATAATCCTGAAAAAAAATCTTAAAAAAAATTTTTTTAAAAAATATGCATAAATCTTAAAAAAAATTTTGAAATTGTAAAGGTTATTTCGAATAAAGTGTAAAATTTCGAAAAAAAACGGAAAAGTGTCAAATTTCGAAACAATAATGTTGGCAAAAGAATGATTATTTTTCATGAATTTTATCTCCTAAGCTTGCGAGCGTGCTTTTTTTTTGCATATTTGAGCTTAGAAGGTCCAAATACATATAATAAAAATTGGAGTGTGGACCCTAAAATAGAATCATTCATTTATTTGTTCAATTCGGCACTTATTCGATATTTTACACATTTTAAAATTTTGACATTTCAAAATATAACACTATTTAAAAATTTCACATTTTTTTAAATTTGACAATTTCTTGCAATATTTTATACTTTTCGAAATTTGAAACTTATTAAAAATTTTTAAAATTTTTTTGGAACTCTTCAAAAACCTACGCATAGAATTTAATTTGCGCCCGATTTAAAGAATACATTCTATGCGTAGGTTTTTCAAGACTTTTTTCAAGATTTTGTTTTCAAGATTTTTAAATTCTGCGAAACGACCCCAAACCGACAAACAATTTGCACTGGACCACTGGACAAATTTAAAAAAAATCATCCTTTATTTTAAAAATTTTATATGAATTTATTTACAAAAATTTAAATAGAAAAATTAAGCATATTCCAATATTTATTTAATTTCCAACATTTCTTATTTGTCTTCGAAACTCAATATAAATTTAGGTAGTATACATATTAACAAAATTTTATGGCAAGCATTACTTTGAAACTATTAAAAATTTGATATACAAATATTTCGTTAATTATGTTAGGAAAGAAGAGTGCCAGTTCGAGATAAAGGAATCAGAAACATTATTTTTCTTAACAATTGCATTTTATCTAATATTTGTTGATATTGAATAGACGTACGCCATGAAATTGTGGTAATTTTGGCAAAGTAACACTAACCAGCGAAGCGAAATTGACAATGAAATGGTCTGTATCGTTGCGCGTGTAAAGACATGTAAGCAAGAAGCTGCAAGGAGAAGAATTTATTTAGACGGTCAAATAAATAGCATTATGAAAATTAATTGGCGTTAAGAATTTGTTCAATACATACAGCACTATCGGCACTGCTGTCAAAAACTTTCGTGTCGCCGTAAACTGTTCGCCGTCATCAATCTGCTCCCAGTGTGTTAGCATGCGTGCACTATCATTCTCAATGCTCATCCAGGGTGCTCCTTTGATAGAGTGTAAAAAGTACAAATGCGCCTAAACAGAGGAAAATTGGAGTGAAAGAGTAATTTATGTTTAGATTTCAAGCCACTTACTGTATTATGCAGGATGTTGGTAATGGTCCAAGCCATTGCAATGCTTATGAATGGGATTGAGAGCAGCACCAAGTGAGCTCCAAGTACAAATAAGAAGTATGCTAACCATATTCCACGCGCCCCCAACCAAGAGCTGTTCGGATTGGGTTCACCATGACCACCGGCAATTGCTGTCATTTTGTACGTTGCACTTTGCTGTAAACTACTAACTTCCAATTTTAATAAACTTTTTTTTTATGTATAGAAAATAATTTCTTAGCATTTAATGCTTTCTACAGATTTTTTCAATTGTTTTTCTTTGTTACTTGTTTGTTGACTAAATTGCCTTTTTTTGCACATCTACGTGAAAATCCATACTACGTAGCTAGCACGTAAAACACTTGAAACCGAAAAACAGCTGCTCAAGCTTTTGTCTTGTAATGTATCATGATACAATTAGCAGGTACTATTATAAAATTTGTTTAAGCCCGTATGATACTTCATTGTTTTGTCCAATTTTTATTCATTGACAATGAAACTAGAGCAGTTGAAAGCTAAAATACAAGAAGTGTGAGTGTATACGTATATAGTACGAATTGGACAAAAAATGTGCGACGGACAGCATTTTCAATGCATTGTTCTTTACGTTTCTCTCAATTCCTCACTCGATAAGTTTCCATGATACAAAGAACTACAGATAAAGTATTGCGCATGTCCGCCATCTTTGCTGTGACGTGCAAGGTGCTCCTTGGTTAAAACGTAGTCACAATTTATTCATAGGGTATAAAGATTTTAAAATGCCTACATTTTCTTATGAAAACTTGTTTTACTGATATGAAATAAATATTGTTATATAAAGCACATGTTCAAAATAAAGTAAATATATTTTTTAGTACTGTTTGTGAAGAAAAATTTGCATATTTTGTAGGGGTGCTTTTTCCCCTTTTTACCGATTTACACAAAAAGCGGCTACGTTGCTTGATGTGCTTGACAGAATTTTGACTGTTTGTTCGTTTTCATTTTGCTATCTTCGTCACTTTTCTACATTTTCTTTTGAATGTATTCATCAAGTGTCACATTTGACGAGCACCGATGACGAGGTGCGCAATAAATTTTGTTTGTTGCGCCGGGAATACTTTACCTGTAGCTCTTTGTATCATGATAAGTTTCGATCAAATATTAAGTGTCAAAAACAAGCTTGAGCTCTTTCTAACGTAGCCAATAAGAAAAAAAAGATAAGATAGTAACGTTGCGGAGATGTAAAAAATTGACACGATGTATATTTTCATCCTTTTCTACAATATATATCTGTCTAGCCCACTTGTCAGATTTTTAAATTAGACAAAACAATGAAGTATCATACGGGCTTTAGTAAGGTTTTGTTTTTATTGTTTTGTTTTAGAGCGCCGCTCTGCATTTATATGTATTGCCACAGTAGAAATAGACAAGGTGGTGTTAAGGCTGAATGTGTTCTCTTTTTTAGTGACCATAACTGTCAAACTTAGCCATTTTGGTATTTTTACTTTCATATTGTATTATGAGAATAATGGTTGCAGATTTTATATGATATATCAACTTCGTTTTGACAGTTTCGGTCACCGGCTCTCCGCCCTAACACTACCTTGTCTAATTTTGCCATGATGAACTCCGGTGGAGCTAAAAATATTGGACGAATTCAAAATAATATTACAAATAAAAGATTGTTTTTTATTAAAAAAATTACCTTGAGTCCGGATTAAGTCCAGAAGCATAAATTACTAGTTCGAATAAATATTACAACATTAAAACTTAACACTTTAACTAAATATACTTATTATTCAAATTTCAAAAGAAAAAACCTCTTAATTAAACTATAGCATAAATATATCTAAATTTTTTTTTATAAAAATCGGCCCAGTACTTTTGGAGTAAAGTTATTACTTAGTTGGCGCTACAACCGTTTGTCGGTCTTGGCCTCATCCAAGAATTTGCGCCAGCCATTTCTGTCTTTCGCTTGCTGGTGCCAGTTGGAAATTCCAAGCTTCGTCAGGTTGTTCTCTACTTGGTCTTTCCAACGAAGATGCGGTCGTCCTCTTCTGCGTTGACCGCCGCTGGGTACCGAATCGAATATTTACTTCACTGGAGCATCGTCTTTCATGCGCTAAACATGACCTAGCCAGCGAATCCGCTCGATTTTAATGCGCTTGACTATGTCGATTTCAGCGTTCAGCTCATACAGTTCATCATTCCACCGTATTCGGTACTCGCCATTGACGCAGATTGGTCCGTAGATCTTACGAAGAATCTTTCTCTCGAATGCTCCTAAAGTCTTTTCATCTGAACTGCTCAGCGTCCAGGTTTGTGATGCATAAAGTAGGACGGGCATGACGTGCGATTTATAGAGCGTGATTTTCGTTCGTCAAGAGAGGGCTCTGCTTCTCAATTGCCTACTGAGCCCCAAGTAACACCTGTTGGCAAGAGTTATTCTTCGTTTGATCACAATGCTGATGTCGTTGGTTTAGTTTATGCTGGATCCCAGATAAATGAAGTCCTTCACAACCTCGAAGGAGGTATTGTCAACTGTAACTTGGGTTCCAAGACGCTGGGACTGTTTGTTTGTTGACGCCAAGTATTTCGTCTTATCTGCATTCACTGCAGACCCATTCGATTTGACTTTCTTTCTAATCTGGAAAATGCTGCACTGACTTCGCACGTATTATGGCCAATGATATCGATGTCATCAGCATACGCAAGCAGCATAACACTCTTGTAGAATATTGTGCCACTACGTCTCAGATCAGCAGCTCAGATAATCTTTTCCATCATTAGGTTGAAAAAGTCGCACGATAAGGAATCACTTTGTCTGAAACCTCGTTTGGTAACAAATGGTGGGGAGAGGTCCTTCCCGATTTTAACTGCGCTGCTGGTGTTGCTCAGTGTCATCTTGCAAAGTCGTATTAGTTTTGCAGGAATACCAAATTCAGACATGGTGGAGTACATGTCCTTCCTTATTGGGCTGTCGAAGCCGGCTTTGTAGTCGAAAAAAAGATGGTGGGTGTCGACTTGTTTTTCTTGTGTCTTCTCCAAGATTTGTCGTAGCGTGAAAATCTGGTCTATAGTGGACTTTCCAGGTCTGAAGCCACACTGATTGGAGTAAAGTGGTAACATTAAATTTGCACTTAAATTTTATATAATAGTATAGATATAGATAGAATATGTACGATATGTAGCTGGAAGTTCAAATTTAATGCAAAAAACTAAATGTGTTTAGTTTAATCTTTTTAATAGGCGGCCTTCGGCTGCTGCTTTGGGATTACAACCCTCAGTAAGTTCAATACCGGCTTCGCTGTCTACAGTACTTCTGGATATAATTTTCTTTTTAATTGTTTTTGTGTTCTTTGCATGTTTTATTTTTTTTTTAATTTGCAACAAGAAACAAATATTTTCTGAGAACATATGTTTTTATTTGACATTTGCATGTTTGCATTCAACGCCATCTAGTTGACAACTACTTTTCATGAGCAGCAAATCAAAATCCAAATCCAGATTTGGATGTTGGAAAAAACGCAGCTACTATTAAAAGTTATCTTCTTGATTCTTAATTAAAAAATCTTAATTATTTGATAAGATTTGTCTTTGAAATTTACTAAATTAAGCTTTTTAAAGCAAATCGGAATCTTATTAGGATTTAACCTGAAAATATACTTACGTTGGGTTAGGTTAAGGTGGCGGCCGGTAAAAAACCGCCTTACATAATAGGACTCACGAGCAGCGAAGAAAGGGGTGTTGGTCTGTGAAGAGATCCGCATACACAGAGAAGGCTAGATATTTCGTATAATGTATATTTCTGAAGGAAATTCATTATAGGTATTCTCTATGTCATTCTATATCTAGTTTAGTGAAGGACTAAACTAGTTTTTTAAATGGGCCTCCAGTCTGGTCAATCCTCGACACGGTTCGCATGACTTCTTACTTGAGTCTCACACCGATGGGCAAAATCCACCACAGGCAACACTAAGAATATTGAGAGTCGGAACGCTGTGGGTTGCGTCCGCCCCTTAGCTAACCGCTGCCGTACAGAGTAGCTTGACTACTAGGCTGAGGATTTTTGCCAGCCTTAATTGCCTATACAATTGAGGAACTCCTAAAATATTTTGCAATAAAAGACATACAACTGTTTTACAATGATAACATTTTTTATTTTTATTTTGGAACCATTAATTAATCTTATGGCTTTCTATTGTTAGACTTAAATTAACAAATTCTCACAAAATATTCACTATAGAATATCTAAGATTTGATGTATATATAAACAAATATATATAAAAAACCTCTACATAGCAAATATTCGTAGTACAAGAAGTAAATGACAAAAAATGTATTGCATATAATATGGTGAAACAGAACGATAACTTAAAAATATTAAGGAAAAACTTAACTAAGCATATAAATTTAAAACAAAAATTAATTAAAACATAATATGCTGCAATGTTACTTGATTGTGTGTATTTTTAACTTAAGTTATATTTTAAATTATTATGGTAACCCGTTTTCGATCGCTTCCAGTTTCAATTTAGTCAGAAACATAAAATTTAATGTTTTATCTATTTTTGGACTAATTAAATGATCTTTAAAATAATATATTCTGGAAAGTTTTTAGTTTTCGGAAACTTTCGGAAAATGCAATTTTAATTTTTTGGCACCTGGAGCTTGTTTGGTGTAAAATTTTTTAAAAACTAGAGGAAATATTTTTAGGATTAAAAAGAAAAATTTAATGAAACCTAATAATTTTTATGTAAAATGAGAAATTTGAAAAATTTATTAAGTTGGAACTTCCACTTAAGCAAATAAAATAGTTTACAAATAGTACAAAATAAGATTTTAAAATTTCTCATTTTTAAAATAGTAAGTTTTATGTTTTAAAAATAAGGAGTCGAAAATGGGTTCTTGAGCTTTTTAAAATTATATATTTTATTTTTGGTATAAAGTTAGTTTATTCAACTGTCGTAAAGCAACTCTTTGGATTATTAGAAGTACTCAGAATATTTGAGTTTATGCCAACCGACACGTTGCCTTTTTAACTCTCTTAAACTATTTGGAAGCCCATAGAAAAAGTATATAGATAAGCCTAAATGAGGAAGAAGAGGAAAATGTTAGGTTTTGCCAAAAATTGTGAGGAGAAGCAAATAAAAGTATAAGGAAAGAATTATTATTTATAATATCAGCAATGAAATAAAATAAAATATTCATGCAATTGTACGTGCAACAATCAAAACATAATCATATGACAATATGTAATTTTATAATACAATAAATTTAAAATATTTTCAACTATTGAAGCTAAATACGCTTAGACACAATTAAGCTAGACTAGATAAAAAGGAATAGTTTGTGACTTTTTGGAACTTGTATGAATACTTAAAAATAATATGAACTAGTAAGAAATTATCTTCGACTGAACCGAAGTTAAATACCCCCGTATTTTACAGCCGTATTTTAGTATGCTAGAAGCTTTCAATGTTGTATTATTTTAATGACGTCACTTTTATAGGGCGTGGTTTATATCCAAATGTTTCAAATTTGAAATACAGAGTACATTTTAACTATCAAAGCTTATGTGTAAAATGTAAAGTTTAAACCATTATTTTTATTTTGAATTTATGGAGGTTTTGCTATGATGATGACGTTACTTTGTATAGGACATAACAATATCGACTAAGAAGGTGATGCAGTGATCAAGAAAATTTATACTTTTCAATACCTGTTACGCCTTCTTATTGGCGTTAGAAATGGAGTGACGAAGCTAATATATCCCTTACGCAGTATTCGTGGGGGTATAAAAAGACATATTTAACTATAGTTAATTTTGAGATTTTCCAGACTTTGCTTTCTTTAGGGGTAATATTAACATGTATTGTTTTTTTTTAAATTTTTTATTGGCTTAAACGCTCATTTAACTATTAAAAAAATAAATCCAAATTTAGTTTTTGTATGACCAAGGCATTGCAAATTGAAATAAACAATAAATGTACTTAAAATTGTAACACTTAAAACTTTAAACGCGTTTTTCTCAAACCGTAATTTTTAGAGTAGGGCGACCAATAAGCGCTTTTTGAAAGAAATGAATATATAGCACGTAGTATGCAAATTTCGTATAATTAAAGAATAGCGACAACTTTTTCGATCATACGGATTTTTACCTCCTTAATCCAAATCTGTAACAATTTCAGGCCGCTCACAATTGGTTTAGAAGCTATAGGCCTCCAAAGTTGCAAAAATAGCCTACAAATCTTGCTGTTTTTTTAGTGTTCCTCCTTATCAGTGTGATAATTTTAGCCTTTTTCAGGCTAGATTTAGCCTGTTTTTAAGCGAATTAGCCTGTAAATTTACGATTTAGCTTCATGGTTTTTTTTAGCTTTTTTGCCCTTTGAAAACAGCTTTTTTTGGCTTTTTTTGGTGAACTGTCAAAAACGTAGCTTTACTCTGTAGTCCTGTCGACCATTCTACATGTATGAGAATTCATGTACCCTCAGTAGTAGGGCCATGCCCTTCGCCTCGTAATTTGTACGTCCTTTTAACACATCGATGTCATTGACAGGGGCGAACGGACCCAACGTGCATTACCATGTGCTTTACAATTCTTCTGTCCCCAATGGCCATAGCGGTAAATGGCATATCCAAAGGGATATGCTGCAACCAGCCAAACTACAGGGTAGCCTTATATTCTGTAGCCGTATTTTACTACTAAATTGATTTCCGATATTGAAAATAGTCTTTGCAGCATAACAACCCTACAGAAAAAGCAGAGTAAATTGCCCTTAAATGGCTGGTCCCGTGACAGCTCCAATGGACAGCAATCACAGGACAGGTCTGATATAACTCGTTACGGAACAGTTTTTTGTGCCTATTACGGGACAGATTTTATTTTCTGTATTACAGGTCTTAGGAGATGTAGCAGGTGGCAATTGACCCCTGTTAATGACAACGCCATGCAAAAGTGACCGGTCAGTTTCATTTGTTGGTGGCAGAATTGGGACGGGTCTCCCTATCAGTTGGGAACCTATTTAGTGGCAGGTTCTGAACCGGTTCCTTTTTCTTCAAAACAGGCCACTAATGTCTTCTGGGCCGGTCCAAGGTGATGCAACAGGTAGCCATTGACCCCTGTCAATGACAGCGCCATGTAAAAGTGACCGGTCGGTTTCATATATTGGTGGCAGAATTGGGATAGGTCCCTATCCCTTGGGACGGAACAGTATTCTGAACCGCTTCTTTTCTCTGTAGGGAATAGACCAGTCTACTGACATTTCTGAAAAAGAAGATACTATAGTAAAAGCTGACAGCATATTATATAAAATTTTTTGATATTGGAAGAATTAGAAGATTCTACTACGGAGGGAATTGTAAATATCATTTTAAAAACACTTCATAAATTTAAATGAAGTAACGCCAATTTTAAAGGCCTAGGGATAGCAGGGCCTTCAAAATACTGGGCACCGGTTTAAAAACTTTTTATTTGATTTACTTTTTTTAAAAAATTCATGTTTTAGAAGTTTAGATCTGTTAGGTGAGTACTAGAACGGGGTACTTGATATCAAGGACCTTTAAAGCAAAAAGTTGGTGTCTTCAAGACACAAACATCTATATATCATACTCTATACATCATACTTTAAGATCGAACTCTAAATAACGAAGCTATAACTAAAAATTTGAAAAGTTTTTTCGGCAAAATAAATTTATAATAATTTTTTAAATAGTTCTACTGCAATAATCGAAATACTTCCTTAGGAAAAAGCTAATTATTTTTGGCGAGCATTAATTTTCTGACATTAGTGGTACATTAGGATAGTAAAAACTAAGATTTAGGGGATAAGTAGTAGAACTGGGTACTTGAGGTCAATGATCTTTGGAGCAAAAAAAAAATAGTATTCTCAAGACAAAAACATCGATATACCATACATTAAGATCGGACTGTAAATGTCGAAGATATGATGAAACGTTTGGTAAAAAAAATTTTGCGGAATTACCTTCCAAAAACGCTTCAAATTAGATGGTGTGCGGCGAAATTTTTCCTGGTACGGTCTACTACCTATATTAAAAATATATGTTATGATAAAAATTAAATAAAAAAACCTTAAAATTGTATGAAAAAGATCTGGTTGTTTTTTAAGCTTGTTTTTTGAAACCATTTAGCTTGTTTTGACTTTTTATTTTGGTCAGTTTGGCTTTCTTATTTTTAAGCTATGGGTATCAAAAGAAAGGTAATGCGAGTACCTATTCAACGAGGTATCAAACACCATTCAAAACTTGTATTTACAATTTGTCTGAAAAACTAGTAGTTTCCCTTTTACGAAAGTACTTCACTAAAAATGCTTATATCTTTAAAAGTTATGCATGGATTTTCATGTTTGATACCTTATTGAATAGGTACTTTAATTACCTTTACCATGATACCCGTAAATTGTAGTTTTGTTGAGAGATTTAAAAAAATAGCAAGATTAGTAGGCTATTTTTTCCAACTTTGGAGGCCTATAACTTCTTAACCAATTGCGAGTGGCCTGCAATTTTTTCAGATTTGGAGTTAGGATCAAAATCCATATAATCTGCAAAAACAAATAAAAAATTAACATTGTCGCTATTCTTGAAATGTTCCGAAAATTTTATAGGGAGTGAAATTGATTGTTAACTTGTTAAAGCGTTACATTTTTTGTCCGTACTGTATTTTCCATATTTTTAAATCGTATCGTACTTACTTATTCAACACATACAAGGTATGAACAAGAACAACATTGATTCAAGAACGGTATTCATCGTTATTCAGTAAAAGATGGAGCTTGTGACACTTAATTTTTGAATAATTTTTTAAGATATTGTAAAAATCGGGAAAAATTTTTATTAGCATTTAGCTTATTTAATAACAAACGTTTTAAGCCTTAAGTGATCGAAATCGGATGGAAAATACATTTATTTCCCCAAATAATTTTGTGAAACAAGTCATTTTTCAATTTTAGTGCTTAGAAAATTTTGAGAAACAAGTAATATTTTAATTTTGCAGTTACACTTTACATTTGCCGTTTATGTCATTTGGATAAAAAAATAGTATTTTTTGATGTTAAAGGTTTTTCAATAAGTTGAGTTTCAGTACAAAAATAAAAATTTTTAATACCGATTATCATTTTTGCTACTTTTGTGGTGTTTTGGTGAAAAAAATCGTCACATCATTTGGTGAGAAAAATTTATTCAAAAATTTTACCAGAAGCGTATGAGAAATACTTTGAATTTTCTCCCTTACATCACAGCAAGCCGTGGACTCCGAAAAGTGCCTGTAATAAATGACGAACAACATTAAAGCATTAAACCAAATTTTCTAATGGCAGTTGTGCAATCCGTGACTATACCAGTGCCACATTGATTACAACCGGTTCTTTTGGAAAGCGAAAGAGTGATATGGAAAGAAAGTCAGAAGATGAATGGAGTGCTTCAGAAATGGAATCAAAGAAAAAATGCATTTATTGACTCAAGCTTAACTCAACGATTTGAGGCGAGATTTGCATTTGCCAAAATCGAAATCTGAATTAATTGCATCTCGATTGTATCTGGGGGGTATAAAGCTGCTGAGACACATTTAATACTACGTTCAGACATCTCGTATTTAAATTTGAATATACTATCGTAGTATTTTGAATTACTACGTTGTGTTCAGACATCTAGTACGGTGTACATTTTTGTGCACTCCGCGGAGTCCACTTATATTTTCTCTCCTAATGTAAATCACCCGCTCAGTTTCTCCGCTTGCAAGATAAATTCTTGCCCTCTTCGACATTTTTCAGTATTTTAATTTGAAATTTTACTGTTTTTTAAGAATCTTATTTTTCTGATTGGCTTTCACAATAGATTTTCAATGTGTCATTTGCAATTTTTGGCTCTGTTCGATTTGCTGTGGCTGTGTTTAATATTAATACTAGCAAGAATACAATTTTCCGAACATAGTATTCATACTACAATAATACTAGATTGCTCTGCTGGTATTTTTGTGGTATTCTTGTACGAATACTAGAAAGATTACTAGATATCTGAACGTAGTATAACGTATTATCGTTAGCTCAGCAAAGATCTCGAAAATTTCTTGCGATGAATTACCTTAAAAATAAAATTCCGAGATTAACTACAAGTAAAATTGAAGCGGGTATTTTTGATGGACCTTATATTAGAGCACTGTATAGAGACGATACATTTAATGAATGCTTGGATGCTACTCGTTTAAAAACATATGATGAGTACCAGGATGTGCACATTTTTTGGGAAATTACAAAAGTCCTGAAATGAACTTCTTGTTCAGTCATTTGGACTTCTTCCCCAAAAAGTTAGGCTCTGAAAGCGATGAACTAGGTGAGAGGTTTCACCAATAAATGGAAGAAATAGAGAGACGATACAAGGGTTGGTGGGATGAAGAAATCATGGCTGACCTTATACGCGATCCATCCGGATAAAACGTAAATTTACAAGTTAACAGGTATTTAATTAAAATATTTCATATATTACATTTAATTTATAGCGTTAACAGTAAAATATAAAAATTACTTGCTTCAAAAAATTATTTCCGATTTCAGTCGTCTTAGGGCCATTTTGTTCACAAAGGGCATAAATATGATTTAATTCGGGGATAACTAGAAGATTGAAGATGGCGGATAGAGTTGCCACCTAATTTCTTGTTTATTTATGCGAATTCAACTCTGGGAGAAACACTAGGTAAAATTGGGGCGCTGATTCCGAATCCGTTGTCAGAATTTCAAAACTCGAAAATTTCTCTACGAAATTCTGACCATGGATTCGTATTCAGCGATTCATTTTTGGTGTACCATTTTTTTTGCCAGCCCCGAATTCATAAAAATACAAAAAATTAAGGTGGCGACCCTAGCTACCATTTTGAATTTTAAAATTCTGACTTCAGATTCGAAATCAGCGACCCCCAATACTTTTTCTCTTGCTTAAAATTCTTAAAATAAAACATTTTTAGGTGGCAACCCTATGCGTAGAAAAATTTTCGAGTTTTGAAATTCTGACAACGGATTCGGATTCAGCGACCCATTTTTACCCTTTAGTTCGCGCCAGCCCCGAATTCGTAAAAATAAAAAATTAAGGTGGCAACCTTATCCAACATCTTGAATTTTAAAATTCTGACACCAGATTCAAAATCAGTAACTCCCAATACTGTTTCCCTATGTTTAAAAATCTGTATTTTCAATAATTTGACACCAAGTAAAAAAAAAATTTTACAAATGAGAGTGATGAGAGCGAATTAAAAATCTTAACTCACCAATTTTCACGAGTTAAATATTTCTGGGGTTAAGCTATCTCGCCACCATTTTTATCTCCAGCCTGCAGAGTTAAATGCTTAACTCACTGTGAACAAATGAAAAACTGGAAAAATCATGGTATTAACTCGGGGATAAATTTATCTCTCTGTGAACAAAATGGCCCTTAGTCGAAGTTTGTAATTAAATAAATTGTATGCTACAAAAAAGAAAATATTCCTGATTTTAACTTTTTCTTAAAAAGTTAATTAAAACTTATTTGTAATCAAAGTTAATTAAAAAAATTAAACTTTGATGAGCTAAATCTTGATAGATAGATAGACTTGATCGAAACAAACAGTTTATGGATAAAAAGATAATTGATATAGCTTTCCAACAATTTGCAGTTTCTTTCAAGCAAACACATAGCCTTAGATACAATTAAATTTGATTGACGTCATGTCATGAAAGCCACAAAAGTACCGTTAACTAAAAAACCTCACAAATGAAAAAAAAAATTATAGCAATATTTGTGTTTAGAAGGTCCAAACTAACCCAATATCATATGCCGTTTTTGGTATTTCTTCAAAACTTAAATTTATAAACCAGTGTTATTGACTTTTCATTCCAATTTTATGTGTTAATTTTTACTGCCATTTATGATTCACATTGTAGCAAAATTGTAGTCAACAATGTGGTTTTTGCGATGGTTAAATCTAATTATATAGTCAGTCAACTCATGCAACTCTTAAAATATGATATAAACTATCTTACTTTAACTTATTTACTAGACCAAGTAAACTAAAACTAATATGTATATACATTGGACAATATAAAGCTAATTTGACTTATGTTAACCAAAAAGAGTATTCGCTATAAACTAATAGATATTTTGTGAAGTTTTACTGGTTTTGATACTATGAGTTTAAAGCGATATTTTTCACTGGTTTTAATGACTTTCTTGCATCGTTAAGGGCTTCCACAGCATCCACTGGAATATGATTTAAATTTTTGGCTGAATTTGAGGTCATCGCCTGATTCTGCAGTGTTTTGTTCGGCGCTTCGTGACTCTCTGCAACAGATTCAAAATTGTCAAATGTCACTTGTGTAGCAGAACCCACAGACTTGGGGCGACGATTGATAACTTCAGGTCGTTTTTGCGTGCGATGTGATGGACCACGTTTGAGTATAGCTTCCAATTTCGCTTTAAACGGTAGCGCTGGCTCTTCAACTAGAACAGGTTCTTTCGGTACAATCGACAGTGGGGCATCTTTCTTTAGAAGTTTGTCTATGCTAGGTCGCGCTCTTGCTGTTTTTAGGCTGTTGAGGGTTTTATAAAGCACCGGATCGAATTTAGGTGGCTTCGGTATGCCTTCAGTCTCTTTGTTAGCTTTCCCAGGCTTACTCTCGCCGTCATCGTCCAAATTTATGCCCGCGCCTTCGATGGCTTTGAGCACCAATGCTCGCAAATCAGCTTCGCTCTTGGAATGCTTGAGTACAGGTCGGAATGAGTCAATGTTGGCTTCTGTTTGTTCGATTGGCTCTTTCTTCTCTTTGTTGAGTTTATTATTCATCACTGGTGGATGCATAAAGATTTGACTTAGCTTGTCTTTAAATTTTTCTGATCGCATTGGATCTTCAACCGAAACGGCAGAGAGCACTGAAGTTTCAGAGGTGGTGCGCTGAAGAGGCATGTTACGCGGAATGATATCTGGCAGCGGTTCGTTTGAGTGTGTATTCTCTCTTCTCATTTTCTGTGCTTGCTGGTTTCTCAGATGTGCCTCTACAGTTTTCAAAAGCTGTTCGCTGTTTAGCACATCATCGAGCAAATCATTTGCTAATCTTCGACTTTCGGCATAGCGATCGAAATCGTCACTGAGGCTATCACGATTCATAAGCATCTCATCAACCTCGGGTAAATCTTCCAAATCCTTTTCAGACGAATCACTGCTGCTGTGTACCATGGCCACGGTCGTTGATTCAACAAAACTCGGCAGCATTTCCGAGTCAACGCTGATTTTACGATCATAGCCGGTTATACCCGGTGTTTGTAAGCCGCCACCATCGTCTTCTGCTTGCAGTACATCATCCAGCATGGCTATAACGGACTTTTCATCTTCTGTAGTCTCGGTACCAGCCAAGCCGTGCTCATTTTCGGGCAAAGTGGATGCATTGGAATTATTGCTGCGTGTATCCTCAATATAAAACTTGTTGCCGTTGGCATGCTTAAGCTCAATCAGATCACCGCTCACCTCGTCCAGTGCCAGAATTTCATCCAGACTCTTAACGGAATGCTCATTTCGTATGCTAAGTGTAGTGCCATTCGAGCCATTAGTGCCCGAATTCAGTGACTCACCATTTTCCATAAGATATCCGTTCAGTGGTTTTGCTTCTGAGGCATTAGCTTTCAAAGCTTTCGCAAAGGATAAGCGACGCGGATTGCGTTTGAGGGGATTTTTAATATCGTACATGCACCAACATGCAATGAACATGGGAATACCTAGATAAGGTTAGTCGGTGTAAGTTAGACTCAAAGGAGTGACTACAAATAAAGCGAACATTTGATGCGATGAGTAACTAAATAAAAGCCAAGCTACTGCTACTAATTATAAGCGTATAGATGCGTGTGTTAAAATGAGCAAATGCAAATCTGATAATTAAGTTAGTTAAAACGGATTCAAACTTTAGCTTACCAATAGCCATCCAGACACCAAAACGTATCCAGGTCATAACATCCAATTGCAGCATGAGATAGATATTGATGAAAATGCTTATTGCGGGCACAATTGGAACAAAAGGCACGCGAAAGATACGCGAGTAAGTCTCACGCGGTTGCAGGCAAATAGCTAGTAGTACCAGCAGTGTCAAAACGACTAGCACGATGAGTAGAATGAGAACCCAGAGGTTATTTGTAATGAGCGCATCATAGGCTTGCATAAAAACCAATCCAATGGCGAGTGAAAGTAGACCTAATGTGTGAGTAAGCAAAAGAAAATTATAAATTTAAGAAGATTCGAAATATTGCCAAAGAAAGAATAAAGAGAATATGCTTGGGACAGGACAGAGAGAAATTAGGGTGGCCCCTGCTTGTATAGGAAAATTATAAAAATATGCAAATATATGAGAAATTATGAAATATGAAATTTGAGATCCAATCGAAGTGTTCTAGAGGTCGCTCAAGTGGGTGGAATATACGGCAAATATATTTTTTATTATTTTAAAAAATCGCAAATATTCAAATATGAAAGTATTTCAATTAAATTCAGTCAATACAAAATGTATTTATGAAGGCGGAAGAAGTAGGTTGACGTCTTTGAAATCGACACCGTAGCGCTGCCAAATTTCGTTGTAGTGATGCCACTTTATTTTTCTTTTTCCTTTGTGTGGGACAAAAAATTGTGTGGAAGTTTTGTAATCGGGAAAGGGGATTAAGCTAAGAAGCTTTACAAGCAGCAACATTTCAGGCTTTTTTTAGCTGCAAAGTTAAGCATGTATTTTGGCGGCGTTTTTCTTTATATAATATAAATACAATAATTTTTTTACGTGAAAAGCTGAAGCTTTTTGTGAAAATCAGAGAAATCATGGTAAAAAATATCACAGAAGAATCACTACTAATGACAATTCACTCTAGATGCGTGTTGTTTTCTCGAACCAATAAGAACAAGCAACAAAACATTAAATTTTTCTCTGGATTATCACTCAAAATATGGCATCACTTATTTTTGTTTAATTTTGACAGCGCTACGGTGTTGATTTTATAAACGTCACCTAGTTTTTCCACCTTCTTTAATACATCTTGAGTGAACATATTTTTTGAAACTATGACTAATATTGACACAAAAAATGATGCGATTTCGTTGAATAACCTGGTCGTTATCAAAGTTTTTTATGGAAGTGCACCGTTTTGAAAAATTTGAGTTTGAGTATTTTTAAGAAAAACATTCCCAAAAATCAAAAAGTGCGAAATTTAAAAAACAAAATCACAACTGGTTGTGGCGTAACCTTGAGCCATTTTGCGCAAAAAGTTAAAAAAAAAACCAAAATTTGAAACAAAAGTTATAGCTGTTGAAACTTTACGTTTTTTTCAAAAATCCTCAAATGGCCTGGTTCTGGCATATCGAACACAAAAAAAACAGAAAGCATATATTTCTCATTTGAAATGACTTCAATAATTTGAAAACAAAAATTTCTGATTTACATTCGAAAAAATTTTGGTTTTCAGGGTTGCCTAGATATCAGTCCCTGATTTTAGGTTAAAAAATAATTTAGGTTAAGGTTTTTTAAAGCCCGATATATTTTTGAGCACAAAGTAACTGGTAAATTTCTATTTTTATTTGTTAAGGCAAAAATAAAAATCAAAATTAGGATTTAAGTTTACGGCTTAGAGCAAATTTAAAAAATAATAATTTATTGCTTCTATTGAAATACACATTTATACTCCATCTGAATGGTTAAATTAAATGGTAACTTAATTTCATAGCAAGTTTACATAATTTTGTAATAATTTGAACAATAAAAAAGATGTTCCTAGTTTAAATATGAACTTCACAGATAATAGCTGCGCTCCATTCGCTTCAAAATAATCTAGATTATTTTTTTTTTACATGCAAAGCAAAAACAAAAATAATCATCCTTTAACAAATAGCATTATATTTGCTATCCATATACAATTGTAATATAGCCTTTAAAAAATTTGAAACACAGGTGTCGCACGTGTATATTTTTATAAGCTGTCATATCATTTTTTGAATTAATTGCTTGCATGATACAATCACTATTAGGTAGCCTTGACAGCTACCTATTTTCTCACGAGCTGCGACCATCGAATGTTAAACAAAAGAAAACAATATAAACAGCGTGTGTCACACACATTGACCGCATTCAGCGGAGCCAACAATTGCACTTAAATTGTTTATATAATTGCATAATAATAATAATGAAATTAAATTATTTACAATTTTTCTGACAGTTGTGAACGACACTAGTTCTCATGACTCCTAATAGTTATTGTATCATGATTTTTTGTCTGAATTTAATTTTGACTGCAACATTAGTGCCCTCTACAAGCCGCTTTTCTTGCCGTTCCTGTGAGAAAATTTGCTATCGCGATTATATTAAGGCGAAAGGAACGCAGCTTAATGAAATGAATCGTAAGTTTTTAAATTTTAAACCGTAATTTCAACCGTAAACTTCAATCCTAATTTTGCTTTTTATTTTTGCCTTAAACAATAAAAATCAAAATTAACTGGTTATTTTGTGCTCAAAACTATATCGAACAAATTTTAATTTTTTTGTCTTAAAAAAAAAAAAATCTTACCAGTTATTTTGTGTTCATTATATTTCAAGGGTGGGTAAAAGTCAAAAATACAAAAAAAAAAAAATCATATTTTTCGCATATTCCACCCACTTGAGCAACCTCTTAATCAATTTGGATGGATCCGAAAATTCATCATAATTTAAGTTAAGTTTGCTTGCTTTAATCAAGAAATATTCCTTTTTTAAGGTTTTTATTATTTTATAACGTAAAACCCTGGAATCCGAAAATTTTTCCGAATGTAATCAAAAGAATTTTTTAAAATTATTGAAGTCATTTCAAATGAAAAATAAATGTTTTCCTATTTTTTATGATTTGTATTGTGTTCGATATGCCAAAAACAGGCACTTTGAGGATTTTTGAAAAAAAAGTATAGTTTTTTAATTTTTTTGCACAAAATGGCTCAAGATTATGCCAGAACCACCTGCAATGTTGTTTTTTAAAATTTTGCATTTTTGGATTTCTGGGATTTTTTTTCGTAAAATACTCAAACTCGAAATTTTTTAAACGGTACACTTCTAGGAAAAACTTTCATAACGACCCGGTTATGCAACGTTATAGCATAATTTTTTAATTCAATATTAGTCATAGTTTCAAAAATATTTTCACTGCATTTTATTGAAAAACTGTCATATTTGAATTTTGGCGATTTTTAAAAAAAATAAAAAAGAATCATATATTTCGTATATTCCACGCACTGGAAAAACCTCTAAATCACTTTGGGTTGATCTGAAATTTAATCATTTCTCATCTATTCGAATAATTTTAGGGGTATTGATTTAAAAAAAAGACATCTTAGAAAATAAGGGCCACCTTTATGCTTATATTAAGCAAATATTTTGCTTGATTTAAAAAAATTTTAAAATAACTCTCATTCGCTCAAATAAACTACAGTTAAGAAAAAATAAATTTTATAATTAGCATGTACTTCTAAAATGGTGTAAAATAAATGATTACTGGAAACAAGAATAAAATACTTGATTCTAGAACCTGGAACAAAAATTAATTGAACACATTCCAGTATTAAGGAAATTGTTCACTTGAATCAAGCAAATTGTTCTCAACTCAAGGAATCAGTCACTTTTTCGAAGTTTTGCTTTTTGCAAAAATAGTAGAAAGAAATTCCTTGGAAAGCAAAAAAATGCACAAATAATTCTGTTTTGGTTAAACAGAAGTTGTGCGTGTAAGCTTATCAAAGTGGATGGACTGCACATATTTAAGTGACAGACACCACAAAATACTAATCAAGAGTTGATGTAGCGATCAAGGAAACAGTCTGTATACACTCAGAAAAAAGTTTATCGGAATATGAGAAACAAGGCATCATATTAAGTGAAAAATGGTATTGACTTTGCTCCAGAGAATGCTTTTCTCTAAATGTGATCCCAAAAATTCCCTAAAAATGGCAAAAAGCTTTCATGAAAATGAGATATATTTTCTCATTAATAAAAGACACCTTCTCTTTAATAGAAAAATATTTCTTTATAATACATTCAACCGTTCTCTTTATTGTGTAAATTTTTCCCGAAAACAGAGAAATATTTATTTAATTTTAATAAATGTTTTCTTTAAGTTGCGTTTATAGTTTCTCACAAAAAATAACACTTTCTTTAAAAGAAAGATACATTTTCTTAACATTGATAAAACATATTTCTTTATTGCGTACATTTTTCTTTAAAACACAGAAGTATATCTGCAATTACGATAAAAAAATTATTTTTGTAAAGCGTTTGTTTTAACTCAGTTCTACGCAAAGTAGAAGTATTAATATCAAATTGTGATTCGGTTTTAAAAATATTAGTTAAAAATGTGTTAAGAGGTAGAATTATTGTTGTGACGTTGTTTTTCGGTACTCTTTATAAATATTCCAGAAATTTATTCTGAAAAACGATTTTATAAACAGTAGTAATAAACAACATCACTTTGTGTAGCTATGTTAAGTGAAAAAACCTTTTGAAGGAACAATCGTCATAATATGCTCAATATGCAACACTTGCTTTTCACAACATTACTCAATTGCTCTCACGCTTTCTTTTTTTCGTACCTCATTCAATATAAGAAAAATATATCGATTTTTGAGAAGAAGCCTATTTAATTTTGGAGAAAGGATTTGTTGTTACTGAAGAAAATATTTCGCATAGTGAATTATTTATCAACAATAGAGAACATTTTTCATTTTCTATAAATTTTTTTCTATAAATGAGATTTTTTTCAGTGAGAGAAAAATACTTATCATTAATAGAGACATGAAATATTTCCATTTCCCACAAAGAAGGAAATATTTCTTCGAATAAGTGAAAATTTATTATAATTGTAGTAAATTTTATTTGAAATGAAGAAAATTTCTATTATCGAAAATAGAGAAATTTTTTATCACAAAAAGATAGGTGTTTTTTTCTGAGTGTAGTCTGCATGGTGGCTTGTTCTGCAAAAAACTTGTTGTTGCAACCTGTTGTTTCATGAATTCATTTGACACCAAGCTTAAAAATAATTCTAAGCACATTTTATATTTTTTTGACTTTGAAAAACAATATATTTAGGAAAATAAATTTCTCAAATTATTCTAGTTTTCAGTCAATTGTTCACTGGAATCAAGCAAATTTTTCTCAATTCAATGACAATAAATTTCTCAAATCAAGCAAATTATTCTAATTTTCAGCCAATTGCTTACATGAATCAAGCAAATTTTTCTCACTTCAAGCAAATATCAGACTTGAAACTATAAAAGTCTTTCTAGAGTTTTAAGCAAATTTTTCTTGAATTAAAACTTTTTTCTTAATATCATGTGTTTTAAATATGCTCAATTCTAGCAAAATAATGCTTAGGTTGGAAAATTTACGATTGAGTGTAAATTTCTCAATTTCTCTCTCCATGAAGCTAGTAAGGAATTATGTTCGTCTGGACCGAACTTAAAATACCCCCACAGCCGTATTTTAGTACATTCAATGCTGTATTTTTTTATGACGTCACTTTTATAGGGTGTGTCTTTTATCGAAATATTTAAAATTTAAAGCTCAGAGTACACTTTTACTATTAAAGCTTACGTGTTAAAAATTAAGTTTAAACATTGATTTGTTTTATTTTTATCAAGGATTTACTATTATGATGACGTCATTTTGTATGGGAGGTGGGCGGAGTAATCAGTTTTTTTTTAACAAACTCCAAACATCGAGTGCATAGTTATGATTTAAACTTATTTGCACAATTTGAAGCCATTACACATTTTTGTGGAATTTAAGGAGATTTTACCGTTTACATAAAGTCACTTTGTATGGGAGATAGAAGTGGTATTCATTCGATTTTACAAATTTTATACTCAGAGTGAATATTTAGGCTTAACGCTTATGCACAAAATTTAAAGTCATTAGATTAATTTTTGATGAATTTAAAGAGATTTTACCGTTTTGGTAGTCATTTTGTATGGGAGAGAGACGAGCTTTTCTTCCGATTTGGCTCATTTTCATTTCATGTTCATCGATAACTCCTAAAGTACTTCTCCTAAAGTACTACTCCTAAAGCCACAATTTTTTGTCAACAGATAGAGATATTAAACGCGGAGGTGCCGTCTAAAAAAGTGGGCCCTATTCGACACAGAGGCGTGGCAATATAAGAAAAACTTTGTATATCGAATAATATTAACACTAGAGTACTGAAATTTAGTACAAAGATAGGCAAAACTATTGAAAGTTATGTTAAAAAAAGGCGTTATTCGATAAAAGGCGTGCCAATAAAAAAACACGCTGTAACTCGAATAATATTGACACTAAGGTACTAAAATTGGGTAGGCTAAATTATGAAGATTTACCGTGAAGAAAGTGGGCGTTGTTGGACAAAAGGGCGTGGAAATATTAGAAAAATACTGTATCTCAGTTAATATTGACACTAGGGTACTGGAAATTGGTACAGAGGTAGGAACAATTATAACAAATTATTGTCAAAAAAGTGGGCGTTATTCGATAAAGGGCGTGGCAATATAATAAAGACGCTGTAACCCGAATAATATTGACACTAGGATACTGAAATTAAGTCCAGGGGTAGGCATAATTATGAAAATGTATGGTCAAGAAAGTGGGCGTTATTGGACAAAAGGGCGTGGAAATATAGGAAAAATCCTGTTTCTCAGTTAACGTTGAGACTAGGGTACGAAAATTCGTTACAAGAATGGGAAAATTGTTATCATAATCTCTAAAAAGGAAGAAATTAAAACTTTTTAGCAAAAAAAAAACCAACTTCAAAACCACTACAAAGTAAAAAATAATTTTAAATTACTTTTCACATTAATTCTTGGTCAAATTTGATAATTTATTTATATATAGCATTAAATTGGAAATCTTGTTATTATAATTTTTTTCTATTTTGTATTATTTTCATAAATATATTAATTTCTCCATGAATAAAAAATCTTTAAAGTCGGCGCGTATATAATCAGACTCTTATAAAATAAACGCTTCGGCTTTAAAGGTTCTTTATTTATGGAGAAATTAATATATTTATGATAATAATACAAAATAGAAAAATAATTATAATAATAAAATTTCCAATTTAATACTATATATAAAGAAATTATCATATTTGACCAAGAATAAATGTGAAAAGTAATTTTAAACTAATTTTTACTTTGTAATGGTTTTTTTTTTGTTAAAAAGTTTTTTTAATAAAAAGCTTATACAGTGAATTTCGTTACGATAGCTCTAAAATTGCGGCTGCTATTGTGATCACAAACAGACATACGAACGGAAGGACATGACGAAATCGACTCAGGAGGTGATGCTGATGAAGAATATATGTACATACTTTTCTATACCAGCCTTTATTCATTACATGCAATAACAATAGAGTTCAGCTACTACAGCTTTTTCGCACTTTCTCCGCATTAGATCATCTTAAGAACTAGCCCAAATAACATTAAAACATCTCAATAAGGCCATTCTGCTATTTGTACACCAATTTACGAAAGCGTATTTTGCTTTGTTGTTGTTTTGCATACAAATGCAAACACGCAGGCACGCGTAAATAAAAGCAGCCCTTGGACGTGTTTTTTGTACCTCGTATTTTTATGCTCTGTCTACAGCCGCATAATCACATACATCACAGGGTTGCACAATCTTTTTATACGACAGTCACATGGCGAGGTGCTCACAGTTTGAACAATAACAAATGCTATAAATACGATTTGTTAAAAGTACGCTCAAACCGTGAATAGCCCTAATGATATCGATAAGAGTGGTCCAAAACAATCCAAAGTGAGAAAAATTTACCCACCATAATATGGGTTGGGCTCAGGGACAACACAAGACATAACAACTAACCATGCGTTGACGTAGATCTAATCATACATTAGTTTTCAATCTACTTTTGAGTTGACCTTTCGATAAGTTAACATCAAAAAAGCTACAGTTGTTAACAAAGGTACTCATGCGATGTAAAGGAGCAGTAGCCATATAATTTGTTCTACTAAAAGGTAAGTAAATTAAATTGTTAGCATTTCTACTGCTTCTACGGTTAGTGTTAAAATTTATAAGAGTTAGGAGTTCTGGTGAATCAAATACACCAGTTATGAGTTAGTGTAAATAGACGATATCTGCAGACTTCCTTCTCTCATTCAAAGATTGCATTTTTAATAGTTTTAAACGATCCTCATAAGTAGGAAGGTTTAAAGTGTCAGTTGCACTTAAGCCTCTTAGAGCAAACCGAACAAAACGTTTTTGGATTCTCTCTATATTGCCTTGTTTCCTATCTAAAATGTAGAGCGTTTTCAAACACTTTTCTAAATTACTAGCAAAATATTTTTACGACAAAAATCACTTTAACCACCTTTTTGAAAAAAATAATATATAAAATAGAAACGGTGAGGTAATAGTAAATATTTTCTTATTTTTCTATGGGCACTAAAATAAAATTTCAGGCAAGGGATATTTAACCGAAAACTATTTAAAAATGGCGCAGATATTTGCTTACAAAATCGAAACATGAAATTTTAAATGCATTTGTTCTCATTCTAAGGTGATGAGTTTGCATAAAAGAATGCGTTGTACTAAGCAAATCTACAGCTTTCAAGATATCTTTATGGTTTATATGTCAAAATAATATGCTATCCGTATCCTACTTCAGTAAAAAATTGTTCATACCAAATGCTTTGTACTAAGATTTTCATATTTTGATTTCTCCTAAATATTAAAATAATAACGTTCGAATTGTTGCAAAATAATGAAAACACTTACAGAAAAGTGTAATTAAAGATCCAACAATTCTGGTGGATAACGCATTTGGAGTGGGAACGCGTCTAAAATTAAAAAGCTGCACCATGAATGCTTTAAAAGTGACACGTGAACCATTTGAAGTGAGCATAGAATTTTCAGAAAGCACATGATTTCCATTCTCCCGATCTGATTCTTCCGCATTATCCATGTATCTGTAATGATGAGATTTACTAATATTCAACCAAAATATGAATACATTCCAAACAAATTACCGTAGAATGGTTATGGAAATCGCCACAACACTGTAGGCCAAAAGTGTGCCAATAGAGAGTAAGCTTACGAGCTGAGCGAGATCAAATAAGCCAGCAATGAGAGCTAAGGATAGAAGCAGTTTTGTAAGATTGTAAATAAGATGTTTATTTTATGCCATCAACATACCTGTCATTATTGCTGCAAAAATGGAACCGATAACTGGTACACGATAACGAGCGCTCACCTTGCCTAGGAAACGAAATAGTAAACCATCCTCAGCCATTGAGTACATTACGCGTGGCAACGGGAAAAGTGCACCGAAGAGTGAAGCCAGCAAGCCAATTAAACCACCAACCGAAACTATCCACATGGCAAAAGTCCAACCCACCTCTTTGAAGGCATATGGAAGCGGTGCATTTGGATCCTGTGAATCAGAATACAATTAATATGTAAGAATATGATTTAATTTCCAAATACTTACTTGCAAATAATAGGGCACCATTAATGTCAACACCGTGGACACGCCAAAATAGCATAGAAATATTACAAGTAGTGATAACAGAATGGAACGTGGAATATTTTTGCGTGGATTGCGTACTTCTTCACCGGTCGTGGCAATACAATCGAAACCAACAAAGCCGAAAAAACAAGTGGCTGCCCCTTTAAGAGTGCCTGTGAAGCCAAACGGAAAAAAGCCGCCCGTTCCTAAATTTTGCGAGCCCATTTCTGTTTCATTGAGATGAATATTGCTGACGTCGATGGTCCAGTTGGAAAAGTCCGCTACAGGAAGTACGGAAAAAAATGTAAATACAATGTTATGAAATGAAGTAAAAATCACGTGGAAAAACTACAAACTTTCTTGGAGTGCAAAGGACTATCGCAATTTTTAGTTGGAAAGTGGTTTGAAAGTTGAAAATATTTTATGGAATACCATCTTAGATTAGTCCAAAACTGCCTCAGGTATCTTTTACTAAGTTACACATCGAAAAAACTTCAAACCTTCTTTGAATGCAAAGGATTATACCAATTTTTAGTTGGATAATTGGACATTTTTTAACACTGTCTAGGAGCAGTCAAAAACTGCCACCATCTTTCATCAGGTATCTTTTATCAAGTAAGACAAAAAAAAAAATAGCCATGTTTCAGAAATTCTTAGAAAAACAATTAAAAAAACATCAGCTGGGATTTGTGGTTTATTTTTCGAAAAAACCTTTTTCAACTCCAACTATATTTCAAACAAGATGTGCCCAGCAGTTTCTTCATATTTATGAACATATTTATCAACTATTAAATTAAGCTATTTAATGGGTACTTAATTTGCCCTGGATACCGATTCTGCAATAGAGCAATCAAAGGATTTTGAAGCATACCAAAGGAGTTTAACAATGGCCGCATTCTATCCGAAAAAGCGCTCAGGTAGCGAAGTAGCATAAAATATTTTCGCTATATAAATTGTGACAACTCAAGGAACATGTTCTGTGAGCGTATACCATTCAGCCCGAAAGTTCCGCAACATGTTACTTCGCTTCCTGAGAGCTTTTTCGGATAGAATGCGGCAAATGAAAAGGAACATCACAATAACTGATTAATTCTAAGACTTTCTCTGGCATACCATATATTCTCTGGCTATAATGAAATTAAGATAAAGATCGTGGAACGAAAAGGTTTTCTCATTGAAATCAACTTTAAAAATTGTATGATCGTAGTCATGTTAAGGTTTTAGCTTTTTCTACACCATTTACAATTGTGATTCAAAAAATATCGACTGAAATTCAGAAAAAAAAAACAACTAAAATTCAGAAATTCCATTTGAAATTTAGATCAATTTACATTCAGAATTTCCGAAAAAACAATTAATATATAAAATTTAAATCTTAAAAATCTAATTCATAATGGTGTTCAGAAAATAAACATGTTAGTATGCCACCTCATATATATTATCATATGTCGCCCCCTAGACGTATAGCGTGATGCATTTGCCCTTAAGCCTATGATCACTACTAATGTTAGAATGACTGGGGTGGAGGATAATCTCGTGATTTCAAACACCAGATGCTCTTGGACAGGGTGATGAACTCAGAACTGGGAGGATCCTCTACTCGCTGGTTTGTAAGCAGAGTTACTCCGCAGGGAGGAGTCTTGTCACCGCTTCTGTGGTCCGTGACGGTGGACCAGCTATAGCGGAAAATTTCCCGACTCTCTGCCAACTAATGGAGAGAGCACTCTTAATCCTTTCGAGATGGGCATCCTCGTGCACTTAAACTGCACGTAAACCCGGTGAAAACAGATCTCATCCTTTTCGCTAGGAAATATAAAATCCCCAACTTAGAGGGCGTCTGAACGGCACGAGGTTGCTCTTTAATGACAGTACGAAATACCTAGGAGTTATTCTGGGTAAAAAGCTTATCTGGAAAGTAAACATTAAGGAACGTGTTAAAAAGGCAAACATAGCACTATTTGCCTTTATAAAATCGATAGGTAAAAAATTAGGTTTTTCCCCCAAAATAGTATTTATAATAGGATTATAAATAGGATTTATACAGCAACTGTCCGCCCCGTACTTATATATGGCTCACTGATATGGTGGAGGGCCCTTGATAAGACAACTGCACTTCAGAAATTTGCAAATTTGCTTTTCCACGGAATGTGCTAACACAGCAGCCCTCAGACTGAGAGAATCTGAAGATTGGATAGGTAATAACTGCGGCCACACAAGCATTCTGAACTCCTCTGCACTCGACAAAACAGACGACTGTGTGCCTTGCTTAAAACTTGAAAATAACTACGTAGTTCTCATCCCTTCACGGCTAGATTGGGCAAACAAAATCCCCTTTAAAACCTCCGGCATAAAAATCTTCTCAGATGGATCCAAACTTCGAGAACAATTAGGGGAGGTATTTACTCCCAGGATCTTGAAATCGAAGCGTCCTTTAGATTTCCAAATTATTGTAGTGTCTACCAAGCTAAAATGATGGCTATTTGCGAAACCGCTAAGATTCTAGGTCAAAAAGATTTTGAGGAAAAGGGTATTTCCATCTTTTCAGATAGCCAAGCTGCACTGAAGGCGCTGAATTCAAATACTGACAGCTCTAAAACTCTTACTGAGTGCCGCAGATCTCTTAACGAGATGGCAAGGCTACTCAGGATCCACCTCATACGGGTACCCGGACATAGGGATATTGAGGGCAATAATTTGGCTGACGAATTGGCAAGGAAGGCTAAGACCTCTAACACCCTTTTAAGTGAGGACTTTATTGGTATACCCATTTCCTCCTATAAACTCCAGTGCAAGAACAGATCCTTCAGTCTTGCACAAGAACGCTGGGAACACCTTGATACATGTAGGACAACTAAGCTAACATGGCCTACCTACGACTGAAAACGCACCAACTCACTGCTTGAGTTAAGCAGGGCAAAACTGTCAAAAATAGTAGGAATCCTCATGGGTCACTGCCTGATCGGAACGCATGCCTTTCGGTTAGGACTTGCATCAAATGATTTCTGCAGAAGCTGCAGATGTGAGGAGGAGATAGAAAATGTCCAGCACCTCCTCTGCGAATGTCCGGCTTTAGCTAAGAGGAGAATGGCAACTCTGGGCCATCCTTTTCTAAATGTACTTGCCAAAGTCTCATGCCTGGAAATCAAGCATATCCTTAAATTCATTATCCGCTCGAACTGATTTGAGGAGGGAAATCTCTAATAGGTTTGAAAGAGATTATGAGGTAGAATATTTTCTTGTTTCATAACTTTTAGAGCGTGCTTTTTAGTAGTCGGGTTCTAATTTTAAGAACTAATTTTCTATTTAAATTATTTTAGGGATTTCATTTTTACATAATCGAAAGTAATAACTATACGGTTAAAAATCTTGAAATAAAATTGAAACTTTTCTGTACTTTATATAAGACCACACCAGCTTTTGGTTTCAAATCTAGTATTTGCAAAATACTAAAAAATCGTGTTGATACAGCTTTGATTAAAAATTTAGTACAAGCTTGGATTGAAATATAAAAAAAAGTAACAAACACACTGAGATTCGAACCAGGAACATCCAGTTTGTAAGCTCACTACGTTAACTACCGGGCTATTGCGGTATATGTTACAAAAGCAATAAACAAGCATATGAACCTAATAACCCAATATTGAGTTTCAGCATTGGTTACTTCTTTGGTTTTGATTTTATTATAGAAAAGTTTTTATTACGGGTAAGTATTTGTGAAAGTTTAAATTTGAAATCTCAAGGTTAAAAAATATGCCGTAGTATTTTAGCTGGACTAAAATTTATTCCAATATTTTTAACCGTGTACTAATCAATTGTTTGATGATCAAATTAAAAACGATTTTTATTATGTCACTTTACAATTTTTTTTTAGTTCATGACTTTATGTTCTATACAGGATTAAATTTTATGTGGCGACACATGCCTTATAATCAGCGGATGATCAAAACGCTTCCAACGCTACCACATTTTTCAAATTATGATAAGTAGTTCCGAAGTTAGGGGTTTAGTTGACTTTCTGTCCTCTAGAGGGCACGATATTCAACTTTTTGTGACGTCACAAAACCTTTAAGCAGTGCACAATCAAAATGCTTCCAACGATACCTCATTTTTTAAATTAGGATTAGCAGTTTAGATGTTAGGTTAGTTTAGAAGTTAGGCAAGTTCAGAAGTTAGGGGCTTAGTTGACTTGCTGTCCTGTATAGGACGCCATGTCTGGTATTCATAGTAGTTTAAATCGCATACTTGATTTAATTTTCGTTGATTTTGAAATGAATGCGGATGTCAACAGCCTTAGCTCTTCATTATTACCAAGTTCTAATCATCACACTGCATTATGCCTTAAGGTTAAACTCTATAACTATATGAAGCCAGTATATAATAATTGTTTAAATTTTTATTATGCTAAAGGTGATTTCATAAGTATTTCCAATTTCTTAAGCTCTGTTCATTGGCAATCTGTTTTGAACAACGATAATTTATTAACCAATTACATTTTTTTTCCCAATAAGCTTAAAGAAGGTATAAATCTATTTATCCCTAAAGTTTCTCATAAAAACTCATCTAAACCAATATGGTTCAATAAGGAACTTGCTAATATAAACAATAAAAGAAATAAAGCATATAAATTTTGCAGACAATCCAATAATACTGCAATTCTTTTAAATAAGTATTAATGTCTTAAAAAAATTTGATTATTTGAACAAATTCTTATGCAAAAGTTATATTTTTCGGATTGAATGCCAATTGAAGACTAATAGCAAGAGTTTTTGGTACTTTATCAACAGCAAAAAAAAAAATACGACGGGTATCCCGCAAACCATTCAGTATATGGGAAATACAACATCTGATCCCCTCTCGATTTGCAACCTTTTCGCTGAATTTTTTCGATCAGTTTATGTATCTTCTGATACTATTTCTGGTAATTACACTAACTTATTCAGTAATTTAATTGATTTAGGATTCCTTGAGCTTAGCTTAATAGAAGTTTTAGATGGACTAGAGCAATTGAATTGTGATCGACAGCCAGGAATGGACGGTTTTCCACCAATACTTTTAAAGAATTGTGCGAATATACTAGCAGTTCCTCTACCCACAATTTACAACCAATAACTTAAAACTGGCGAATTTTTAACTGATTGGAAATTCACTTATATTATACCGATTCACAAATCTGCTTCAAGTGAGGTTTCAAACTATCGCCCGATCTGTAAAATATCTGTGATACCCACACTTTTTGAAAAATTGGTCCACAATAGACTGATTTTTTTTAGTGAAGGAGGTTATATCACCGCTTCAACATGGTTTTATTAATGCAAGGTCAACAAATACAAATTTGGCAATTTTTACTAAATATATCTTAAACAGCTTTGAAACTGGATATCAATTTCAATGGATTATTTTCACGGATTTTTCAAAAGCTTTCGACAGAGTTCACCATTACTTACTTTTAAAAAAGCTACAATCCATTGGATTTCAGTCCAGTATTCTAAAATGGTTTGAATCATACCTTTTAGGTCGGACGCAATTCGTTCGAATAAATAATTTAATGTCAGATGCTATAACGGTCTCTTCAGGGGTTCCCCAAGACAGTCATTTGGGGCCTCTTTTGTTTCTGTTATTAGTAAACGATATTCCCAATATTATAAAGTTTTCTCGGTGTTTAATGTATGACGATGACATAAAAATTTGTTCTGTCACAAAAAAAGACAATAATGACTGTATGAATCTAGAGAGGAATTTGTTCCAATTATCTTCTTGGTGCAGTAACAATTTGTTGCCGCTAATCATATCAAAATGCCAATGTTTGACTTTCAGTTGTAGTTTTTCTGTTTTGTTTTATCCGTATAAACTTGGAGCGTATATATCTTTGTCAAGAATTACTGAGAAGAAGGATCTTGGAGTTATACTTAACAGTAAACTTCGTTTCTCAAGGCACATAGACTACATAGTAGCAAAGGCAAATAGTATGTTAGGCTTCATAATCAGAAACTCGAAAGAATTTTCTGATCATTTTTTCTTAAAAACTTTATATTTTTCCCTTGTGAGATCTGTTTAAGAATATTGCTGCATAATATGGGACCCATTTTACGCTTGCTTTTCAAGTAGAATTGAAAGAATTCAAAGACGTTTTACAAGGTTTGCAATAAGTCGCTTACGATGGAGTATTGAAATGCCTTCACATGATGTAAGAAGCCTTCTTCTTGGTATTCAATCCTTAGAAAATCGTCGTAAATATTTTGCCATCATGTTTGTAAGAGATACAATATGCTCGGATATAAATTGTTCTCTTTTGCTTTCTGAAATTCACTTTCACGTACCTTCACGTGCGCTAAGATCTTCTAATCTAAGTTATGAACCTTTTTATAGAGTAAATTATAGTATGAATGATCCTGTTACTCGATGTTTAAGACTGGCAAACTCAGTGTGTCGTGAAATAGATTTTAATCTTGGTTTAAGTAGATGTGCTTTTAAGAACACTTTTCTTTTATATATAAATAGTTAACGAAATAACTCTATGTGAACTATCTTATTTGTATAATATTATTAACGTACACTACATTTTTGATGTTTGATGAGTGATATAATAAATAAATAAATATTCCATTTTATGTGACGTCACATAACTTTTCTTCAGTGGACGATCAAAACGCTTCCAACGACAACTCATGTGCTTATGTCGCAAAATTTTTTTTATTAGTTCATGACTATAAGTTTTCTAGAGATAGCTTTATTAAATTAAATGTGGGGTCACATAGCCTATAACCAGCAGACGATCAAAACGCTTCCAACGATACCTCATTGATCAAATTATGATGAGTAGTTTAGCAGTTAGAGTGGAACAGATGAACATACACATATCTACATACATACCGATCAAACACATATACCGCTCTTTTTAGGGCCCCCCAAACGATACTACATGTCCATCCGACCTTTCAAGTCATCACACATGTAGTATCGTTTGTGTGCAAAACATCAAGTCGAATGAACATGTCTGATGGAATACAAAAATTTTTGACTTTTTACTAAGTCCATCCGACATGTAGTTCCGTTTGTGTGCGTGGCCATCCAACTAAGTGCCTTTTTTCATTTGATGAAAATTTTTCAGAGAATTTTTCAACAAATGTTATATTTTGACGCGAATTTTTTTATTTTTGCCTAAAATCGTGGTGGCTTGGAATATTTAAAGTGAAAAATATATAAAAAAAATGTTCAAAACAATATTTTCACTCGATGTAAACTCTTTGACAGCTAAAAAATAATGAAGTCCATCCGACATGTTTGATGTGTGTAGGGGCAACGAAAAAAGTCCCATTACTTTATCGAACTACATGTACATTCGACATGTAGTATCGTTTGGGAAGCCCTTTTGCTTCGCCATAGTCGGTTAAAAATGGGGGGGATACATTTTTTAGTCAACTCTCGAAGCTTGGTACCAGAGCTGTAAAATCGGCATTCATATAAACTTTAAATACAACTGAAAAACGACATAAGAATGCATTCTATGAATGTAAAATTGATTTATAAATAAAATAATTCACATTCATTTTTAATAAAATGATTAATTATTAATTTCAATTATTCATTTTTGTTATTATGAATAATTTTTTATTCATTTGAATGATATTCACAAAGAATTTCAGAATTTTCAATTATTCTTTCTTTAGTCATTATTAATTTTTTATTCGTTATTAATTTTTTATTCATTATTAATTTGTTATTCATTATTTATTTTTTATTCATTATTCTTTTTTATTCATTATTCTTTTGTTATTCATTATTAATTTTTTATTCATTATTCATTTTTTATTTTTTATTCATTATTCATTTGATATTCATTCATTTTTTTATACATTTTTTATTCAATATTAATTTTTTATTTATTATTAATTTGTTATTCATTATTCATTTGTTATTCATTATTCATTTGTTATTCATTGTTTTAATATAGCTTAGGACTAAAATGAATAAAAAATTAATACTGTATAACAAATGAATAATGAATAAAAAATGAATAATGAATAAAAAATGAATAATGAATAATGAATAAAAAATGAATAATGAATAATGAATAAAAAATGAATAATGAATAATGAATAAAAAATGAATAATGAATAAAAAATGAATAATGAATAAAAAATTAATAATGAATAAAAAATTAATAATGAATAAAAAATGAATAGTGAATAACAAATAAATAATGAATAAAAAATGAATAATGAATAAACGATGAAAATAACAAATGAATAATAAATAAAAAATGAAAAACGAATTAAAAATGAATAGTAAATAAAAAAAGAATATTTGAAAATTTTGAAATTCTTTGTGAATTGCATTCTTTGTGCATAGCATTCAAATGAATAAAAAAAAACTGATTCATTATTCTGAATAACAAAAATGAATAATTGAAATGAATAATAATTAATTTTTTCAAAAATTAATGTGAATTCAAAATTTTACTTATAAATCAACTTTGCATTTCATCTTTTCGTTATTCACTGATTCACTTTTTTGTGAATTAAATAAAATTGAATGCATTCTTTTAAAGCTCTGCTTGGTAGTTATGAAGTGGATTGATAACAGAGGTATTCATTTGTTGAAAATATTTGTTAACTAGACCTTGAATTTTGCCAGAGATTTGATTGGTAATTTTACATTCCGTAAGATATCAGCTTCACCAACAGCTGTTGCTTTGAAAAAACGAATTCAAGCCTATATCTCTACTCCCAATCATGGAATTGAAAAAGAAAGTTTCCGTAAACGATGTATAAAATGTGCCAAATCGGGTATAAAAAATCGCACACCAAATGCTTGTAAAACATACAAAGTGCACCTATGCTTTACAGAAAACAGAAACTGCTTTGCTGCATATCATATCTAAATGTAAAATGTGTATACTTCCTTATATTTTTTGATTATTCACATCGTGCTTAAGCCTAGTACTCTGTTCGTTTACGTGAAATTTCGCTGGCAACATCTATTTATTTGTTGCGTAAAATTTCTAACTTAAAGTTTGTTGCGAGGAATTCCTATGGCAACGTTTCTCAGAGAGATTCAGAGAATATGTTGGGAGATTTCATCTCTCTCTCTCTTTTCACTTCAAATAAATAGGCAGTACAATTAAATTGTCGTGAAAAAATGTGGCTCAGAAACATGTTGCGATAATTTCACGCTGCGGAACAGAGTACTGCTCTGACGAAAATATTGTGAAAATTTCCATGCTTGTTTCGCAGCTGTCATATTTTGTATAGAGATTTGAGTGGAATTTCACATGAAACTGAACAGATTACTATGCTTTATATCGAAAGCTCTTTCAATAAGTTAAAGTAAAAAATTACCTTTGAGGACCATAGGAAAAAATAACATGTCCCAGGAAATTACAAAAAAACTGAAGAATTTTTTTATAATTTTTTTATAATTGCTTTTAAATATGCTCAATTGAAGCCAACTAAACCATGACCTCAAAAACTTTGTTTCTTTTCTGGAAACTTTGCGGTCTTAAAAGGTTTAACATCAGAAATAAGAAAATAAACAACTGAGTTTCTCTTCCAGGGAAAATATGAAATGTTGATTATTTCAAAACGTTAAGTTAAAACTATATTCTTACCTTTAATTGAGCCCGCAATTATGACAAATAATAAAATGAAGATATTCACACAGGTGACAAAGTTGTTTGCCATTGTTGAATTCTCGACTCCAAATGCAAGAGCAACTAAAAACACATAAAAGTATACATTAATAACTCAATCATTAAGTTCAGCATTTTAACTTACCACCAAAAACCACTACCAAGCCGAAAGCGAAGAAATCAAAATAACTGCCCAAAAATGAAATATTCATGGGCGACATCTCGGCAAAAGTGTTCTTGAGTGTATCATTTATTAATGTGTCCAGATATAAACTAATGCCACGACACACCGCAGCTGTGCCAATAACATATTCCAGTATCAGATTCCATCCGATGACAAAGGCCGCAAACTCTCCGATACACACATAACTGTAGACATATGCCGATCCGGCTTTGGGCACACGTGCGCCAAACTCCGCATAGCAGACACCGGCTAGCAATGATGCCAGGGCGGCTATAGCAAAGGATAGCATTACGGATGGTCCGGCCTGATCGCGTGCAATTTGCCCGGCTAGCACATAGACCCCGGCTCCCAGTGTTGAGCCCACTCCCAAAGCAGTCAAATCGTACAAACCGAGTACGCGATTTAATTTTGTGTCAGACTCCGTACCCTCTGTGCCAAGAAATTTCCGCCTGGTCAGGACTTTCCAGTATGAAGGCTGTGCTACCATTTTATATGGTTTTATTTGCTTTTGTGATTAAAAAGTTGAAAAGTTGGCTAAATCGAGCGTGCTGCAATGAAATGTATAGCTCTAGTTATTGAAATGATGTCATAGAAATTAGCTTACACTTAAATTTGTAATAAGAATTAAATTTCAAAAACTTCACACCATTTGCACAAGTAGCGCTTCAAAGTAAATTTGGACGCATTCCCGCAAGACTAGACTAAAAACAAAAATACAGAGTGAGGAATTTTTTCTTCTTTTATATTTTAATTGATAAACTTTGTTGCTTTTGCTAATATTTCACACCAATATCATAGTTGAAGAAACTCTTAATAGAAGAAACAATCTATTAAGAAACGAAAGTTCAATAAGTTTAGAAGATTTCAAAGCGGAATCAGATAATACTCAAAATAATGCTTGATGCAATTTTATATAATTTTGCAGAAGTCAAATTTCAATGAACTTTTGAAACAATCTTAATTAAATATTAAAAAATTTAATGCGGTACAAAAGTTATGGGAATATTACACAAGTGTTGTAGAAAAATAAAATAAAAAACCTTGGAATGACTTATGCATAAGCCATTTTCAAAATAGCCAGCATTTGAAAAAATTGAATTATGACAATAAAAAATAAAATGTGTTACGGTAATAGTATCGTAATGGTAATGGTATGGCATGGTAATGGTATGGCATGGTAATGGTATGAGATCGATAATCATTTAGTTATAAAATAATTTTTTTTTTATTTAAAATTAATTTTTCTTCATTTTTTCTGAAATTTATTTGATATTTTCTGAAAATCAATTAATCTATTTTTGGATTTCAATGGAATTTCAATTGAAGGACTTATTGCAAAAGCATGATAAGTCACATGATTAAAGAGATTGCTTTGTTTAGGTTCGGTATTTTACTTAATGGATTACCAACACTCACTGACAGTGTTGTCACTTTAACACAATTGTGGTAGATCTACTACTTTTTCCGACTTTTTTGGATTCTACCACTTTTACCACCCACTATTTGCGATATCCTACGCGATAATCTACCACTTTTTAATTTTAGTTATTACTTTTTGCCATATATTTTTATTTTGCTCCAATGTTTATTTAACTATTCCTGCAGGACAAAACGTAACTAGTCCGAAAAGTAAAGTAACTTTAAGGTAGTTATTCATGGAGTAACTTATAATTTAGTTGAAAAGTCATCGAAAAGTAGTGAGTTGAGCGGCCACGAACCAGAATTTTATGGTTGTAGTAACGAGCAAAACAAAAGTCTCAGTGTTGCATCAATTTGTTTCTCCGTGGCCAGGGTTGTGGTTTGCTTTAAAAAAACGATACAATAGTATCGGAAGTGTAAACGTAAAATTCCTTTTTATACAAAATTAATGGAAAAAAATGTTTTGGAAATATTTGTATAGCGCCTATTTAACATTGAAGTGTTATATCTCTTGAACTTACCCTTAAGATTAGGCTCAACTTTTTTTTAATTGACTGATTTTTATGGTCAAAATAGGGTTTATTTTGAGACAACGAAGCTCAGTTAATTAAAATAAAATTTCCCTAACTAAGTCGAATTTGTATAAAAAATCTATTAACAATTCACTAATTTCTGGACAAGAGCACACCTTCATTTTATATCGTTAGAAAGGTAATGGAATGTGAAAAAAGTTAAAATAATATTCAATGAAATTTAAAATTTTTTAACACACTTTACTAAATATTTATCACTTTTGAACGTTATTGAAGACTTAAAAACTCATTTTTGAAGAACTACGTTTTTTTTTCAATGGAATATAAATTTATTTTTTTAACACTTTACTAAATATTTATCACTTTTATGAATTGACTACGTTATTGCAGACTAAAAAACTCATGTTTTAGCATTAAATGTAATAAAATTATTTTTTTTTGTTTCATAAAATTTTCCAACTGGTTTCATATAGCCAAATAAAAATCAGTCAGACTAACCAGAAAATATTTTAATGTTGACTTGAAATTTAGTAGCAACTTTTCTCACATTGTTTTTGTAATTTTTTTTTTAAAACTACTAAATTTTGAGCCGACTTTAAAATATTTTTTGGTATGGCTAAATATTTTCTATTTTCACTAGAAGCTAGTTTATAAAAAACCATTTAAAATGTAGTCGTCTTACTCCTCACTAATGAGTAGAATGAAAGTAGCCAGATATAAGCTAATTTTATATAGACTGACTACTAGTTGATTTCAAAAGGGCCATATATATAAACAAGTCAATCTGTCATATCGTAGGTAGTGCGCACTGGTGATTTTGCGGCCATTTCATAGAGAAAATCACTAGTTATTTTCGAAGAAAATAGTTGACTATACAACCACTGGTGGTTTGTTTTGAAAGTAGTTTGTAATCACCTTAAAGTTAGGTGAAAGTCCTGCAGGGATGCTAATTTTTTTCATTTTTTCATTCTGAATAAATTTGTTGGAATGTCAGAACATTTTAGAAATTGTTAATGCAAATTTGTTGATAAGTCGTCGATGAACATCGTATTTACATTAAAAATTTCCAAAATGTTCTTGAGCTTTATCTTAAAAATGAAAATTCCCTTTTTCGATTCCGCGTAAAAAATTATTCATGACAGGGCTGATTAACTTTATATTTACTTTGAATATGTTGCATTAAAAAAGTTATTTTTATGATAAATGCAATACTGTTTTGCAATACTGTTTTCATGTCTTTTTATTTCAATAAAACTTAAAGCTTTAAGCAAAAATACTGGTTTTGAAAATTTGTTAAGTATATGAAATGATTTCAAATGTGTTTTTTAGGCAAAAAAATCGACCACTCTCGTTTCAAATCTACCACTTTTTTGCGACTCAATTGACCACTATTAAATATTTTCAAGTGACAACACTGCTCACTGATAAGATTTCGTATGTTTTTTTAAAAAATTTCGGATCCATTGGTAAAAGTTTGCTTATTTAACAGCATTTCCGCTTACAAAAATAAATTTTTTCAAAACTTTAAAACCGTTTACGTGGCATATCATGTTTTTGCAATAAATCGTTGTTAAAATAATTTGCCTAAATTTAACTGATTCTCTATTAACCGATTAAGCGCCACTGTACTCATTTGAGTACAGCAAAATACTTTTAACTTTTAAAGTTTTCTTTGTTGTTAAGCATTAGTGAATTTTTTGTTGATTTCCAATTGTTAAGCGTTTCAATTCCATTTGTTTCTCATCTTTTTTTTAAAATATGTTTTCTTAAAACAAAAAAAAAAAAAATAAAAAAACAAAAAACATTTTTTTTTGCTATTTTAGTTTGTTTTCTATTGTAAAATAAACATTTTTTGGACTTTTCACTTTTACTTTTCATTTGGCTGTTAATGGGTTAAGGTATTATAACAGTGTGTAAAAATTTAAAAATCAATTTTTTTTGGTTAGAATATGGTTCTTAAAGGTCTTGAGAATACGTATTCAAAATTTTGCAAAAAATATCAAATAGAAAAAAGTTATAACATATATTATATTCGTATGTCGCGTGATATTCAAGAACCTTTAAATCTTTAATTGCGTTTTTCTCGAAACAAGGTTTTTCGAATTGGCTTCTAAGATATCTGGTGTTCTACTTGATCGATTTCGATAAGTCTTGATTCATTGTGATCCTTATAGACTTTGTTAAGCACTAGACCTATAAAAAGCCAAAAACTTTTACATTTATTTCTGTATGACTAAAAGTTTCGGCAAAAAAGGGGGTTTTTTGTACATTTTTTTCCAACGCATGCAATTTTTTATTTTTTTTATTTTTTTTATTTGTTATTTTTTTTTATTTTTTTTAGTTTTATTATTTTTTTTATTTGCGTAGGTTGAGTGCTAAACTATAACCCTTAACTCAAAAATGCACTTAGATTTTTTTTAAGTTTCGCCAAAAAGGTCGTTTTTTGTACATTTTTTTTTCAACGCATGCCATTTTTTATTTTTTTTTTATTTTTTTTATTTTTTTTATTTATTTTTTTTTATTTTTTTTTATTTTTTTTATTTGCGTAGGTTGAGTGCTCAACTATAACCCTTAACCCAAAAATGCACTTTGATTTTTTACTTTCAGACGCTTTGTAAATGCTGGAAACTAGAAGTCAATTGCAATAATTTTTTCAACACGCTAACTTCAACGCCTTGTAGAAAATTACCAACAACTATAAAGACAAAAAAATTTTTTTTTTATTTCCTAATGAATAATTCTTCATTATTTAAAAAAATTTGAATCATTAAAATTAATAATACTAGGTAAAAGAATTAATAAAAAGGTGTTTTTTTAGAGCTACACACTGTAATAATACCTTAAAATAAATCTAAGATCAGCTACATTCCATGCCATATCTATATTTTTTACTTGTGCAATTTGTTACAGAACACTATCTGTAATTTTTCTCTAGTAAACAAATTATATAATATGATTGATATCGCACATCCTCTTCAAAAGAGGGTAAACTCAAAATTTCCAATTTTTTTTTTCGTGTAAAACTGTTCGTAGTCATCATCTACATCGGCTGTCTTAATATTTTACACATATTCTTAGTTTTTCATTATAAAAAAATTGTTTTATCTCTTTGTTTTAGATGGAGTCCCTTGAAAAAAAAATTGGTTTTTTGCTCCTCCTGAAAATGTGAAATTTTGAGTTGTGTCTCTTTTGAAGAGGGTGAGCGATATATCATAACAGGGTAGTTCACAATCTTGTGTATTTGAGATTGCAAATTTGTACAATTGTATAAATTTTCCTATCAATTGTGAACGGCCTTTTTCCGTTTACTTTGCAACACTGGTTGCAAAACATGAACTTCTCAGCTGACTATAAAATGAATTGTTAAGTATTTCTTTCTTCTTATTATCGACTGAAGTACAAAGGCCGAGTTAATAGGGGTATTCACGGGTTGATGCGAAACGCAGTTGCGACGATGCGAAAATGCAAGATTGCAAACTTTAGCATCACTCCAACAACAAACACATTAGAAGCAATTTTGCAACTCTTCTTGAATTACGTACTGCCCGAACCTATTGCGAGAACGCTCAAGCAGTGATGCTAAACAGCTGATTCATGTTTTGGTTGTTCTCAAGCATAGTTGCTACCTGGGTAAAACTCTAAAAAGCTTAAGTTTGTACGTTAATTTTTACAACTTTTTGTGATTTTGAAATGAGGTGGCAATATATTTACTGTTCATTCGACATATGATTTTTATAGCAGAATTAAGTTGCAATATTGATATTCACGCGTTAGTGAGCAAAATATCTTGCATTTTTGCACTCTTGCAATTCGCAACAACCCTTGAATACCCCTAATGAGAAGTTTTCTGCCAGATTTCAGGCGATATTGCATTTCTGTAGTTTTTCTCGAATAGATCGAAATTCGATTCAGTTTTTTTTCTGACGTCACTAAATCAATTACAGAAACATCCGCATTGATAATAACTGCAAAATGACATAAAAAGGACATAAACAAGGACATAAAAAGGATGAGAAAAGCTACAGAAATACAGAAGTACTGACAGAAATACTTCTGTGAAGATAGCCCAAAATCTTTTACATAGAAATACATTTTGATGTGCCAAATCGAATGGGCACTATGCTCAAATCCCGCTCTATCGTCCTCGATACTTAAATTTAGGCTGAAGTGCAAAAAAATCGTGATTTTTGTGCGAAAGTAAGAATTCCACACACCAAAACCTGCCCGAAAACAAAACGTTCCATCCTGAATTTTCGATATGTGATAGCGGATATCAAACTGATGATTTTAGTGCTGAATCCCAAAATTACTATCTATCGTCATTCACACCGCAAAATGGTCTTGAAGTAAAATACTCTGTTCAGAAAAAAAAAATTTATTTTTAAAACGAAGAAAACTATAGAAGGTGAAAAGATTCCACTCTATATTTTTCTTCAAAAATTTATTTTAATGTGTTTGATCGAATGGAACTATGCTCTAATCTCGCTCTATCGAACTTGGTACATAAGAATTCCAAAACTTGCCCCAAAACAAAATGTTCCATCCTGAATTTTGGATATATTCAGGATATACATGGATATACATTTTTATTTAAAAATGTATTTTAATATGTTTTATCGAATGGCATTATGCGCAAATCCCGCTCTATCGTCCATAGTACCTAAATTTGGTTTGAAGCAGCGTTCGAAAATGCTGTCGTTTTTTCATTTCATTTGCTTCGACTGTGCTTTGACTGTGGAAATTTGCAAGCACAATAGCGAAGCCATAGCAATAACAAAAAAATCCGAAGTTGTACTGTCGCTTTGCTGCGAAAATAATAGCAGCACGAGAGCAAAGCGACAACAATATGAAAAAAGCTGCAGATCGACCGTTGCTGTGCTGTGAAAATCTCCACAGTACGAAAGCAAAGCGACAGCAAAAAATTCGAAGTTCGACTGTTGCTTTTGCTGTCGCTTTACTTTCGTAGCTGTAACTTTTAGCAATGCGAGCCGAAGTTAATAAAACGAAAACAATTAAAGCCTTTTTAAAGGCGAAAAAAGAGATATGTAAATAAGAGTTTATAATACACAAAAGGGGCATTAACAATAGGGGTATTCACGATGTGGTGTCTTTGTCTTTGTATTGTGTATTTTTGATATTTGTAGTAAATTTTATAAAATTACAGAAACCCTGGCACTAGTATTCATTACTTTTGAATTATTGTTATATATTGAAATAAAATAAATTCTAACCACGATCAATTACAGACACACACTTATATTACAAATATTCTTATATTTCACTCAGTTTCCAAGTAAAACAGTCCTTATGCATTTAACGAGCAACAAACGCACCAGATACACGAAGCAGTTTTGTGCAGTGTTTCATATTTCATAGCTGTCGTTGTTCGGCAGTCAAAGCAACAGCACATTTCAACACACTGAACTGTGCTTCGACTGAACAATTTCAATTTGCGCAGTCAAAGCAACAGCACAGTTACATGAAATATAATTTTCGGCTGTGCTGCGGCTTTGCTGTTGAAATGTGCGCAGTAAAGCAAAGCCAAAATTGTTTTAAGCAAAAAAACTGCTTTCGCTGCACAGCGGTAGAATATTTTTTATTGCTGTTGCTGTTTTGCTGGCAATTTTTTAAACACTGGTTTGAAGTGCAAAAAATAGCGATTTTTGTACGAAATTAAGAATTCCACACCCCAAAACAAATGATTCCATCCTGGATTTGATATATGTATATGATAGCTAATGGCAAACTGATGATTTTTGTTCTCAATTTCAAAACTGCGATTTATCGTCCTTCATACCGTAAAATGGTCTTGAGTTAATATTCAGTTCAGAAAAAATTGTCTTTTTAAAACGAAAAAAAAAAAACGATAGCATGTGAAAAGGTTCCACTCTACATTTTTGTGCAAAAATGTATATTAATGTGTTTAATCAAATGGCACTATGCTCAAGTCCAGTGGAGTGTGGAATTCTTACTCTCATACAAACATCACGGTTTTTTTGCACTTCAGCCTAAATTTAGGTACACTCAGAAAAAAGTTTATCGGAATATGAGAAAAAAGGCATCATTTTAAGTGAAAAATGGTATTGACTTTGCTCCAGAGAATGCTTTTCTCTAAATGTGATCCCAAAAATTCCCTAAAAATGGCAAAAAGCTTCCATGAAAAAAAGAAATATTTTCTCATTAATTAAAGACACCTTCTCTTTAATAGAAAAATATTTCTTTAAAATACGTTCAACCGTTTTCTTTAACATTTTTCTCGAAAACAGAGAAATATTTATTTAATTTTAATAAATGCTTTCTTTAAGTTGCGTTTATAGGTTCTCACAAAAAATAACACTATCTTTTAAAGAAAGATTTATTTTCTTAACATCGATACAACATATTTCTTTATTGCGTACATTTTTCTCTAAAACACAGAAGTATATACGCAATTAAGATTAAAAAATTATTTTTATCAAACATTTGTTTTAACTCAGCTCTACGCAAAATAGAAGTATTAATGTCAAATTGTGATTCGGTTTTAAAAATATTAGTTTAATATGTGTTAAGAGGTAGAATTATTGTTGTGGCATTGTTTTTCGTGACTCTTTATTTATTCTGAAAAACAATTTTGTAAATGCATCCAAAGAAATAGTAGCAATAAACAACATCACTTTGTGTAGCTATGTTAAGTAAAAAAAACCTTTTGAAGGAACAATCGTCATAATATGCAGAATATGCAACACTTGCTTTTTACAACATTAATCAATTGCTCTCACGCTTTCTATTTTTTTCGTACCTCATTCAATATAAGAAAAGTATATCGATTTTTGAAAAGAAGCCTTTTTAATTTTTGAGAAAGGATTTGTTGTTATTGAAGAAAATATTTCGCATAGTGAATTATTTATCAACAATAGAGAACATTTTTCATTTTCTATAAATTTTTCTCTATAAATGAGATTTTTTGAGTGAGAGAAAAATACTTATCATTATTAGAGACATGAAATATTTTCATTTCCCACAAGGAAGGAAATATTTCTTCGAATATGTGAAAATTTATTATAATTGAAGTAAATTTTATTTAAAATAAAAAAAATTTTCTAGTTTCGAAAATAGAGAAATTTTTATCACAAAAAGATAGGTTTTTTCTGAGTGTATCAAGGACGATAGAGCTTGAGCACAGTGACAGTCGATTTGCTACATTAAAAAAATTTTTAAACAAAAAAGTAGAATGGAACCTTTTCACCTTCATTAATTTTTTCATTTAATAAAAAAATTTGGAATTTTGACTTTCATACAAATATATTTGTTTTTTGCATTTCAGTCCAAATTTTACTATTAAGGTTGTATTTTAGCATTATTATGCGTATTTCTTTATTTTCTTTGAAAATATAAATTATTTAGCTATTTTTTGCCACTTTAAAAAAGTTGAGGCGAATTAAAATGTTTAGGATGAGTTTTGCGGCGAATCCAAAAGTTGGGCTGAGTTAAAAAATTTGGGATAAAGATTTGGGGCTAACTTCACACCGGTGACAGAAATCTGCCAGAAAAACATTTTAACATCTGAACAAAAATTTAAATTAAAAATATATTTTCTTTGATGTTTAAAGTACCATATCTCATGAACCCACTGAGTCCTTTCCCTAATTTTTATATTGTTGAAAAGGTAATTTTGCCAGCTTTAGGAGGGAAATGGAAATGGTGTTCTTCGAAATCAAAAACCTGACCGCAAAGGATTGAACCCCAAACACTTTTAGATAAAAGTCCGTTTAATTATCTTTCTAAAGGTAGTTCAAACTTTACATGCGGTTAAGCAGTTTTCGAGATATCAATTTTCGTAAAAATATGAATGTTCAACATTTTGCCGATTTTGGTCAATTTTGTTCACTCTGTAACTCCGCCAAAAATCACGCCAAACTTTTTTCCTACAAATCAAGTTTTTTATTTCCGTCAGTGATGCTCCATGCATAATTTGACTCAAATCGGATATGGTTATTCTATAAGGCCGATACGTTTAACATGGAATTGCTGTTTTCTTATTTTTTTATAAATTTCTCAAATCTATCAGCAGATTCATTTCATTCTGAAATGAATTCTTCACGTAATTCTGCACCTTTTTCTTCAATAATCTTGCACTGATTCTAAAGCAGCTTTTCCACTAGAAATATCGAAAAGTTGTTATTGGCCGATGCCTTTATCGAATAGGTTTATATATAAGAAACACAAAACCAATTTCGAGAATGAAACCAGTTTCTAAATCGATAATCGGTTTCTATGACACCAAAATGAAATCTGTGTCAATTTTCAAACCGCTTCTTACAATTGTTGGTTTCCATAATAATAACCCTGATTATAGTAGATCTATTCTCATATATTCTCATATATTTTTTTATTTTTTTATATATAATTTTGCAAACACCTGGCAAGGCCTTAGACCCTACTAAATAGTCTGGCTCGTTTATTTTTTGCTCTTCAAATATTAAATTTAAAAGCCTCAAAAAAATTTTTTGCAAAAAAAAAAAATTTGCTGATTTCAAATATAAAATTGTAGGTTTAGGCTGAGGGGTAGTCAGCCAGTTCTACCTTTTTTGTATTTTGGTATCACAAAAGAAGCATTTTACACGTACCCTAAAATGGCTATCAGCGCTCCTACTATTAATTTTATTTACAAAATACATAATTTTTTTAATTGTAAGTGTTATTTTGCCACTTTTTCTTACCAAGTGGACAATAAAATCTCTTCCCTGAGCTTAACATTAGGGGTAGTCATGATTCAATGCACTTGCCTATGCAGTGGAGGACTTGTGCACTTTACAAAAACAAAATACACGTGCGCCAAAAATCTGCACAAGTGCTTTTATACTGTCGCCTTAAACTTGAGGACTTGAGCAGTTGTGTATTTGTGTGCATTAACAAATTTTGACAGCTTTAAAATAGTGGTGGTAGTGTGTTCACGAAAACTTAACTGCACAAGTCCCCAAGTCCTCAACTGCAAGTGCACTGAATCGTGAATACCCTATTGTTCGATACTCTAAGGGTGCGTTTATAGTGGCGAATTGTTGCTTTGCCGAGCCGAGCTGAAAGCGAGTCAAGTTAAAAGAAGCTGGTAGTGCGTATAGTGCGTGCTTACCGCCGCTGAATTGTTGCAGATGGTTTTTGACAACTTTGGGTTTGTTTGTATATACTACGTTTCTTTTTGCAATCAACGCATAAAAACGGATCACGTTATTTTGTATGTGCTTTTTGCTTTCCTCAAACCAGTGGCCAACAAGTGAAGAGACAAAAATGCAAAAACACGATGCTGAAACGCATTTTAAGCCACTGTAAGTTGCTTTAAGTCGCTGATTTGTTGCAGCTGTTTTTTGACTATTTTGAGTTTGTATATATGACTTTTTTTTTTACTTTGTAATTGAAGCATCAAATAAGTCACGTGATTTCGTGTGTGCTTTTTGCTTTCCTCGAATATGTGGACAAAAATTCAAGAGACGAAGATGCGAAAAACTACACTGAAACGCATATTAAGTCACTGTAAGTCGCTTTAAGTCACTTGCTGTTTTAGCTTGTTTCGACTTTTTGCAATTGTTTTGTGCTGTTTTTTGTTGCTTTGTATTTATTTAAAATTGTTTTTTTAGACAGAACAGAATAAATAAAAATTTAAAAAAAAGTGAGAAAAAAAATCAATCAGCTGAATAAGCAACTCATCGAAAGTCTTCCTATACATTTGCCAGAATGCGCACCTTACACGGCCAATCAATCATTTATATTTGTAGTAAATATTAGTTTGTATGCATTACAGATACTCGTTGATGGCTTCATCTATGACCAACATCTAATTATTTTGATATCTCGCATACACATTAGGGTGTCCTAAAAAAAATCGTGTTTGATGCGCGCGGCTTTTCTCTTCCACTTGATCTTAGAAACACTCTCTGTGAAGCACATCTCAATTGGTATAGGTTCAGAGGTCGCGAATTCATTTTATAATTTTCCCATACGATTTGTATGGGAAAAAATCAGTTTTGCTGGTAAATTGAATTTAGAGCCATTATCTTCTAAGCAAAATGGTACATTTTGGTACAATGGCAAAGGTAAAAGTGTTCCCTCAAATTTTGTCTGTTATGACATATCCAGATTTCACTTTAATCGGATTATTTTGTTTGTTTGATAATAGGCAATATTATTTGGTGCTTGCCCGAAATGATTAAAAAATAAAAATATATATATACAAAAAACTACTTGTTGTAACTTTTATTCCAAAAACATATAACAACCCTATGAATTTTTTCTTCATTGTGCATTCCAATTATCATTATCTAAAATTTAAGACCAATAATGAAAATGGAGTACTCTAAGAGATATTGATTTTTAATGAAGTAATTCTAAGTAAAAGTATTAATTTATATAGGTAGCTCTAAGAAGTGAGCCACAGACCACCAAATAATAATCAGATGAAAATGAAATTTGGATAAGTCATAGCAGAAAAAATTTGAGGGAACACGTTTTTTTTAACAATTGTGCTTAAAATACAATGGCTCTAAATTCAATTTACCAGCGAAACTGATTTTTCCCCACACAAATCGTATGGGAAAATTAGAAAATGAATTCGGGACCTCTAAGCCTTTATCAATTGAGATGCTCTTCACAGAGGGTGTTTCTAAGGTCAAATGGACATTTGTCAAAATAAAAAAAAACTTTTTGGGACACCCTAATACACATATAACAGATTGATGCCAAATGATTGATTTTTGCACAACAAATGAGAAAATTTAAAAGAAAACAAAAGCTACTGATCGCTTATTTTAATTTTTTTCACACACTAAGCCAGTGACCCCAAGATTGATTTTATAATTATTGATCCCAAGAAAAAACGAAGAAAAGGTGCAATAGCAAAAACAACAATATAAAATATATGTAAGTATTTATTGTAGTTTTCCTTTTTGCTCTACCTTTTTCAATTTATTTAATGTAAATAAAAAGTAAGCATCGTGTAAAATAAAACTTAAAACATGCAAACCGTGCAAGCTAGCGAGAAAGCAACAATCGGCACTCTGAATACCAGCGCACAAGTCGCTTTAAGGCCTTTTCCACACTTGGTCAACGCAATTCCAACACAACTTCAACGCAACAGCGAAAAAGTTGAAAAGCAATGCAACTATAAACCGAATGCTTTCAGACTTGCTTCAAAAGTCATGCAACATATAATAATTGTTATTATATAAAACTCATGTTTTTCGACTTCTTGCACTGATTTAATATTTAACACTTGCTCATTCATCTTGCAAACTATTTCTTCTTCATTTAGACTCTATTAGGAACTAATTAATTAGCTTATTCACCTTGATTAATATAAAGCCTATTGCACTACAAATACTTGAATTCACAAAACAAACAAACTGATGCAACACGTCGCCGATGAAAATTGCGGAAAGCCGCGTTGCGTTGAACAGGTTGAGAACGTGTCGAGAACTTGTTGCGTGCAAGTTGCTTAATCTGAAGGTTCCGGTATAAATACACAGGCTAGCAACTTGAGTTGGAGTTGCGTTGACCAAGTGTGGAAAAGGCCTAAGTCGCTGCATTGTATGTGCAGCGTATTTCAGCTTTCCTTCTCGGTTCGGCTCGGCTCGGCAAAGCAATAAGTCGCCACAATACACGCGCCCGTACACAAGACATGCTTTTGTTTCGAGGTGGAAAAATTCATTATAGAATAAACAGATCTATTATTATTTTCCAAAGCTATCTATTATTTTACAAAAAAAAAAAAAAAAAAAAAAATAGAACAACAGTGAATCATTAAATCAGTGAGTTAGTTATATTTAAAAAAATATGCAAGAAATCTTTTTAAGAAGCTTTAAAGGCTCTGATCAGATATAACAAATTTTGTTGGTTTCTTTATATCGTAGCTGAGTTTTTAATTTATTGAGTTAATTCATTAACTTTATGTCATTTTTTAAATGTTTTGTGCAAATGTTGTTGATCTCATTTAAATATTTTATTTTATTAATTAATCGTTATGGTCACCGACTCATAAGAAAGTTTTTTAAAAAATTGCAAATATAAAAATTATTAATAGAGGTTTCTGTATAATAAGGTTTTCATAATCCTGAAGCAATTCTGGAGTTTTCTGTATAATTAGGTTTTCATAATCCTGAAGCAATTCCGGGAGATCCCGGGATATGGATTTTAATTATGATAATCCAGCCATTGTGAATATCTTTCGAGATTGGAATTCCTAGAGTACTTTACTAACACTATGTTTTTTTTTTTAAAGAAAAATCAAACTGTCCTGTGCATCAGTTTTTCCCCGAAATAGTCAAAAATTGATTTGGCTATTTTTGAATCTGAACGCCTTAATTAATACAAAAATAAAATTTTTATAATTATTCAAATTTTAATCATAATGTCAAGTGATATAGTGCCATCTTAAGTCCGTTGCCTTCACCGAGCTTTTTACTTTTAAAACGTAATTAAATAGAAGAATTCTTATCACACTTTTGTTATGTTCCATGCATCGCAATGAACATCTGGATCAAGCTGGCGCATGCTGCCGCAAACTACGCACTAAAAATAGAACTTGGAATCCATTTAAATCAATGAAACATCTATCTTTAAGCTGTTAAAGTTGTATTAAATTTTTAATTCACAGTAATTTTGCTGAGATCTGTCAATAACTATTTGAATTTAATGGGTTTCAGTATTTGTATTGTTTTCAAGCGAGGTTTTAGTAGAAACGATAGTCAAAAATGATTAAAATAATATTTGTTTATAAACAAACTCGTGCCAGAGAGGGGTATAAATAGAATTTTTAGGAAATTACTTCTTTGTGAAAGTCAACAGTTAATCGGTAACTTTTATGCAACAAATTTTTGAGAAAATATTGGACACAGAAGTAATATGTTCGACCAATCTTGAACAAACTCCTTCTAAGTTTTTATCAGAAGTTATTAATTTGCAATAAACTTATACTTGCTCTGCAAAAGTTGAAGTACTGATTTCTAAAATTAGTTATATTCAAGATCAAAAGTTAGATCTAAAATTTTTTAGTTCTGGGCAACTTTGTGTAAAGTTTTAATCTCAAAACGCTAATGCAATCTACATATACTTTTATATTGTTTTGTAGTCTACTGAATAAAGATCTGCTGAATTGAGTCTATCAAATAATGATTCTAGTGACATCGTTTAATACAAATAAACTTGACACTAATTAAGTTTTTAATCTTTAACTTATTATGTAATCAAAACATTATTATATATTTTGGCTGTGAACTGGTCTAAGATTTTATGATTTTAAAAAATATTTGTATAGCTTTTTTCTAAAGAATCGTTATCGTTTACATCATTTACCAATATGGAAAGGAAATATGAAAAATTAAGAAAATTATGAAGTGTGGAAATAAAAATCAAAAAATGTACGTTATTTTTGACCATATTGTTTCGTGGAAAAACTAGACAAATTATCTATATCTACAATTTGAAAGCAGACATGCTCGCCTCCATACCAGCTTATAGCTTTTTTCTATAGGCATGTCCTAGGACGGCATGTCTGTTAAATGAACTGCCGCAGCAGCAATGCAGCATGCATCTCATGGTATGAATGCAGAATTAATATCGTGTGATGAATGCAGCATTAATGCCGTGAAATGCATGCAGTATTGCTGCTACGGCAGTTGATTTGGTAGACATGCCGGCCTAGGACATACCTATAGAGGAAAGATATAAGCGGGTATGGATGCGAGCATGTCACCCGACTTTCCGAGGCATGTTGCCGGCAGACATACAGGAGGGTTCCTTTTCCAACTGGTTAGCAACATAGAGTTTACTGAAATTTTCGCAACACAAACACGTGAAAATAATAAGATTAAGCAATGCGTGGCAGCTGGGATGATTTCTTAAATACGTAATACTTTAATTTAATATACCTATTATTAAAATTTCTAAAGGAAAATACCCGTATAAAACTCTTTAGCACAAATATGATATTTTAAAGTTTTAAAGAAAGAGTGTACAGAGTTAGGCGCCGACGAAAGCTGTTTTAAACCATTTTTCATAAAAATCGGCCCAGTACTTTTCGAATTTACTGGTAAAGCTTAGTATGCTGTAGGAACGAACATTTTTGGGAATATTCACTCTACACGCGAAATTTTGGTGAAGAGTCAAAATTTTTGTGTAGAGAATAAGCACTTGCTTTTCTGGTTGACAGATTCATATTTTTATTGCTGCAATTTTATATCCTATAAAAGGCAAGACTACACATTAATAAACTATATAAATGCAACAACAAAATTGTTAAATAACAAATTCAACACTTAAACATAGTTACTGCTTATTTTTTATTGTTGAATGGCAAATTTCCGCTCCAATAAATGTACGGGCATATAATCGACAGCGAAATTTTGATATTTCAACTCTCCACTCACGCATGGAAATTTGGCAACATAGCAATAATTTTCGCTTCTACAGTGTACTAGCTAGCGATAAAAAAAATTTCGCTGCCTGTTCGTTGTCAAAAATCTCAATGTATTTCTTATGGAAATTTTTTTCGTTCCTACAGCATACTAAGCTTAAAATAAAATTTGCCCTTCGAATTTATACAATAGTATATATATTAAAACTTCGAAAGGAAAATGCCCCTATTAAACGCTGTAGTACAAATATGATATTTTAAACCATTTTTCATAAAAATCGGCCCAGTACTTTTAAACCAGTAAGGTAAGATACAATTTAACTTCAAATTTATATAACAATACATATAAGGCCGGGTCGATTTGTGGGGAGGCAAAAAATCGCCCATTGCTCAGTGAAAATCGTATCCTAGGGATCAAAATAAGAAACTTTGCCCGAGGAACTATACCTCTAAAACGAATTCTAATGCCCGAACTTTTGACTTTTGTCCCGTAGGGTCAAATTTTTTTAAAATCCCTCTTTGACCCATTTAGAGTACCCCAATCGAGTCCAAATGTATGACCCCCACATACTTTGGAGGGCCGATCCACCCATGCAAGTTGCACACCCTTGGAACCCCCTGGCTGATTTTTTAATGTAAAGTGCCAAAAATGGTGATTTTTTGAAATGTTTGTGTGGGGAACCCCCCAGGGGGTGTGCCACTGGCATGGGTGGATCGGCCCTCCAAAGTTTTAGAGGTATAGTTCCTCAGAAAAAGTTTCTTATTTTGATCCCTAGAATACGATTTTCACTGAGCAATGTGCGATTTTTAAATCGACCCGCCCTAATATATATATATGCTTAAAGTGGAAAGTAATGGAACTGTGCCAATTTCCATCAGTAATCAGAAATTATGAAACAGTTGTATGCAAATGTGTATTGCATCAACATTTTCTATTATCTTCAAAATGACCTTCTACACCGAGAATAAAAACAACGTAAAATCAAAAATTTCCACTTTAAATAAAAAAAAAACGGTAACAAAAGTCGGGTAAAGTTGAACATTTTTAAATCAACTACGATATTTTCATTTTTAAAACGGATTCTCATTTTTATTTCAAAAATGGAGCATTTTAGTTTAATATTGTTTTATTTTCAATCTTAAAAGAGAAAATTTTGTTTTAAATTTAATAATTTTTGATTTTAAAATACATAATTTTGATTTAAAAATTCACATTTTTGATTTAAAAAAGCACATTTTTGATATAAAAACACACATTTTCGTTTTGAAAATGTTTTATTTTTATTTCAAAAACGTAAAATTTGGATATAAAATTGTACTTTTTTAGCCTTTTCCACGATATCACATTGAAATTAGACAAAATTTTTTAATTTTTTTTATTTTTTTTATTAATTTTTAAGTTATTATATAAAATAAAAAATAGTAAATTAAATATATTTCAATTTCACATATGTTTTCACATATGGCTTACCCTTCAAGAACTCCGTTATCCACTCCATATCAAATTCCTTTAGGAGTTCCCCGAGTTGTTCATCATTCTCGCTGGTATCCACTTCTTGGTATGAGCATTCCTCTAGTGGAGATGTAGCTGATGAAGTGATGTGAGGACTAAAATCGCCGCCTCACCATCCAAAGCCAGCCATTCTTCATCACAATATTCCATATTTAATAAAGACAACTTAATTTTATTTTGCACTAAACGACGCGACACAATGGATACGATGAAAACAAAATGGCGTTGTTATTTTTTTCTGTATCTGTTTCAACTTAAAATTAAAAATAAATTTTTGTTTTAAAAAATAAACAATTTCAAAATGAAAACAATAAATCAAAAATTGACATTTTTATATTGAAAACGGTTAGACTTGATTTTAAAATGCTTGATTCAAATCTCGAATTTAAAGCTGATTAAGAGGTCTTGGCCTCCTTTTCACTAATACGATGGCTGTATTTTGGATTGCATTCAAATTTTGAGACACAGAATGCACAAAGTTATTGAAACATTTCTCGACCAAATGAATTATTAAGTAATACTCTTGCCTTTCAAAATGAACGGTTAGAATTGTAATAATTAAGTTTTTCGTTTTTCCCAGAACAACATTTCAATTCGGCGCTGGTTGATTCCTTCCCAGTAGAAAAGTGGATCATCCTATGAGCGATCTGGGAGTGCTCCCTGAGGAGAAGTGGAGTGCTTCTTATTGATCCAAGCGAGGTGTATTTTGTGTTCTCTTTTAACATTGCATGTCGTAGGAAGGCTAGCGCTCCCTTTAACATCCCAGAGGAGCTCAAAAAGAGCGATCAGTAAATGATCCAAATGGATCAGCAAAGGAACATTTAAAATATTTTTTTTTTTTTTAAAAGATCAAAGAACCAACGACGTGAAAGGAAAGGAATAGATTAGCTAGAGGAATTGATTGGAACCATACGTGAATTATTGAATAGACGAAACAAGCGTATAAGACAATGCTTTCAATTGCTTTTAACTCCTTTAATTCCACATTTTGCACACTTTAGTTGTGGATTTTTAGTTTTCTATAATTCTTAAATGTAGGAGAGAACAAAGAAAGTGAAAAGAACCATGCCTGAACCTGGATTTGAACCAGGGACCTCTGGGTTGACAGTCTAGCGCACTCTCCCTCCACTCGACTACAAAGGTCGATTTTTCACAGAAAATAATGATCGAGTTTCTTACAAAGACACTTTGTTTTTTTTTCATTGATTGCTCGCTTATTGATCTGATAAAACAGTAAAGGAGCACAAGGGCACAAGTGCTCATTTTTTGATTGAATAAAACAGCAAAAGAGCGCGCTCTTGTTGCTCCTCATGGGAGCGATCGCATATTTTTTTACTGGGTTGGGCCTAGACAAGAAAAAAATGTATGGCAGGAGGTCCATCTCCCCCTTGTTTCGAATTATAAGCGGAAGTATAGCAAAATATGGCATTCATAGGTGTCATCAGTTTTAATTTAATAACTTAAAAAGTATTACATATAGAAACCAATTTGAAACGAGAATTCGAAAAATTAAAATATTTTACTTTTTTAAATTATGCATGTAAAAATATTTGATTTTTGCACAAAAGTTAGGATGATTTTAATATAATAGTTTAAGGTTTTTAAAAGTTTGCCAACATTTAATAGCAATTAAAATATTAAATAGCTATTTGAATGAAAATGTACTTAAATATTAAACTAGCATATAAAACTTTTCGAAAGAAATGTTTTGTTTTTTTGCAAAGAAGCTACTTCTATTTGCTTATTAAGTCTGCTGAAATGTGAATATTAGCCGAACGGAGTTTTCTCTAGTTTCTCAAAATGTATTTTATTTCAATGGGAAAACAAAGCATTAATAACAACAACTTATTTAACTACGGTAGCTTAAGTGCCATATTTGGTTTTCGGGTGTGGTTGCCACTGTAAGTGACGAAAAATATCTTGATTCAACAATGAAATTTTTCAGCTGCTTTTTACACAAACTAAAACGATAAGAATACTCTACAACATACATGCTTATATTTTTATTAATATATGTTTCTTGGCTTTCTTAACACACCCTCCTCAACCCCCATATCAACGATGAAAATTCATTTCATTGTGAAGTGGTTTTCTTTTCATTTATTTATCTTTTATGATTAAAATTAAATTAATTGTCTTTCGTAGACCTAAAAAAATAATACTTTGATTTACCTAGACCTATATAGATATCACATAAAGTAAATAAATAACAAAAATATTTGCTGCTGAGTTTATTTTAAGTGTTACCTATAAAGGGCAGTATTCAGTTAAGAAAAAGAGATTGTTTAATTGTAAAAATATTGAATAAATAGTCGTGTTGCTTAATCTACTTTAGGTTTTTTTTTTGTTTTTATGTAAATGTTGTAGTTCGGAAATTGTAGATGACAATTTCTCTCTGGTACATTTTGATAGTACTTTTTTAACCATTCCCAAGTCAGAGAAGTTATTTTACCTGCCAATAGGGATGCAACATCGCTCTTAAAAACATCGATGTTTGAGAACATTGTTAATAAGACCAATATATCGATGTTTTTACGATTTTTTCATTTTTGTAATAGGCCTAGTATTGAGGCCGAAAAATATAAGTATTATTTTTATAGATTACATCTTTTTTATTTGCACTCTGTTATAAAATATGAAAAAAAGAATAATTTCTTACAATGTATGAACGTAGAAAAATTAACAAAAACAAAATTTGAAAAAAAAGAATCGATAAAATTTCTGTATTTCGTATGAAAAATTTATTTTTTTGTCATTTTTCTTCCGACCTCAAAAAAAACGGGGGTTTTTTTTCTTCATGCAAAACACAGTTATTTTTATTTATACAATTTATTATTATTGTTATTTTCTTTTTAATTTTGTGAGAAAAAAATCTCATATGCGTTTTGTTAACTTTTTTATGTCCGTTTTTTGAATGAAGGATTTTTTTTTCATATTTGCCGACCTCAAAATTAGGCTTTATAGCAAAAATGAGCATCGATGGCGTCAAACGATGTTTTTCGGTGGTAAACTTCGATAGTTTTGTTTCAATACTTAGCCTTACTTTATAGCACGGGTAATCTGCTGGCATCACTTGATGGCAACGGCAGGCTGGTGTCTTATACCTATAGACCACCTACCAAAATATAATCTATATCAAATAGAAAACATTTTTTCCTATTTCATAAATTTAAAACATTTGTCAGTTGGAGTTTATCAATTTGGAAATTGAATTAAGGAAAAGAAGCTTAGATAACCTCGTTTCTAGAAGCCTGTTTCTTTCTTGAGTGATGCTTGCTCTAGCTTCCGAGAAAAAGTGTTCGCTGGATACAGATATAGCATTCCAATCTTTGGAAGTTTTGAAAAAATTTCGATCGCATCTTTTTTATTGGTGTAATAGGAGACTACAGGTACATCTGCACTTCTGTTTCGCTTACATTTGCTATTGAAGATGCATCAGAATATTTATTTTTTGCTTTTTGTGTGAGCTTTTTGTGGTATTTCCAGATGTCAAATTGTGAATCGGCTAAAAATCGAGCGAACGTTATCGATGTTTTTCCTTTTCAGACCGATGTATCGACGATGTATCGCTCATAAGAACATCGATGTTGATATCGATGTTTATGAACGATATATCGTCGATGACGATACTATCGATGCATCGTTTGCATCCGTACCTGCCAACAATATGACATATATTATATACCACTTCATGCTTGTAGCCAGGATGTTCAATGGGGCTTTCGATAACAAAAATATATTTGTACAAATATGATATTTAAATTACAGATGTTAGGCTTTTTAACGCAAAATTAATTACATTTGAAAATATATATTTTTGAATAATTGTTTTATATATTTTTTAAATTTAATTATTCATTCATATTATTGTTCTTATATTTTTTGATACAAAATTTTTTATTTTGTTTTTATTATTATTAATCTCGTAATCATTATCTAATGTAATTCATTATCTTGTTTATAGTCACTATTATTGATTTGTTTTTATATCTAAACAATTTGTTTATCATCTTAACTTATTTATATTTTTTACTTGTTGTACTGTAAAAGAACTTAGTTCTTATTGTAGTTGTACTAATGTCATGAATAAATACAAATACAAATTAATTGACATTTTTTTATCAAAAGAATTTTTTGTAAAAAGTCACTTTTTCATTTTTGTTTGTAAGGGAGAGTTCGGTAGGTTATTTTATTTTGGTCCAGAAAATGCGGAAAAGTAATCATTTTGAAAAAGTTTATAAATAATTGGCACGAGTGGATTTCCCTACGAAAAATAAAAAAAAATGTTTAAAAATATTGTATATCTCTAATTTCTGATCGAATTTAGCCCTAGAGGGGTCAAATATATGAGATGGTCCTATTATTTTTCACTTTTAGATCTGCTACCCTTCGCTCCCCCATCTGCTACTCTTTTGGGTGTCCCATGCGAAAAACCCAAAAAAATTAAAAAAAGTGAAAAGTGAGGGGTGAAATGTAACGCCAGGGCCTCTTTCATTCTCTCTTTCAACTCTTTCAATATTACTTCTGAACACACCCACTACTTTTCTGCCACCTTTTTTGGGTCACCCAAAAAAAAAGTAAAGAAAAATGTTTGAAAATACTGTGTATCTCTGAGTTCTGATCGAATTTAGCTTTAGAGAGGTCAAATATATGGGATGGTAATATTACTTTTTCATTTTTAGATCTGCTACCCTTCCCCCCATCTGCTACCCTTCTGGTTGTCCTATGCAAAAAACCCAAAACAATTAAAAAAGTTATAAAATAGATATATCTCTTCCGACTTGATCTCAAGAGGGTTCAAATATACCAAATAGCCTTATTATTTTTTACCTCTAACATTTCTTAGGAACCCTTCGGGGGGTCCCATACAAAATATGAAAAAAAAAATTCTAAAATCGTTTATTAAAAAAAATCCCGTTCCTCTAGAAGTTAAATGTATGGGATAGTACTATTATTTTTTTATATCTTACATTTCTATAGAAGACTCTCATCCGATATATGCCGATTTCAGGTCCCAATACAAGGGTGGCAGATAGTGGGTGAGTGTCTTTAAAAATGTGGAGGCTAAAAAATTATTTAGACCAGTTCATACATTTGACCGCTTTAGGGGTTCGTGATTAATATTATATGAACGGTTTTCGTACTTTTTCTTCTCTTGTAGTTTTTGTATTAGGACTCTCATAAGGGTGGCAGATAGGACATGGATGTGTCTGGAAAAATGTGAGGGTGAAAATCACAATGGGACCATTTCATGTATTTCAATCTTCTAGGGTTCAATTCGGAAAAGGTAGGAACTGTTTTTGACCCTCTTTTAAACTGTAGTATAGAGACCTCCCAGAAGGGTGGCAACAACAAGAGGCTAAGAGTGTTCGCAATAAATGTTGAGGGTCTAAAAATAATAGGAAAATCTTATATATTTGACGTCTCTAAAGGTTATTTTAGTAGAGATATAAAGTGTTTTTGACATTTCTCTTTATTTTTTGTAGGGAAACCTACAAAGGGTGGCATATAGGGGTGGGCATGTTCCAAAGATATGTTAAGAAGCGAAAGATAAAAAGACCTGGTGATGAGTTCTACCTCTCTACGGGTAGATAACTATAATCAACGGGGGAGACATGAAACATTTCTGATAAACAATAATTAATTGCTTGAAGCAACTGCAAAGACAAAAACACTTTCAAGACTCTTAAAAGTCTTGTGAGTCTCGAAAATCTTAAGCTATTATAGTGTCTTACGATGCTTGTCTTGTTGACGACCGTGTTTGAGGGGGCAAGACGTCTACTTGCACGTTGCATGCAAGCAATACACGCACTCAAGACTGATTTTAGCGAAGAGAACTCACGCAGTTCTCTGGTCCGTAGGTTGGGCTTCCTCAAAATCGTATATATTAATAGGCAAACATCAAATGTTGTCGTACACTTTTTGATATTAATTTTAGAATAAGGGTAATGAATCTAATATCATTCGAAAGGTACTGCGCCCTATATGTGCAGAATCATTTTAGATTTTAAATTTATGACCTCTGACCCGAAATATTAACGTTGAAATTTAGTAATATTTTTAGTAAGGAATCTCAGGGCTAGGAAGAGGTAGAATGGTGAATGAGATATCAAATGAAAGATCTGGCTGCACAGTATGATTACATTTTAGATTGGTGACCTTCGACCTGAAATATGATCGTAAAAAGAGATTAAATAAAAGATAAACTGCAACAGATGGATGAATATGATGTAAGAGGGAGTTTTAGACATTGATAAGGTGTGCAAAAAATACTTCCGACATTTTGCGCCATCTCTTACGAATACCCTACAATAAGCATTTTTTTTATGTTAAAAGTGTGAATATATATTGTGATGGTGAAATTTCTTATAAATAGCGAATTATGAAAAATTGCCCTTATTTTGACATGAAAATTATTGTGATAGCTCGAAAACTATAGATGTTTTCAGTACAACGTATTTTTGTATGAAACGACGTTGGTTCAGAAATATTACGGTATGCGAAAGCTTTTTTGGTAATATTTTTCTCGGATAATATGTTAAAAAAAAATTCCCGTTATAATCACATCAAAATCGAATTGCACTTCGAATTGCACATCTTTGAACACCAAAACAAGGAAGGGGGAGAAAAGGAAAAAAAAAGAAATAAATAAAAAATAAAAAATAAATACCTGTTAGAATAAGCAAATAAATTTGTAAAAACCTGTTAGAATAAGTAAATTGCCTTGGTTGGCCAATAAATAAATAAAATAAAATAAAATAAAAAATAAAATTATTGAGATATCTCAAAAAATGTAGATTTTCTCAGTACAACGTATTTCCTTGAAGCAGGGTCATCGCCTCAGAATGAGAAAACAACGATTGAAATTTCACGTTTTGATTTTGCAAGCAAATATCTTGGCCATTTTTCAATCGATTTTCATTAAATTTTCTTTGGCTGAAAGATCAATTAATTCACTTTGGAGAAATAAGAAAAGATTTACCGTTATCTCACCGATTCAATGTTTTATATGGTTTTAAAAATACCTCTAAAATATTCAGTTTTTGCTCAAAAAATAGGCGAAACATTTTTGTTGTTGTAATTTTTTTTTTCTAATGAAATTTTCTTTTTTCACACTATTTCATATGACATAAAATTTATTAGCAAAATTGGTTCATTTTGACACGATGCAAAAAACAGTTTCTATCATCGAAAATCATGACCTGCGTCCCTATGATTTTTTTGATGAAAATTAAATTTTTCAAAGCGTTTTTTTTATATTTTCTACAAAGTTCTACAGCTTAAAAAATAATTTCTGTGAAAAAAATTTTCAAATATTTCAAACCACTCCAAAGTTATATACACAAATCTATGTTTTAAGCCATTTCGTTATACATAAAAATAGGCGTAGGAGAAACAGTTCTTCCGTTTTTCTACACCGATTTTGATAATTTTTTAAATAAATTAGTGTAGGGATAAGATGTTCACAAAAATAGTTATGTGACCTTTGACCTGAAATATAAGCATTGAAAGTATATTTTTGAAGTAAAACCTAAACTATAAGGCGTAGGATGATATTTTAGATATTAATACAATGTAGGAAAAACATTTTTCACTATCTCAAACGGATACCCTACAATGAGCATTTTTTATAGTACATTTTTTTAATTTTACAAATAGCAAATTCTGATATAAAAGTTTTGATTTTGATATAAAAGTTATGACGATATCTCGAAAACTGTTGCTTTCTCTCGAAACTTAAGATTTTCTTAGTACAACACATTTTCTTAAGACAAGGTCAATGCCTCCGAATGAGAAAAGCGATTGAAATTTTAGAAAGTTGGTCGAATTTCGATCACAGGCGATACTAGTGCTTATAAATAGGTACTGAATTAATGCACATCTTATGAAAATAATTAAGGATTTTCATTGTTTATGAAATCTATTTCGAATTTTTTAAAAATGAAATTTTAAGCCTTTATAAGGCAGAGGGTATATTTTTCCCACCAACATAAGTGGTAAACAATATAAGTAACATACGTAACAACGTACTTCACCGAAAATTTTGGTGGTAAAATATCAGCTCTGCCCTATAATAGTATATCTAAGGAATGTCTAACAAAAAACGAGCAACATGAAAAATGATGGCATATTTTAAGTAATACATTATTTTCATAATTCTACAAAATATGGTTTCTAAGAATTATAAACAAAGCAAAGCCTTAATCAAAAAGCAAATAATTATCATTTATGTGTAGATAATAATTGCGTTGAATCAAGAAAGAATTTACTAAAGTCTTAAGAAAGTGTTACTTAGACTAAGCAATTTTTTCTTAGACTTAGACATTTTATCTATCCAAGATACAAGAAAAATAAGAAGAAGAATTGCTAATAATGAGTAATCCTGTAAATACTGCCACAAATTCAATATTTTCCAAACATTTTAAATACTGTCCGGTCCGAAGATATCAGGCTTAGGAAATTCTTACATAGCTAGGAATAACGCTAAGACAACCTTTAAATAAATATGCTTATTTAAGGCCAAAATATAACGTATTACGTTTAACTCTAATATTTTACTTAAGTTAAGAGAACTCAAGCTATATTTTTATACCTAAATAAATAAACTTTTTTCAAGAAATGTCTTAAAAACCACTAAAAACGTCTGTAAGATACACTTAAGAAATATTTCTAACCGCTTTGTTAAAATCTACATGTAAATAAATAAATTAACTGGCCATTTCAGCGCTTGGAAGGGCTTTGACCTAGCTTCTATTGATCAATTGTGTTGTGCGTGTTATTGAATGTTTGATCACAAATGATCGAGAACTAGATCTACGTGTTTTATGTCGACTCCGAACGGCTTATGTTCTCAAGAAGCTTTACATCGCAATTTTTACTCTCTGAGGTTTGCCATTGTCTGCAGAGAGGTGATGACCGAACAGAAAAATTAATTTAGTCGAAAAAACTTTCTGTCTGAGCTGGAATTGAACCCGGGCTACCGTAGTTTATTAGCTTAGGGGCCACACACTCTACCCACTAGGCTACGGCCGCCACTAAAAAAATCTACATGTACAAATATAAAAAAATTTATCAATGTTTATATGATTTCATAACATATTTTTCACATGTACAGTGGCGTAGATATGGGGAAGATTCGCTGGTCTAGACCCCTCCCAGAGCCATGGAAACAGTACCAAATATCTCACGTTGTTGTAAAGTGATTACAATATTAGGTTAAGCACGTATCCAAATGTATATGTTTTGTCAAAAATTTCTTCTTTTTCTCAAGAAAGTTATCAAAATTTAATTTAGTTCAGTGTTAATTTTTCTAAATCGGTTTTTTTTTTAAAAGATCAAACAACCAAGGCATGCACATTATACAAACAAGGTTTGGTCTTTGATCTGAAAACAAAGGGATAGATTATTTAGAGGAGTTGATTGGAACCATACGTGAATTATTGATAAGGCGAAACAACCGTGTAAGACAATTTGAATTGCTTTTAACCGAGGCTAGTGTTATGCCTTAACCTCGGCAAGTATTTCCAGCCCTTAGTTGTTCCTGTCCATTAATTCCACATTTTCCACAATTTAGCTGTGGGTTTTTAGTTTTCCATAAGTCTTAAATGTAGGAAAAGATAAAGAAAGTGAAAAGAACCATGCCCGAACCCGGATTCAAACCAGGGATGTCTGGGTTGATAGTGTAGCGCACTCTCCACTAGACTTCAAAGGCCGACGGTTAACAATTACTAGAGATATACAGCCCTATTCTGGCAAATTAACAATTGTTAACCAGTTTTTTTATATTTCTATAAATTTGTTGTTTTCAAAACAAAATTTGAAGCACAAAAAACAAAATTTTTGAATGAAATTGTCAATAACTCAAAAGCAGTTGACAATTTTTATCAAAATTTATTATTTCTGAGCTTCAAATTTTGTTTTGAAATCAAAAAATTACAACAAACACATTGAAATATTCAAAATACTGGTTAACAATTTGTTAATTTTCCAGAATAGGGCTGATAGTGACATGTGTAGTTTCCAGAAATTCGGTGTTGTTTGGATTCAATTCAACAAGCCCATAATATTTTTAACTACCTACCGTTTTTTGACGTTTCAACAAAGTAAGGCTGTGAAACATGACATTCGGCTTCACAAAACAGTCATGTAAACAAGTATTCAAAAGTATACTTTTTAAGGTTATTATACTTTTTACGGACTACCCCCTACAACCAAAATCTATCTACGCCACTGCACATGTATCCACTTTAAGATGAGTTAAAAAATGTTCAAGTCTTAATTCAAAAAATGCGGAAATCCGGTTATTTTTATTTTTGAATAGTTTTAAGCCATTATTAAAATTTAAGAATTTTTGTATGATTTTACACAGCACATGTCTCAAAAAGACATAGCTGAAGGGTTACTGTTTACCCACCTTCGTGCCTCCAGTGCCCAAACTTACGGATTTTTGGCACAACAATTTTTTTCGTTCGTTCAAAAATATCTGAAATTTGTCTAAAAAGTACCTTAAAAAGTGCTGCTCTGTATTTTCATTCAGCTTTTTTTCTCTTATATAATTGAGGGAATTTGCATCCACAGCTTTTGCTTTGAAAATAATTACAATCTGTCATCTGTCACATTCCTGCCACTTATTGACATACAATTTCAAGTTTACAAAGCTGTTTTTTTAATTAGCTATCGAAATATATCCAATGTGTACAGTTATGTGTGGAAATAAACACAAGTGTTTAGGCTTCTTTTTAAACTTTAGTTCCGCAATTAAACTCATAAATAATGTTAATAGATATCATTAAAAAAAGTTTTCATTGAAAATAGCTAATTTGAAAAGATGTCAGTGCTTTTGACCATATGTGCAAAAATTGTTTTTTTCTATGAAGATTTTTTTGGGTGCAGAGCCGCCATGGTTTTGTAACTCATGATCAGGGCTCGGTTTTTGATGACCAAACAGACTGCATAAAATTACCTAAAAAAAATGACAGACATGACCTAAAAACTGCAGAAAATGACCTACAGACTGACAAAAATCACTTAAAAAACGCAAACAATTACGTAAAAAATAAACAAAAATAAAGCTTTAAAAATAATATATTACTAAACTTAAAATTTATTTTATATAATTTTTATACAAAGCGTTAAAGTATATTACAAGGTACATTTTTAAGTTATTAAAATTAAAAGAACATCAATTGTCTTGCAAAATGTTTTTGCAAACAGAGAAACTTCTTTCTACTTCTACACTGACGAGAGGAACATATTTAAAAAACGATATGTCATCGGATGTAAGTTCCTCTTCTAATTTCATGGTATTAAATTTTGTACCCAGTAATACAGGGCTGTCAATATTCGAAGCGCCCATCTGGCAACACTGTAACTTTCCGCAGTGATGCCAAATCGACTAATGACATACCGCGTTTGAAGCGTCATTCCAAGCAAATGTTTACAATGGAACAGTACACGCCACGCGAACGCTCTAAAATTGTTGAAATTTCCATTCAACAAAAAAAGTCAATAGTGAAAACTCAACTCAATGAGCGATGAAGCTCATTTTTAGTTGAACGGAACGGTAAACAAACAAAATTGCCGTATTTATGCCACTGAAAATCCACAAGAGATTCAAGAGGTACCTCTTCACGATGCAAAAGTCACTGTTTGGTGCGGCGTTTGTGCTAAAATGCTCATTGGGCCGCTTCTTTTTCGAAGATGATAATGGCCACAGAGTTACTGTCAATCAGGAGCGTTATCGCGATATGATAAACAATTTTTTCATGCCAATCGTTCGTCGAAAGCGTATCAGGCACTACTGGTTTCAACAAGACGGCGCGCCACCACACACAAGCCGCACTACAATCGATTTTTTGAAGCAATTGTTCCCTGGCCGTTTGATGTCAAAAAATGGTGGTTTCGATTGGCCGCCAAGATCACCAGATTTAACGCCTCCAGACTTCTTTTTGTGGGGTTATTTGAAATCAAAGGTTTACGTCAACAAGCCAAAGACCCTAGAAGAGCTGAAAACCAACATCCGTCAAGAAATAACCGCCATTCTCATGGAAATGTTGAAGAAAACCATGGAAAATGCTGCAAAACGGGCACAATATGTCGTAGAGGCCAATGGCGACCATTTACGAGATATCATATTCAAGAAATAATGTAAGCAAATTTACTTGAACCCAATTAAATGATATTTATGATGAACAGACAAAAAATTGTGGTTTCTTTGATTCATTTAAAAATAAAATGGGCGCTTCGAATATTGGCAACTCTGTATTTCAGCAATAATAGAGCATAACAATAGAGTAAATGAAAATGAGCATATCCTTAGTTTTTATCTAACACTTGTTTCGTCTTTAAACAAGTCATCTAGAATTACACTAAAATGACCTAAAAACCCGAAAAATGGTCCAAAAATTAAAAATGTCCAAAAATGACAATAAAATAACTTGAAAAATGACCAAAAAATCTCCTAATCTAGTAAAAAAGACCTGAAAACTAAAACCGACAAAAAACGATGAAAAATAACGAAAAAATGGCCTAAAAACTTTCATATTTGGAATTTAGGAAACATAAATTAACGTTCTAAGCAATCTTCCCTCTTCGAAATCCTAGCTCTGCTCATGATAAATGAAAAAAATTTCTTGAAATTGTATGATAGAATGTGGTGTGTGCTAACAGCAAACATATGCCATGCATAACTTTATATGCCCATTCTTTATTTATAAGATTGCCGTTACACGTAGGTAAGTCAAAACCACAATTTAAGTGTTTAGTCGTATGAATTGGAAAAAAGGAGGAGCATCTAGATTAATGGGTCGACTATGCATTAGAGCATGTGCCATTTGTATGGATTTTGCTAAAGTATCTGGGATCCTCCGTGCCCCCTGACAAAACACGATGGTTACAAATGAAGTAGTTAGAACCCTTGAAAGTCCAAGAATTACCCAAAATGGCTCGGTTCTGTTTGAAAATCTGGTTTTCGGAGAGTAATTTTAGATGAAATATATTTAAATTTTTCTAATGCATTTCACATTTACGAAAAAAAAAACAAAAGTACCTACTTCTATGTTAAGCTAGCTGAAAAATGTGATTCCGGACTAAGATTTGACAATGGATAAACGCATAATGAAATAAACGCATTAAAAGTCAACATTTAAAAATCCTTTTATTTAATTATAATTATTATTCATGTTTGTCCTTTGCATTGATCTAGGACATTTTTTCAAAATTAATTAATGATTTACTTCAGCCCATTTTATGGTAATAATAATTAAAAAAAAAAATGAAAACAGGATCGACCCATTTTTGAATGACATACGATCTTTTTTGTAAAATCATAAACTCTAATGAGTTCAATGGACGTTAGTCGTCCCCTTTTGCACACGTCAAGTTTTCTTGAAAGCAAATCGAGTTTGATGGAAAGAGGACATAAAGAAAGGGGAAGGAACAGACTTGAATGTACCCAAGTTTGATTAATATAGGTTAAGCCACTTAAGAGAAAAGCACTCTTTTTTCGCCTTTGTTCGAACTGTCAAAGTAGCTACTAGCTAAAAATTGTACAATTCAGGTTTTTTTTTCTTGATTTCCTTTCATCCATTCTGACAGTTCGACCGAGCCAAGGCTCATTTATAAGTTTGTGCCACTTGAGAGCGAGCTCGGTCGAACTGTCAGAATGGATGAAAAGAAATCAAGAAAATTAATGTATAGAACAAAGAAAAGCACAGAGACAGTTTAAGCAAAGGCAAAAAAAGAGTGCATTTCTCTCAAGTGCCACAACCTTATAAATGAACCTTGGACCGAGCTTCTCTCAAGTGACTTAACCTGTATTAATCAACTTTGAATGTAACTTCAAGTTTTTGACATTATGCTTTGTTCTTTTGTTTTCTTATTTTTAATTTCATTTACGAAATGTACGGAAAGTTATCTCATTGGCAATCAAAATGTCTAGCTAGAAGCATTTTTTGATCAAGGAAAGCCGGCAGCATTTTCCAAAAATAATATTGCCTAACTGCAAGCACATTTAAGGCCGGTTGGTGCACCTGCGTTTTGTAGAAAAAAAAAACGATCGCCGAAAGCATTAACTATGACGTTAAGGAATTAGTGAGCATTTGGAATAATTTTAACATTCTCACAAAGAAAAAATCCAGAGTCAAGGAAACTTGTTGAGAAATTGTAATCTGACTACAAAAAACTTAAGAAGAAAAGATTCGATGAAAACACCGAAAAAATCCATGTGGTCCAACAAAAGCCAATATTTCTGAACGCATGAAGCAAAAGAAAATCCATTCGCAATGATTAAACTGATTTCCTTTAAAAATCACTATATAAAAATATCGTATCTCATTCAAAAATGGGTCGATCCTGACTTAATTTTTTTTTAATTATCATTATCATAAAATGGGCTGAAATAATGTGTTAACTAATTTTGAAAAAATATTCTAGATCAATGCAAAGGACAAACATGAATATAAAATTATATGAACAAATTTTAAAATGTTGACTTTAAATCAGGGTGCGTAAAGCAATCCAAATGCGCTCTCGCCCTTCTGAGTTATTTTTGCTATGAGTTTATCATTTTAAAATATTCAGAGCGTTTGCGGATAAAATATTCACTCTTCTTTGAGCTCCTCAAATGCTTTCCTCGTTCGTGAGTTTGTATGAGAGTTTGTATGAGAGATGTTGATGAGAGATGTTGAGTTTTCATCGCTCGTGAGTTTTGAAATGATAAACTCATTGAATCGCTCGCTTTCATTTGATGCGAAACTTTAGTCAAACACTTCGCACATAGTAAATTGAAACGATTTAAATCAATAATATTAAGTATTTTTCTTAATAATATATTTGATTTAAAAACTTAAAAAATCATTACATTTTATGAAATTATAAAAAACTGAGAAAAATAAATAAAAAAGGAACAAAACTTTTTTAAGTATTTAAATATTTCATTAAAAAACGCAAAAAAATATAGTTCATCATAAAACAAGTAATTATTTTTAATTAACAAGATCACTGTTTTAATTAATAATTGAGCGAACGCAAAAATTTCAATGAAATGAGTTTATTTTTGCAAAATCTAGCGAGCGAGAAGCAATAAATGAATAACAAAGCGAAGGCGTTGTTCAACTCAGTTTTTTTGAGGAGCACAGTCTACGAACGAATACTATGAAAGAGCGAAGAAAAAGTTTTAATCACTTTGAATATTTAACATAAGAGCGCTAAAGTTTTTTTCCTTCACGAATGAGGAAAGCAAAATGAATCGTTCGTCAATTGAATAATATTGATGAGGAGGAGTGCAATTTTTCTCTTTAATTGAGAGTTTTTGCGAACCCTGCTTTAAATGCGTTTATTGGGACCGGACTTCATTGTAAATCTAAGTCCGGTTTCAGATTCTTCAGCTAGTTTAACATAGAAATAGGTATCTTTGTTTCTTTTTCGTAAATTTGAAAAGCATTAGAAAAATGTAAATACATTTCGTCTAAAATTACTCTCTGAAAACCGGATTTTCGAACAGAACCGGGAAATTTTTGATAATTGTTGGACTTTCAAGGGTTATTATTACTTCATTTGCAACCATTGTGTTTTTCAGGGGGGGGGGGGGGTGGGAAACGGAGGATTCCATACAAAGTATCATTTGACTTGGTGTACTATGCATAAATCAAATACAAGTAATTTTCTCCGTGTACCCGTGTACCCGTGTACCCCGTGTTTTATATTAAAATTGTACGATCAATTTTCTCCTAAGCAATTAAAAGCCTATTTTGATAAAAAATTTGAGGCAATTTTTGAGATATAATTCAAAAGCGACTGGCTTTTTCTCACTAGAGGTGTGCCGTTTTTTCAGATCTTATTTTTAACTCCAATTCCATCGGAAAACGCACGGGGAGCGCAAAATACCCTTCTGTATTTTTTGTACTTTTCATGGGCGCTCTAACAGGGGCGAAACTAACGGGTGGAAGGAGGGTAAGCCAACCTCTTAATTTTTTAAGAGTCGGCCAATTGTTAATTTATTGCTGAAAGTCTTTTGAAATATTGATTTGTACTTACAGTTCCTATGAACGCATCAAAATCAGTCGTACCATATTTTGTCATCATCATAATTATGTTGTGTAACTTAAAAAAGTCGGCACTTAAGGGTATTCAGTCGGCCAAAACACCTAGCAAACCCCCTATCAACCCCCCCTAGTACGCTCCTGCGCTCTAAAATATGCATATGTATATTAGACCGTGTCGATTTGCCCGAGGAACTATACCTCTAAAACGAATTCTAATGCCCCAACTTTTGACTTTTGTCACGTAGGGCCAAATTTTGAAAAATCCCTCTTTGACCCATTTGACCGGCCCCCACTAACTTTGGAGGGCCGATCTACCCATGCCAGCGGCACGGCACACCCCTGTAACCCCCTGGCTGATTTTTTCATGTAAAGTGCCAAAAATGGTGATTTTTTGAAATGTTTGTATAGGGGGTTCCAGGGGGTGTGTCACTGGCATGGGTAGAACGGCCCTCCAAAGTAAATGGAGGTCGTTCATACTTTTGGACTCGATTGGGGCACTCTAAATGAGTCAAAGAGGGATTTTTCAAAATTTGACCCTACGGGACAAAATTCAAAAGTTGGGGCATTAGAATTCGTTTTAGAGGTATAGTTCCTCGGGCAAAGTTTCTTATTTTAATCCCTAGAATACGATTTTCACTGAGCAATAGGCGATTTTTAAATCGACCCTCCCTAATGTATATATTAGATTAATTTGTGCTTTTACTTTTTCAAGATATTCTCAGCTTGAATGCCTTCTATTGCCCTAAAGAACACACTTTGTGAATAGCATGCAAATTGGTAGAGGTTTAGAGGTGGCGCTTTGTGTTTTTCCTTTTTTCATACGATTTGTGCGTCAGAAAAGTGCGTTTGCAGTTTAGCTAATTTTAAAGTCATAAATATGAGCCAAATGAGTTAGAAAAAAAATACTTGTCCCCTAAAATTTTATACTTTTATTCAATTTTCTTTCATATCCGTATTCATATCAGATGCACTTCTTTTCTCATTTATTAAAAAAAAAGTTTACATTTTCTATCAGTTTTAATTGTTTTTGCCTTTCAGCTATTGATTACAAATAAAATAATGGTATTGAAGTATTTTAGGAGATACTATCGTAGGTACCTAAGAGAAGCGTTTTAAAGATAAAAAACACTGATTGGAATAAATCAAATTTGGTTTGACAGAAAGGGCAGACTTTAAGGGGAGACGAATTTTTTCTTAATTAATTCGGCCCATATTCATAGCTTCGAAATTAGCTAGGCTGTAAAACGTACCCACGTAGTTTTTCTGCATACACGTCACCTCAAAATTTTTACCGATTAAGTTGTTGTTTACAGGGGTGTTCTTTAGATCTATATATAGGAAGGATTTAAGATGCGAATAATAAACACGTTCTTTTCTACACCACCCTGGTATATATGCATATTTTTTAATTTTTTTATTTATTATTTCTTATCACAAGGTTTGGTTTGGTTCAAAGATTGCATGCATGATCTTCGTTACTGATCTTCATACTTTTGAATAGCTTTTGGAATATTGGACCTTAAGATCAATACAATAATTTAAAAATAATTACAATTAATGTATCAATTGCAGTTCAAGAAGCTGTTGATAAAAAATTCGAGCTTCCGAGCTTAAGATAAGTGCCTAAAAAAATTATGAAAAGTTCAATGAATATGAACTATTAAAATGAAATTTTTTTCATTCTCACAATTTTCTTGTTTGTTTTTTCTTATTAACTTAAATAAGATCACTTTGTGTAATTGAGTCACGTCTGTTGCACTTTGTGCATTGATAAGTTCAAAGGGATTTGATAAATTTCTAATTATATTGTTCTCTTTCAAAGCCAAATATTTGCATAATTGTATAAAACTATTTAATTAATTCACACTGCAGTTAGGTAATTTCAATATAATAGCTCACGCTTAAAATCATGTATAAATTCAAAGAATAGATCACAATTCATCAACAATTAAATATTAATTGGTTAACAAAAAAAGTCCGCATGTTTATTTAAATGGCTTTAAAATAAAAATACATAGTTTTTGTTAGTTTAATTAACACACATTTTATTATCTCACGCGAAAGTCGTGTGTTCGTTCATTTAAAAAGTACAAAGTCTGGAGTATTGGTAAAAATGTTGTTGATAACCAAGAACTTAATTAAAATTCAAAATATTTCTATAAATATCATCAAAAATATCGCTGCAAGTCTATCTCGTGAAGACATCTGTAGTATTTTTTATATTTTGATATGATTAGAAATTTTAGAAATAAATAAAAAAAAAAAAATATACACATGTCAGAAAGTTTCACAAAATTAACATTCTTATGCATTTATCATAGTTTTATATTAAGACATTATCGCAAAATTTAAGGTTTAAAATAAGATCTGCAAAAAAAAAAAAACGCATAAAGAAGGGCAAGTCCAACTGGAAAAGCCAGCCGCATTTGAATTGTCTCAAAAATGATCCAACATTGGATGGTGTGAATAAAATCTGAGTGAAAATTCTGAGAGGATTCTCTTAAGAAGAGTGCTTCGTCCAGAGAGAACACTGAAGCCGGTGTGAACAGTGTGACCAGAAGATTTTTTAAAAAAATATGCTTTTTGTTAAAAAAAAATATGCTAAATATTCCACTTTCAATTTTTATATTCCACAAAAATATTCCATATAAAAGACACACAGAAGCAAGTTTAAAAACATTTATTTGATTACTATCACACTTAAATTTATAAAACATAAGTTAATATTAAATAAATTATATTAATAAGACGTAAACAAAGCATATATCAGTTCATTTGTACTTTACAAAAGTCTTTTCAAGAATTATATTCTCTTAAAAATAGTCAAATACTTTTCTCATAGAGAAAACTTAATTTTTAAGTCAGAAACATATAGGTGTATTACATATTGTCACCTGTAATATAAAAACTCCAACAACATTTTTAATTTCTTGTAAGAGAAGCCAAAAACGTTTTTGAATGGGACATATTTTAGATTTAAAAGCCGTTTTTTGGACAAATACCTAAAAATAACTACTTAATAAACGAAATTATGAAGAAATTATCACTTTACAATCTACTATATGTGCTATTTTAAAACGTTTTTGGCTTCTCCTATAAAAAAATTATGAACGTTGTTATGGTTTTTTGAATATTAAGTAACGATATACAATATACAAAATTAAAATTCAGGCACATCTTCGAGATCAATACTTAAATTGTTGCTTATATTATTATCATAGAAGTTCACATTTCTAAATTTTTTATTAAGCTATCTGGTATTTAATAGGTATTACAACACTTTTTTTAAACATGAAGCCATGTTTTTACATTCAACAAATTATTTGAGAGTTTTTCTTGCATTCTATTTCGAATTTTCGTTTTAATAAGATTCATATAACTAAAAATTTTCTCAACCTCAGCATTGCTAAATGGTAAACTATGCGAGGAAAGCACAAATTTTGATAAATCTTCTTCAGATTCCCAACTTTGATCAATAACTTTTTTCTGCTTTGTTGCTTTGAATCCACTTTTAAAAATAGTTAAAAGAAACAAATATTGTTTGGAATAATAGGGATATTCACGATGTGATAAATTTTTGCAAAATTTACAATACTTACAACTTTGCGAACGAACCTTCAGTAAAGTATATATTGTATTTTTAAAATCAGCTGATTTTGGTATGAACTTCTGTTTGGAAATATTAATTTAAATCATCATTTAACTAAAGAAAATTATACAAAAATTGAAATGAAAGAATAAATTATATTAATTTTTATTAAATAAACTCACAGCGTAGCCGGTAGCTTGCTATATGCTGAGTAGAAATGCTTGTACAATCATCTGATCTAATACGCAACGAAATTTTCACAGAATACAATAGTATTCCATCGTTGCATTTTTTCCACAGGGTTGTATTTTGAAAACTGTGCATTTTGTTTTTGTTATATTACAAAATTTACTACAAATATCAAATTTATCAAAAATACACAATACAAGGGGACATACAACACATCGTGAACACCCCTTATGTTGTCTTAAGTATAAAATACTTAAATAGTACTGCGCTCTACCATAAAACAAATTTCCCAAATTATGAAATAGTACTTCTCTCAACAATGAAACGAGCTTAAAAAATAAACAAAAACTAATAAACAGTAAATAAGTTAATAAGTATATTACTTACTCCTGTAACATAATCCATAAAAAATCCAACCAAACAAACATATAAGCAAATTTACTTCACTTTTTAAGCTGCGTGAAGTTATTAAATAAATTGCAATAAAATTGACAACGAAGAAGTTAACCACAAAACGAATTCCTTATATTGCGTTTCACAAGGTGGTTCAGAGATGAAAAAATATAAAATTTTTTAAAAAAACCACCTAGTATTCAAATAGATATTTTTTATTGTAATTTTTGTTAATTTTAAAAAATATAGGAATACGCAAAATATTCCACTTTTTATGCTGCATATTTTTATAAAACAAAATATGCTTCCCGAAGGTAAAATATGCCAAAGTGGAATATAATATTCCACTCTGGTCACACTGGGTGTGAATAGCAATTCCCTCAAATTGCTTGCACTCACTCAGTCATAATGAGATGAGAAATGTCAATTTTAGTTGTCAAATTGATGCGTGAAATAATCAAACAATACAGTAAATCGTAAAAATTGGAAAAAATGAAATAGGTTTGTAAATATTGAAACGCGCAAAAGAAAATTTTCTAATATTCGACGCAGGCGAACATTTCAAATCACTGCACCACATTGATTTCGATAACGTGCAATAGCTAAGCAATTATTTCTTAACCGATGATGCTACAGAAACTCATGGTGAGGCAATTCTAAAAGTCGAAAGGATGAAAATGTTTCTAAGATCACTTAATTACTTATTTACATCACCTAAATTACATTATTTCCTTTTTTTCTATATAATTTTTGAAAAGTTTCTCATCCGCACTTTCATTAAATATTTCTGAATCCATATTTGTGAACAAATAGAGCTTTCTTACAAGCAAGAGCACTTGGAGGCAAGTATTCAACACCCTCAATTTTCCTGAGTGCTCACTCAAACAGAGATTTCAAATTTGAACTGTATTTACACTAAAGTTGAGATCCCTCTCAAATGTCAAAAAGTAGGAGTCAGGGCACGGACTTTACCACAATTGCGGTAGATCTACCACATTTTTTAAAAATTTTAATATCTGAAACTATTACAACGCACGGCTTTAAATCTACCACTATTTCCAACATCATAAAATTTTTTGATGAATTTGTTCTCTATAAAATACTTAAATAGTACTGCGCTCTACCATAAAACAAATTTCCCAAATTATGAAATAGTACTTCTCTCAACAATGAAGCGAGCTTAAAAAAAGAAAAAAAACTAATAAACAGTAAATAAGTTAATAAAGAACAAACAAATAACAGCTTTTTTTCATACATTTTCTTTGTTATTTAAAATCTTTATTGATAAAATAATTTAATCTTCGTAGACTTCTTCTAAGTTCTAGCATATATTTTTAGGGACATATGCACTTTTATTTTTTTGAAAGCTTTCATCATGTTATCACAACATCACTAGAAAGCTTTATTGTGAATATCATTAGATTTTGATATATGATTGGTTAATCATAAGCTCACCCGGTAAGCTCACAACTTGCTGAAAAATTTTACCTCCATTTCCGGGGAGTTGTGAGCTGACCGGGACGGAAATTTTTACCAGACTGTCAGGAAATTGGGTCTTAAGGAGGTAAAATAAAATTAGGCTCCTGCCCCTAAACTATGTTTGTTCCATATTGTTTTATTTTTTGTTTTATTGACTGATAGTTTGTTCGTTTTTAATCTATTTTTGTTTTTTTATATCGTGTATATATGTACTATTTTGGTTATTGTAAACTGCGTTATGTATATTTCTCTTTTTAATAATAGATATACAGTGATGTGCAAAAAAATAGGGACACCTGTATGCCCCAGATAGAGCATTACTTCCCTCGGGTGGTGATTAGGGCTGCCAGGTTTTTTTTTTTAAAAATCGGGACTTTACAAAAAAAATCGGGACATAACCAAAAAAATCGGGACAGAGACTCAATCGTCCAGTACGCTTAGAATAACAAAAACAACTTTAAATACGTTTACTGAAAATCGATTTTTTTCAAGTTGTATGTAACTTTAAAAAAGAAATTTTATATTTTAAACAAAAGTCAGTTAACTTTTTCAATTCAATTTTGTGCATTTTTTCTTAAGGAATTTTTTCCAAAAACATGTTTATACAAAAATGCATAGCTAGAACAAAACTGATGCCAGAAATGAAATCCTCGTACCCGATTCAACCTAAAACCAGTCTCACATTTATACGTTTTATACAAAAATTTATCGTAAAAAATTAACAAAATTCAAGGCATAATCTTTACCTTTGTATGTATTTTTGACCATCACGGCTGAATCGCTGAGGCTATCCACCTTATATTCCCAACATGTGTACGTGTAGTTTTCCGAAATATTTTTTATTTTTTTATATCCCCTAGGTGGCGCTGTGGTCGATTTTTATCGGTTTATGTATAAACATTTTTTTTATAAATCGACCACAGCGCCACCTAGGATTATCTAAAAAACAAAAGAATTTCGGAAAAGCACATGAACACATGTTCATGTGGATAGCTTCAGTGGTTCAGCTGTGATAGTCAAAAATACATACTTACCAACGTTAAGATTATACCTTGAATTTTGTGATTTTTTTCCTTTAGGAATTTTTTAAGATAAATTTTTGTATAAAAACGTATAAATGCCAGACCGGCTTTAGGTTGAATCGGGTACGAGAATTTCATTTCTGGCTTCAGTTTTGTTCTAGCTGTTAACGATTTTATACAAAAATTTTTGGAAAAAATTCCTAGAGAAAAAATGGACAAAATTGAAGATGTATAGGGTAAAGTGCACCCCTATCGCTTTTTTTTAATAACTTTTCATGCCCGATATGAAAATCGCCCAGGCAACATAGGCTTGCAAATCGACCCAGCCTAATGTATATTGTTCTTATATGAAATATTTAATCTGCCACATTTTATTTCAATCTACCAAACTTTTTGAACTATTCTACCACTAAAATTTTTTTTCAAGTCCGTGCACTGGTAGGAAGGAGTGCAGTATTCTCGTTAAGCTTAACAGAAGTAGATTTTATTCACCCCAAATTGAGTGTTCCCTCAAAAATCATGAGTGAAAACACTCGCACTCAGTTTCTTTTCACAGTCAGTGTTGCCGCGACGATTCTAAAAAAAAGTATCCATGCAAAGGTAAAAAAAGTATCTAAAAGTATCCACTTTTAAAAAAAAAGTATCCACGTATCAAAATCCAAATCTTATATGATATTTATTTTTTAAACACAAAAACAGAACTTTAGTATTTTTAAATAATGAAACCAACTTTTTCCATGAAAATTTTATTTATTCAATTGTAAGACTAACAAATGTTTTTATTTTAATATAATAATAAGAAACAAAACATGTATAATAATATTTGAAAGGAACATAAATTTCAGAACTTTTGTCTTTTATTTGCATTGCTATTGCCCTTTAATTCCATTTATTTTATAAATATAATATTTATACAAAAGCAATATACAAAACAACATATAATTGCATAAAAACGGAAAACAAATTAAACAACTTAATCAGTTTAGAGTAAAATAAATTATATGGGTTGCTACTGCCTTTTAATAATATCAAGCTAACATTGCACGTTGAATAAAAATTTATTTCAAAACATATATTGTGAAAAGACTATAATGCATAAAGACTTGAAATTTTATTTACGGAAATAATTCAAAAAACAAAATATCGAATAATTTATAGACAAAGTTAAGATATTTTGGTACCAATTTATCGGAAACAAAAAAATCAAACAAAAACCTATACTATAATTATTAAGCTTCGCTACAACTTCCAATCGCTACGGGAATCTTAAGATTTAAATATTACAGATTTTTTAAAAAGTCACGCTAATTTTTTACTATTGGGCCAAACTGACAATAAATACCTTAAATTGAGTCTTTTTAATTTTTTTTCAACGTGCAAATGACATCTTAAATTTAGAAGTTAAAATTAGTGAAGGGCACTATCGAATGATTTCAACTATCGATGATTTACTATCGAATGATTTCAACTATCGAACAATTCATTCGAATATTTCATTCATTTATTTACTTAAAAAAAATAGGAAATAGTACACGAAACTATCGAATAGTTCACTCATTCATTCGAATTAAAAAATAGTAACTCGTAACAAAAACTATCATACGATTTTTGCTATCGAACAAATTATTTATTCGAATCAAATGACAAAGATCAAATGATTTTTGCTATCAATTCAAGTAGTCATTCATTCGACTTAAAAACCTCTAAATAGCTAATAACTGGTGTGATTTCTTTATAATTTCCAGTTAAACACAAATCAAGCAGTGTTGTTAAACGGACTTTTCCAGTTAAACTGATGATTCATGAAGGTAAGCAAACCAAGTGCAAATGAAAAAACTATCGAATAAAAAAAAACTATCGAATGAATGAATAATTTTGAACTATCGAATATTTTTATTTGATATTTCCCATCACTAGTTAAAATAAATTCATTTGTAAGTATTTTGGAAAACAGTATATTTTCTACCATTTCCAAAGAAAATTTATTAGTCTTATTGTTTTTAGTTACTTTTAAATCATTTGTTGAAATATACTGATAAACACTCATTCTCTGTTATTTATTATATGCTTTAATATAAGTTGCAATTGGATGAATAAAATTGAATTTAATTGAATTGAATTGAATTGAGTTAGTTTTAAATCAGAAAAAATACGTTCAGCAGCAGCTGAGCTATGGCAGACTTACAGCCCTATTCTGGCAATTTAACAAATTGTTAACCAGTGTTTTGAATATTTCTATATATTTGTTGTAATTTTTGTATTTCAAAACAAAATTTGAAGCTCAAAAATAAAAAATTTTAATAAAAATTGTCAACTGCTTTTCAGTTATTGACAATTTCATGAACAAATTTTGTTTTTTAAGATTTAAATTTTGTATTGAAAACAACAAACACATAGAAATATTCAAAATACTGGTTAACAATTTGTTAATTTGCCAGAATAGGGCTGTTAAAATATTTTTCACGAAATTTTAAATTTTTTTGTAAAGGTTTTACTGTAATGATTTTTTTGATAAGAAAATATAGCCCAAAAATGTCTCAATGTCATCATTTATCTTAACGTTTTTGTCGAATTCAAAGGACTTTTTATATTTTGCAAACAAAAACTTATATTCATATTAAAAAAGATTTTTTTTAAAAACGTATCCAAACTTACACTAAGGCTTAAGAAAAAGTATCCATAAATTTTTGAAGGAAAAAAATATCCAAATGGATCCAATTGGATCCAAACGGCAACACTGTTCACAGCACCCAATGTTGGGTCATTTTTGAGGCATAATTCAAAAGCGGCTGGCTTTTTCCCGTTGAGGGCATGCATTTTTTTTTGCAGATCTTATTTTTAACCTTAAACTTTGCGATAATGTCTTAATATAAAACTATGATAGATGCATAAGAATGTTAATTTTGTGAAACGTTATATTTTCTTAAGAAACACTCGTAAGATACAGCCTTCTATGAGTAACTTCTAGAATAACAGTTTTTGGAGAAAGTTGCTTAGGCAACTTCTAATATTGAAAAATTAATGTTGGTATATTTTAATTACTATATTTTTTTTTAAATTTAAAAAAATAATATAATTTTTATATTATTAACTTTATAATATTTATACATTATAATTACGAGATAAATAACTTTTAATATGAGTTTTTTTTGAGTCAAAAATTTAAACGCGTTTTTCTCAAAACTTTTGTTTCGAAATCGGTGATCACTGTAATTTTAGAACGGCTTTACCGATTAGTTTTAGCCGAAAATATGAGTGAAATTTTGGTAAAATAAGCAGTATTGAATTTCAACATCCGCCATTTTTCGTAAAATCAAAATTTTTCAAATCCCTGCGTTCATTAGGAGCATTGTTTTATTAAGTAATGATCCTGTTTTTTTATATCATATGATCCAGTGACGAGCAGCAGTGATCACCGCAATACACTTTTTTTGGACCCCTCGCAAATTTGCTGTATCCCACTAATTAATCAAATATTTTGTAATAAAAAAAAATTTTCTTCAAACATAATGAGCCCTTTATTTTGAAAGTGGGGCAAGTTCATTTTTTCAAAAAATTGAGATAATGATAGTTATATATGAAACTTAATATGATCTTTTTATCTGTAAATAATTTATAGTAAAAAATAGTAATTTTCAAAAAAAGCTTTAAGAAAAAATGTGTTTTGAATTTTGAAATGGTGTTCTTCAAATTCCTACTTTGAAACCAATTACCGTACAACAAGTGATGGAACCCCCAACCACCAAAATTTTTCAAAACTATTTTCAGATTACAATCCGTTTAATTACCTTTCCAATGGTAGTTTAAAATTAAAATTCGGTTAATAAACACGTTTGGTAATCAAAAAAACATATCTGCTAAGATGTTAAATATACCATATTTCATTAACCCATTTAGTCACCACTTTAATTTTTATATCATTGGAAAGGTGATTTTGCCAGCTTTAAGCAAAAAGTTGTTTAGTTTTTGTTATGATTTTCTTCGAAATCAATTACCTTAACACATGGGATAGAACCACCAAAATATCTCAAAAAAATAGTAGGGTTAATATAAATGAAAATTTAGGCTTCACGTTAATTACCAGGCAGACTACTGGAAGAAGGTGGTTAGTAATGATGCTTCATATACCTGAGTTCTCTAACTTTTACTCAAACTTTACTAACTTTTTTAAATCTTCATAGGTTATTTTTAGCGACGAAGCTGTAACCAAATTGGTGAAATTTGTGCGGGGGACACCAAATGAAAGGTTCTCCGAAAAGTGTGTAAAAAAAAGTAAAGTATCCACCCTCTTTAATGATTTGGAGCTGTATAAGTGATGAAGGTCCGGGCTCAATATATTTTGTAGAAGGGACAATGAACAGTGAACAATATATGAACGTTATAAAATATATACTTTTGCCTTACATGAAAGGTTTAAATTCTCTTAAATTCGCTTAAGATCTCACAAATTATCTTCACGCCTTTAACCTTTTTTCCGCACTCTGTGAAACGCTATACGAGTCTTATCTTGCTCATATTCAAAGTAAATTGCTGTCGGATCCTAAAAGCTTCTACAAGTTTATAAATACTAAAAGAAAATCTGACAACTACCCATCTACCCTTACTTTTTCGGACATTTCCTCAGACAACCCGGAAATAATTGCAAACCTATTTGCAAATTTTTTCAGTCAGTCATACACTAATCATAACGACGAACTAGACTACGAGTATTTTTCTTTGTTAAGGGACTGTCCTCAAACGTCGCTAACTTCTGTTGATATTACACTAGCTGATGTGTTAGAAAAGATAAATAATCTGAAGGACGATTATTCTCCAGGACCCGATGGCTTGCCTGCTATTGTTATAAAAAGATTCGCGGACGTGTTGGCTCATCTCCTATTGGCTCTTTTTCAACTTTCTATTTCTAATTCCGTTTTTCCTAAGTTGTGGAAGAGCTCATACATAATACCTCTGCATAAGAAAGGACCAAGAAACGATATTTCCAATTACAGACCTATTGCAAAACTTTCATGTACTCCAAAAATGTTTGAAAGCATTATTTATGACATTCTCTTTTTCCATTGCAAATCTATTTTTCCTCCCAGCCAACACGGCTTCCTCAAAGGAAGATCCACTACCACTAACCTTGCAGAATTTGTTTCAAACGCTCTATGCTCGTTGGAAAGCGGGTACGAAGTTGATGTAGTGTCTACCGACTTTAGTAAAGCGTTCGACAAAATCTCACACACTATCATTCTTCTTAAGCTTAAAGCCTTTGGTTTTCCATCACTCTTTATATCTTGGATATAATCATATCTCGAAGAACGCCGTTATAATGTCATCTTTAGATTTTCCAATTCAAATTCTTTTTCAGCTACCTCTGGTGTCCCACAAGGTAGTCACCTTGGTCCTTTGTTGTTTGTCTTAACAATCTCTGATGTAGATGGCATCATTAAAGAATCCAATCTCTCTGTGTATGCTGATGACATGAAAATCTATCGGCGCATACAAACTAACGACGATTCTCACTATCTTCAAGAAGATCTAGTTAGTTTTTCCACTTGGTGTCAAAAAAATCTTCTAGAGCTCAACGTTAGTAAATGTCAAGCTATTACATATTCACGCAAGCGTCTCCAGCTTCCCCCAAGAACATATTACTTACTCGGCAAGCCAGTTCCTCCTGTAAGCTTTTAAAGAGACTTAGGTGTAATATGTGACAAGGAACTTAATTTTAGGTCTCATATTGATAATATCATTAGTAGAGCCAATTCTGCACTGGGTTTTGTGAAACACTGGTCCAGAGAATTCTCCAACCCTTACGTTACTAAATCTCTCTACCTTACCTTTGTTAGACCCATCCTCGAATATGCCAGCCAGGTTTGGTCTCCTATCTACAACATCCATTCTGTGCGAATCGAAGTCGTTCAACGAAGATTCATTAGGTTCGCACTACGCGGTCTTCCCGGTTCTGACAGTTTCAACTTACCTCCTTATGCAGACCGCCTGAAGTTGATTAACATGCAATCTCTTGCAAAACGAAGAGAAGTTGCAGATGTACTCTTCATTCATCAACTTGTATGCGGTACCATTAACTGCCCTGCACTACTCCAATTAATATCCTTTAATACCAACCCACGTAACCTTAGGTCTATTCCTCTCTTCCACCTCAACTTCCATCGTACTGACTATGGTTGCAGGGAACCTGTAACCAGGATGCTTCGTGTAACTAACAATTTGATCAGCGAATTTGATTTTCATCTGAGCAGATCTCGACTCCGAAATGACCTTCTAAACTCCAACGCCACTTCTTCTTAACTCCAACGCCATTTTCCCCCTCTATAATTTTTTTCTTACAATTAAAATATGATACAAATTCCCTGTTAATTATTGTAAGTTCCCTTTATTACTTTTCTCTCCGTATTTCCCTTTTGACGTGTTCTTATAATTACGTTTTTCTGGTGGGCGTAATCCGCGAATTGGATATCTTTCGAACACTAAAACAAGGGAAGGAGAGAAAAAAAAAATAAATAAACCCTGTTAGAATAAGTTAAGACCCTGTTAGAATAAGATTAGTTCTTAGTTAATCAGCTTGTATTAAGCTTAACGAATAAATAAATAAATTGTGCTGCAGATAGCTACACCTTAATGAAAGATGGAGCTCCTTGCCATACTTCCAGAAAAAGCACAAACTTCCTTAACAACAGCAATATTTCCATTTAACCCTTCGCAGGTAGTCAAAGGAACAGAAATTGGTTAAAATTAAATTTACAAAAATTTATTATAGTTGAGAAAGGTTGGAAGGGGGTGGTCAAAACAAAGAATGTAAAAATTAACATACGATACATACAATATATGTATTAAGTTTGAGCGAAATCCGTCGAGCCTTTGAGATTTGTATTAAGTTCATATTTGTACTACAGTGCCCTCTGGTGTTAAAGATAGATCAAAATAGATAGCGCTAATAGATTTATCGCATCTGAAAACTTCTATTCGCAAATTTTCAATCTAGTCATAAAAGCGGTTGAGGAGTTTTTTGATATTTTGAAAAAGATTTGAACTGCATTTTTATTGATTTGGTGGCGGTAAAAGGGGGTGTGGCAAAGTTTTTCCTTCCTTAACCACCTCGTACTCGGTGGTTAAATAATTATTTTCTTAAAGCGCGCAAAATTACCTTTTAAACAATATAAAAGTTAGGGTGGAGACTAGAGTGGGGTGATTAGTATGGAAGGAAAAAAGTGTTAATGGGCGCTTCGCGTTTTTGATTCTTGGGATTGTACTGAGCAAAAAAGTCCACTTGACCATACGTCTACTTTGAAAATCGAGCTACCAGATTTTGTCTTGCAGTTTTTTCTCATACTTTTGTCACGTTTTTTTTTTTGGATATTTTGGCATTGAGATTTTTGTCTTAGTATTGGATCGAAAATCTCAATGGTCCAAAAAAAAAAATCCAAAAATATCCAAAAAAAAAAAAACGTGACAAAAATCTGAGAAAAAACTGCAAGTCAAAATCTGGAAGCTCGATTTTCACCGTAGACGTATGGTCTAGTGGACTTTTTTGCTCAGTACAATCCCAAGAATCAGAAACTCGAAGCGCACATTTTGATGTTCAAATCGCCCCACACTAGTGGAGACGCAATGGGTTAATTAGATATGGTAATTTTAGCATTTTAGCAAAAAATTTGTTTGTATTAGCAAACAAATTTCTTAACCGAATTTTAAGTTTGAACCACCGTTAGAAAGGTAATTGAAGGGTTTTTACTACTGGATTTTTTTAAAAATCCTATAATTCCAAAAATATTCTTAAAAACATGACATTATCATGCGATTTGAGCGTCTTGAATCCGTGTTTAGTCTTAGGATATAGATACATTTGGCTGAGAAAGTTATATTAGCAGACGATATTCTTTTAGGAATAGACAAAACGTTACACTGCCTTGCAGCCAGAAAGTACAATGAATGCCACTATCCATTTCTAATGTAAAATTCGTCGGTGATTCCGAAAATGTAATTTTTTTTGTCACACCGTTTTCGAAATATTAACCACTGTACTTTTTTTTACAAAAAAAAATTGGTTTTTTATTAAAGCTTTTAATTAAGCAATTAATTAACGCTTGTATAATTTGTAAAAATAGCTGTTTTGACAGTTTCGGGGGTCGCGCTCTCAGGGTTCTATGAAACAAGGCCCCAGGAAATAAGGCCCCAAACTACAAATGAAATAAGACCCCAAACATTTCTATACAAAACAACAACACAAATAATTGGGATGTTATTTCCTATTTTGGGGCTTTATTTCATTTTTGAAAAATGAGGCATGATTTCATAATGAAATAAGGCTCCAAGAGTAAAATGAAATAAGACCCCAAAAATGATATTAGGAAATAAAAGCATGAATATTTGGGGTGTTATTTTGATTTTTGTGGTCTTATAACATTTCTTAAGTCAGGGTTTCATTTCAATGTAAAATAGGCCACCAAAAATTTTAACACACTTCGAGGGTCAGACTTGGATACGGTTTTGATTCAGACTTGGATATGGCTATAACAACTTTTCGCTTTTTGTTATTTAAAATCAATTGAAAATTTCTCAATTGAAAAAATTTTAAAAAATATGTTAAGTTTTGATATTTTTGCCGCGTAGTGAGGACTTAATAAAAAATTACAAAATAAAATGAATTGTGAAAAATTTCATGGTAAAAGAAGGACCAGTGAACTATCGATCAAAAAATGATATATAGAAAAAAGTCCACTTATAAAACTATAACCAAATATGAATAACGGCAACAGACCTGTAAAGCAAGAGTTAACTTCTTGGCGGAAGGAAAATTTAACGACGTTCGCAATTCACAAGATCTCTTACGAGTAGGAAAACAACGCTTTTAACTTAAATTGGGCTCTATTGAAATTAAACTTTAGGTACGAAATATAAGAGAACTAACAAAGTTTTCTTAATAATTTCATATTTGTAAATTAAGATAGATTTCCAAAACAATAATTATATCATATAAGCTCAAACGATTTGAATTACAAATTTTTTAAAAAAAAATAAGCATAGGGGAATACTATTTTTTCAAATTCTTGATAAGATTAATGAATTCTTAAAGATATTAAATCATGTTTACAAATAAAAAAGTTTTGGGGTGTTTTCATTTATTGTGGGGTCATTCTTTCTTAAATTTTGGGATGCTATTTCCTTAATATTGGGGTATTTTTTCCCAATGCAACTATATCCCAATTTTTGGGTCTGATTCCGTTTAAAGATTTCAGGCCTTTTCATTTGGGATGCATTTTCGTGGAGCCTTTTAAAAATCTGGCATATTTAACTTTGCGATATTATTGCGTCATATTGGGGCTTATTTCATAAAAACTTGTTCTAGTATAGAAAAAAGCCCCAATTTTGGGGCCTTATTTCATTTTAGGTTGGGGCTTTATTTTGTCGAATTCGGGGTTTATTTCGTAGGGTGGTATTTAGTAAAGAAATAAAGCCCCATATTTAGGGCCTTATTTCGTTTTTTTTGGGGCCTTATTTCCTGGGGCCTTATTTCCTGGGGCCTTATTTCATAGAGCCGCTCTCAGTTGTCAGCCTACCTGGTTTTATTGTATCATGCAAGCACATTTATTCTGTGTTGTTTTGACAGTTTCGGCGGTCGCGATGCTTGTCGTGAGCCTACCTGGATTTATTGTAGCATCCTTGTTTGGATTTTTTGTTTTTTTTCGCAAAACACCAGATTTGGCACTTATGCCTTATGAACAATAAAAATAAAAAATAAAAAAAATCATTTTGCATTTATAAGACAATAAAATAAGATGTAATGCATAAATAGACAATCACGCAATTTCGGTGCTTTCGTTCAATTAAACACAAGTTATCCTTTTTTCGATAGATTTTCTTCAACAATAGCTTATTTTTTAAGAAAAATTGCAGGGTCTTAGCTAAAAAATATCAAAATTAAAAAGATATTTTAATTTCTTAACAAAATTTGCAAATATTTTTCTTTTTGTAAATTTTTTTGAAAAACATGAAAAATGCTCAAAACTGTAATTTATTGCGCCGAAACTAATGGCTCAATCAAAATATTATGTAGTTATTGGGCCTTAATAATAAACATTTTAAAGTCGACTCTAAATTAAGTGTAAGCTTTTTGACAACAATCTATAGAAATAATGTCAGAAAAGCTCACACTAAATTTATAGACGACTTTAAAATGTTTATTACTAAGGCCCATTGTTTGTAGGATTGACTTAATAATTGCAATATAAGCTTTAACTGAATACATTATTTGTTTGATTATTGTTGTTGGTTACAGAGATCTATGCAACTAAGTGGAACCAACTTATATTTGTAAAAAAACTACTGTGGGCAATATCTCAAAAAAGATGTGACAAAAAAAAGAGGATAACATTTTCGGAATCACCGTCCAAATTTACTTGGGAAAAGAATAGTGGCATTCATTGCACCAACGACTTTTCGAAATTTGTAAATTAGTGTTATTTATTCCTAGTTGCTACAAAAAAAATTTGGCTATTTTTACTGATAATAATAAAAAAAATTTACAAAATTTTGCATTCTTCACAAGATATGCAAGACAATAAGCACAAATCATACTAGATACAATAAATATTTATTAGGAGTAGAGATTTAAGAATTTAGTTTAATAAAGTTTAGTATTTATTAGGAGTTGTATTTTTTCAAGCTTCATAGCGAAATGAGTTTTAAACCGATTTTTAAAAATTATGTCGTCTCTGATTTTGATGTCGTATCTGATTTCAAATAAACCTAGTCTAGAATTCACTAATCTTGTCAAGTAAAAATATCTTGTTCTACAAAGTTTGTAAAGATTTGTATAGATATTGTTATTACAAGCATTTTGGTGCATAAATCGTCCTTGTGGGATGTACGGTTTGGGAGTTATGACGAAAAAATCAGATGTTTTTGGCCAACTCTAACTCCAAAAAGTGTTCTACAACTTTTAAACTACAAGAGATAGAGCAAAACGCATTTGAACCAAGAAGTTTAAACCAAGTTTAAACCAAGGACTACAAGAAGTAACCCTTAAGGACGATGCCATGACTATAATTTTAATGCATGAATCGTCCTTGTCTGATATGTATTTTTGATTTTATGTCGAATTTATGACGAAAAAAGAAAAAAATGCACAAAAAAGGACATGTGAAATTAACATATAATATAATTTTTAAAGTTCTTCCAAGGATGCAGTCTTGTAGGCAGAGGCTTAACAAGCATTTTGGTGCATAAATCGTCCCTTTATGATGTATGGTTTGGGAGTTATGGCCAAAAAACGAAAAAAAGTGGAAAATCACCAAAAATGACGTCTCCTATAGTTTTTCTTAAACTGTAATTATTTTTTGACAGTAAAGTACTTTTACAAGCCATACTGTTCTCAAAAATGCTCAGCCTGAAAGTATGCACAGAAAATATATTTGATACTTATCAGTGACAATATTAGGTTTTTGCAAAAGTATGCTTTTGATCTAACTACCTTTTCAATACTGCTTCAATACGTACATGTGGTACATGTGTATTTTTCAAAAATCAATTGAATAAGAAATCTAGCCTTAAAAAGAGAAAAAAATGCTTTCGGCAAATGGCTCTAAAGAGGAAGTGTGCGGAGGACCTGTCGTAGGACAGGCTTTTATACTAGAGCATCATTCATTTCTGTAGTTGTAGGGTTTTTTAACTTCGAATGAGGTCTGAGAGAGCTAACACATTATTGATATAAACAGTTTACACATGCGCTTTTATTTTGTTGGCATTTTGAAGACCATTCGCTATTTTAAGGGTATTCATGAAAGTCAAAGTATGCAATTATATTTAACTTTAATCGCCCTTCAATCTCAATAATATTCTTTTTTATGTTGTAAAATTGTGTAATACAAAACACAAAAAATGGGTTTGAGAAAAGTGCTTTAATGATTTTTTACATATAAGTAACATCTTATTTGCAAAAAAAATTACTGTATCAGAAAGTCGCATTAAAAGTTCAGGCATGCCATGAAAGATCAAACGTTCATTAAAATATTTTATTATTTTTTGTGTATAAGAATACCTTTGTTAAATGACTTCATAAAGAATTGCAAAATGCGGAGTAATATCTTACACAATTTTTTTTTTAGAGCTTTTTGTAAATATTTTTTTTTGGTTTTTTTTTTTGTGAGTTGGTATCTTTTGGTTGTTGGCAACACTGTAAAATATCGTAAGAGTTAGTAAATCTTCGCTTTATGCGAAGAATTGCATGTTTTTCTCATAAAATGAAATCAGCTTATAAAATAATAAAAAGTGAAGTGAAGCTATCGATAATGTTGGTGATTCCTCTTTACTTTTTGATTACAAATTACGTCACTACGATAGAAAGATTTGATTTATAAGAAGATTTTTTTAATGAAAATATTGATTGAAAAATGGCAATTTTTTCAATAATCAAGAAAAAAGTTAATATAAAGTTTTTCACCATTTTTTTTATTTTAGAGTAGAGAGCAAGAATTTTATTTCATTTTTAGTTTGAGTAAACAGACTATGATTTGGTTGAGAACAATTCATAAAGTGAAAAATTTTTGCCAAATAAAAAATTTAAAACTTTAATATGACTTACCGTTATATCCTGGAAATGAAGTATAACGTAGAGATGATTTCTTCAGTTTTATAGCGCTTTAATGCAGCAGTCGTTTTATACTCTTAATTTAATAAGAGCATTCTCTTAAGTTTATTTTTTTTTGTGTCTAATTTTCGTACAAATCTAGTGCTACTTCAATATTTCATAAGTCGCAAACGTTTGTGTTTCAAAAATATACTTCCGTTTTAAAATTTTATTAAAAACCGCACGTTGTGATATGCTATAAAAATCGATCAAATTTAACGGGCGGCATTCGAACGAACAACAACCGACGCATGCAACGAACTCAACTGAAATACGCGGTTTCGAATAACAACTCGAGACGAGAACAAGTCTTAGATACGCGACAAAAAAAAAAAAAAAAACAATATATAAATTTGCTGCAATAAAATGTTGAAGTTATTTTTAATTTTTTTTGTTTGATTTGTTTTTTTCTTGTGTTTTTTTGTGTTTTTGCTAAACACGAGTGAAAATAAAATTGAAATGAAAATAAATACTGAAACAAAATATCTGCCTAGGTTGAAGTAGACAAGCTCGTGAGATACAAGACAATAGAATAACCCAGTGGTAATCGAAAAAATACGTAATCGACGACTTCTTAAATACCATGTGCTGCGAAACCCCTCCAACGGTTGCATAAAATTCTCTATAACATTTGTTCGGTTGACGCTCAAACACTGATTACATCTACCTTACACAGTAAGCAACAATGGGAGTAGTTAACCAAACTTGCCCTTTTTTTTGTCTAAAACACAAACAAAATGAAGTACAACTCAGCGGACATTGATGCTCAAACACTGATTACATCTACCTTACACATTAAGTGACCATGGGAGCAGTTGACCGAAATGTCCTTTTTTTGTACCTAAAACTAGGTACCGAAAATAATGATTATTTCTTTAATTTAAATGAAAAAAAATCAGCATGTTCTACTTCTCGCAGAACACTTTTGTGTTGTTCTATACCGAATTGTTGTAATTTGTATTGCCTTTTCCAATCATTAACGATTTTTATTTTGTAAGCGTAACAAATAAAAATTAAAAATAAAAAATTATTATTAACTGATATTTTTTTATTTATTTTTTTAATTGTTTTTTATTTTTGCTTAGAAATAAAAATAAGTTTTTGATTTATATTATTTTCCGCAAAAATAAAAATCGTTTTTGGATTTTTAATATAAAGCTCAGAAATAAAAATTGTTTTTTGCTCAAAGCAAAAATACGTGTTTTCTTATTTCTTGTCCTCAAAAATATAAATTGTTTTCTCATTTTTATGTTTTTACAGAGAAATAAAAATCTTTTTTTGAATTTAATTTTTTGACAGAAATAAAAATCGTTTAAAGTTTTTTATTATTCAATTTAGAAATTGAAACAATATTTTAAATGTATTTTTTTTTGCCTAAAAATAAAATGGTTTTATGATTCCTAATTATTGGCTTAGAAATAAAAATTGTTTTGTGATTTTAATGTTTTTGCTCAGATACAAAAATGTGCTTGTTAAAACCAATAACTATTTTTTTTGTCACATACTAAGGAGGTATGCTTTTTTTAAGACCGTAAAAATTTGTTAATTAATTGAATTGTTAAATGATTTTAAGTAATGGTCGCTAAACAGCACTGTGCTACCCAGTGTGCTACAGCAATATACTAGGAAGCCATCTACCATTTTAACGTTTTTGTAATGTGAATCGGTCTAATGAATATCCTTATTAATTTTAATTTTAGTATTTTTATTGCTTATATATATATTAAATGAGTTTTCAATGAAGTCAAGTAAATAACAATAGTTTAAAAAGGAGCATTCCACGGGAAATGGGAAAATTAGTTATTTTTTAAAATTCATATGATTATAACCAATTTATACTTAACGCGATGTATAATAGTTAAAATTATTTAGATTTAATATAAATAAAGATAATAAAGATAATACAGATAATAAAGATAATATTAATTTTTTTTTCACTATGACAAGTTGTTGTTTATTGTGAACGACTCGTATGATTTTTTCCCACCAGTCCCACGATGTCCCAACAGTCATAGTTTCTACTTTGTATATTTTCTTGAAATTTTTAGTTTCTCTTGAAGTCTATTTAATCATTTCATAGCATAGTAAGAGTCATCTGGCTATGTATAGTATATGGACTTAAATATCGATTGACAGTGCAGAAGGCGGAGGTGAGGTATTTTTGACTGTCCCACCAGTCACATTCCTTCAACCAATGAAATATCATAAAAAATTTATATGAGTTATTTTTTTCGGTAAAAGTTTTATTATTCGGTTCATAATCTATTGTAAAATATCTATTTGATCACTATATTATATCAAAATACAAAGTTGCAGGTCTAAGCATTAGAGATTCTGGAGTAAACTGTCCCACCAGTCACTATGGAAAGCCCCAAAAGTTATTAATGCACAAAGAAAACGCAGCATTAAAAGTATTAGAAAAAAATTGTAGTAAACTTAATACCAAATAGTATGATATTTAGGTGACCTTGTGCATTTTACACTCAAATGGGATTGCTCTCATGCTGCCACTTTGCTCTTATAATAATAAGCATACCAATTTTTGAAAACGTCAAAAATACGTTAAACCCCAGTTGGCTGCTTCTTTAAGGATTCACATAGCATTCATGTACGAAAACTCCCAATCGCCGACGAAACTTGCGGGGTCGCCCATACAAATGGTACAGGAAAATTTCATACAAGTGTCCAAATTTTCGTCGACGAAACTTTGAAAGAAAAATGCAAGAAATTTCGTCAACGAAAGCAAGAGAAATATGTAGTAAATATCGTCAAGAAAATAAAAGGGCAATGAAATAAAATAAGAAATATGAGAGAATTTTTAAGCAACGATAAAATGAAGACAATTTCGTCAACGAAAGCAAGATGATTTTTCTTGGGAAATTTCGTATTCGAATTCTTAATAGAATGATGAAAGAAAGTTCTTTGATATTAATATAATTCTTTAATGCAGTTAATTTTTATATTTTTTTAAAATAACATTAAAACATATATGTGATCTTCTCCGAGAAAAGGGACCTAGTGTGTTAAAAAACGAGTTTGGACTTAAGAGTGGATTCTGGTACCTAAAAGGGTGTAGAATAAGATGAAATGAGTTAGATTTCTGATAAAAATTTATTTATCCCATAAAAACGTACAAAACGAACTTGGGAAAATCGATAAAAATGAGAAAAACATTAAAATTTGTAAAATTTCTCAAAACTTCATTTTCACACACTAGGTCCCTTTTCTCGGAGAAGGTCACATATACGAAAAGGAAAAAATAAATAGCATATGCATTAATGCATAGGTTAAATTTCTTCTTCTTCTTCTTATATGTTTTACTCAATGTCCATTTCCAGTTCCAGTTCACCGAAGTTTGTGTTGTCTTTTTCTTCGCAAACGTTCCTTAATCGTTTTAAATATTCACGTTTTTTCTTTAAAATTTCTAGATTAACTGACTTTGCACAACAACAATTGCCATATTTTTTTGTAAATACCCATCTTTTTATTATAAATTTTATTTAATTATATTTTTGCACAACTTTTGAACGATTGAACATTTGTTTGATAATGAATCAGCGTTACCAGATTGGTGCGTTGCAAACCGTGAGGCCACATGTCGGTAGGAGAAAATTGTAAGAAAGTTCGTTAGTAAATCATTAAAAGGTGTGAAAATTCTTTGCGGATTCACAGACGATTATCATCAAGGGATTTATGACCTGGGAACTGTATATAATTGAATCATTGTTTAACAAGAGAAAACAAAACATATTTCGCATGGAAAAACTGTCATTAGCTTTTTAACATAACCTGTCGAAATTTCATTTTATTAGTGTCAGTAGTTCACAATCCTAAAACGATTCACACATCTGACCAAAAAATTAATATCAGAAGCTGAGCTATACAATAAAAATCAACAAATGATTTATATTTCTGAGCAAAAAAAAAAAAAAAAAATCAAAAAACAATTTTTATTTCTGATAAAAAACAAATAAAAAATTTTTATTAAAGAAAATAATATAAATCAAAAAACGGTTTTTGTTTTTGAGGAAAATAATTAAAAAAAAAATTTTTATTTCTGAGCAAAACAATAAAAATAAAAAACGGTTTTTTTAGGAAAATAATATAAATCAAAGAACAATTTCTATTTGTGTGAAAAATAATATAAATCAAAAAAAGATTTTTATTTCTGAGCAAAAAAATAAAAATCTGAAAACGGTTTTTATTTAAGAGCAAAAAAAAAAATTAAAACAATGATTAATTCTTGAGTTTTTTATATTGCTCATAATGTTTACGGTCCCTGCCTAAAACACACCCAAAACATAGGACAACTCACCGAAAAAAAAACAAACAAAAGCAAATGATGCCATACAAAATTTTCACAATAATATCTACGATTTAATGATAGCATTTTTTATCCTTTTTTATAAACATGACATTATTACAATTCATGTTGCATAAAGCTTTGATGATTTATTTATATATTGCATAAACAATAAAAAACAAACTGTTTATCCTTAATAATTTAAACCTGTCAAGCTAGCCTACGTCGAATAGACAAATACCGCTCTCTTTGTCTAATTTTAATGTTAAATTTTTTTCAATAAATCTCAACTTTGTTAACTTAAATGTTTAATTTTAGTTTCTTAAAAGCAAAAAAAAATTTATTTTATTTTTCATTTAACTCTTTTTTTAAAATCTCTTCTAAAATTTTTTTTTAATTTTATTTCCTTCATTTAACTCTTATTTTTATTATAGCTTATAAATAGGTTTTGTCGAATCGTGTAAGGTTTCCAAGTTAAAACAGTTTTTTCACAGTTATTGCTTACAGTTATGCATTACAATATCATCACTCACAAATTTTTACCGCTGGGAATGTTCGGAAGACACAGTCGAGTGCGAGAGCTACGCGATACAGTTTTTGTTATCGTATTTATTACTCTTGACTGTGTTGTTTTTTTGTTTGTTTGTTTATAGCAAGTTGAAGAAATTGTTTACAGGAGCGCAGGTATTATTTGAATATAACTGATATTAAGAGAACTTATTATCGGCTATAACTTAAGCGATTAAGCGCTGGCGGCAAGCTTTGGAGAGTAAGCAAATATTTTGGCCAGTTAAAGGCAAATGACGGCTACTTTTTTAATTTGTTATTAGAAATGAAAGTATTTAAGCGCACAAATTTATGTGATTTGTTTTTTTATTATTTATTATACTTGAAAACAAAAATGGAATGAGCGATAGAATAATAAAAATTGCTTTTAAGAACGCCAAGGTGATATACTCAAGTGTAGAAGCTTTAATGCCCAGCAATCTTGAGTGGGGGTGAAAGATTTTAAATCTAAAATTTTAAACTTTAAATTTTAAATTTTAAACTTTAAATTTAAACTCATACCTCACACACTTCTTAACCGAATGTTAAAATTGAAGTAATGTTAGCTTCCCAATCAATTCGACTTAAATTTGAAAATAGCTATGATAAATTTTGGTTGTTGGGGATTCCATTCCTTGCGGTAAGGGGTCGTCCATAAACTACGTTACCAATTTAGGGGGGTGGAGGTGTTTTGAAATGCACTACGATAAGTAACGGTAGGGGGGGAGGTGTTTAGATATTGTAACGTTACCAAAAATTAAAAAAAATCGACGAAAAACCTCTAACTAATAACACAATCATTTCAAAAATTTTTAACCTTACATGTTTATGTTTGATCATCTAAATTGATGGTTAACTTTTGTTTCAACGATTTCTTCCACCACCTTTTCCCTCGACACAGGAACCTTTTGGTATTCCTTCACCATCTCAGCACACGTCTGAAAAATTTGGGTCTTTGCTTTTGCGACAGGCTTTGACGTTAAGGCCTGAATGCATTGGCGTCGGAAGCGGGGGGGCAAGGTGGGCAGTTGCCCCCCCACTTTTTTAGCTAGATAAACAATTTAAAAGGAAAAGTTATTCAAAATATCAGTTTTTTTACAACGATAATATTTTTGTATTATATATTTTCCTCTTCTTTCTCTCTTCTTCATGTTTCATGTGAAGAAATTTTGGTGAACTTTTTTTGCACCACCATTTGTACTGCCCCCCCATTTGTACTGCCCCCCCAGATGAAATTCGCTTCCGACGCGCTTGCCTGAATGTTCTTGATCAAAGGAGATACCGTATGACATGTACTGTCCTTCTCAGAAAGAAGAAATCGGTTCAAGGTCGTGTCCTACCTGCGGCTTGTATTTCGTTTTTAAAACTTCTATGAATTGCCATAAGTTTGTATTATATCGTTAACAATAAATCAGAATAAAAAATACTATTTAAATAAATCAATTTTCAGAAAGCATTTACACAAAAACACAGAACTTGGTGCAGCTCGGGTGCAGCCTTTAAGGGTACTCTGTCAAAGACCAGGTGAATTTCTTTGCGTTAGAAATGAGGATTCACCTGAATGGGTCGACATAGAATCCGATAAAAAATTCTATTTTGAAGAATCCTCAACAAAGCTACCAGCTTCTGCTATTCCAGTGATTGAGAGCATCGAATCTTGGATCGCAGATGGAATAGCTTTTACAGATGATATTAATTTTTGATTTTTTTCCAATTGTTCCTTTAATGTATCTAGTCATACTAGTCACTAATACTAGTGAAAATTAAGCTAGTCAAAATATATAATCATTCGAATGAATTAATTTCATATGTCACGTTACTTTATGGGTGGGGGAGGGGTTTTGAAAAGCACTACGAAAAGTAACGCAGGGGGAGGGGGGGTAAAAAAAACCGGAAAATCAGTAACGTAGTTTATGGACGACCCCTTAAGGTAATACATTTCGATGTAGGAGTGCGAGAAAAACCATTTAAATAATTCAAATAAAGCTGGCAAAATTACCTTTTAAACAATATAGCGGAGAGGACTCAATGGGTTAATGAGATATGGCAATTTCAACATTCAAACAAAAATATTTTTTAATTTAAATTTTTGGTTAGATGTTAAAATGGCCATATGTGATGAGCCCATTGAGTACACACTATAATTTTTATGCTGTTAAAAGGGTATTTTTTCCAGCTTTCAGTAAAAAATTATTAAAATTTTTTAAATGGTGTTCCTCGCACCCCTAAAACGAAATTAATTACCTCACTGCAAAGGAAAGAGGCCCCAACAGCGAAAACCACTTAAACTTTCCAAATACTATTTTTGGACTTAGGTTCGTTCAATTACATTTCCAACGGTAGTTCAATCTTAAAATAAGGTTATGAAATTCGTTTGTTAATCAAAAACATATTTGTATTTAGATGTTAAAATTACCATATTTCCTTAACTCATTGAGTCCCCCCCCAAAGTTTTATTTTGTTTCAAAGGTAATTTTGTCAGCTTTAAGAACAAAATTATTTGAATTTTTTATATGGTGTATCTCGCACATCTAAATAATTAAGAAAATACGTAAAAGAATGCAAAAATACAACCTATAGACATAGTAAAATTTGGGCTGAAGTGCAAAAAATAAAGATTTTTGTATGAAAGTCAGAATTTAAAATTTTTTTGAAACGAAAAAGAGTAAAGAAGGAGAAAAAATTCCATTCTACAACTTTGTTCAAAAATGTATTTAAATGTGGCACATTAACTGGCACTATGTTCAAGTCCCGCTCTATCGTCCTTGGTACCTAAATTTTGGCTGGAGTGCAAAAAATAGTGATTTTTGTATGAAAATAAGAATTCCACAACCCAAAACTAGCCCCAAACCAAATAGTTCCATCCCGGATTTGAAATATATAATAGCTGATGACAATTAATGATTTTAGTCCTTAATCCCAAAATTGCTATCTATCGTCCTTCATACCATAAAATGGTCTTGAAGTAAAAAAATCAGTTTAGAAAAAAAGAATTATTTTTAAAACGAAAAATTCAATAGTCAGCAAAAAGGTTCCACTCAACCTTTTTGGTTAAAAAATTAACTTTAATGTGCTTAATAGAACGGCACTATGCTCAAGTCTCGCTCTATTGTCCTTGGTACCTTAATTTGGGCTGAAGTGCAAAAAATCGTGATTTTTTTATGAAAGTAAGAACTCCACACCCCAAAACTTGCCCCAAAACAAAAAGTTCCATCCTGAATTTTTGATTTGTGATAGCAGATAGCAAACTGATTATATTAGCCCGTAATCTTAAAATTGCTATCTATTGTCCTTCATACCGTGAAATGGTATTGATGTGAAATAATCTGTTCAAAAAAGAAAAAAAAAAAATTATATATAAAACTAAAAAAATATAAAAGGTCAAAATTTTCCACTCTACATTTTTGTTCAAAAATGTATTTTTATGTGTTTAATCGAACGGCACTATGCTCAAGTCCCGCTCTATCGTCCTTGGTACCTAAATTTGGGCTGAAATGCAAAAAATTGTGATTTTTTTATAAAAGTAAGGATTCAAAACCCCAAAATTTCTATGCACGCATTTATTTTTATTAACTAATATGCTTGAAAAATGGGGAAATATGAGTAATTGTGATCATAGTCCGGGGTTCAATCCCTGGATAAGACAATAGCTTTTTTAATACATATGTAAGGGGTGTTTTTTATAGAGTGATACAAGTTTAAATCATAATAAAACATAGTAATATATTTTTAATATCAATGAAACGGGCTTTATTGGATAGAAAATTTTATGCCATTAATGTTTAAATATGATTTCGTGGCCGCCACGGCTAGTGCGTACAAGGCGCAATCTGCAACTCCAATTTTCACAAACTTTTGCATTTGCGGCCGTATCTCTCCGAAACTCTTCGAATGTTGATTTCCAGGTGTTCAATTGTTTGTGGTTTATCGACGTAGGCAAGTGACTTTACATAACCTCAAAGCAAATAATCCAATGGGGTTAAATCACACGATCTTGGGGGCCAATTAATTAGGCCATTTCGTGAAATTATTTTTTCGTAAAAGTTTCCTTGATTAAATCAATTGTAGCGCACGCTGTGTGGCATGTGGATCCGTCCTGTTGGAACCACATATCAGCAAGATTAATGCCAGCTAATTGAGGTACGAAAAAACTTCGAATCATGTTCCTATAACGTTCACCATTGACAGTAACATTCTGACCATCATCGTTTTTGAAGCCAATGACTCCGCCAGCCCATAAAGTGCACCAAACAGTAATTTTCTGTGGATGTAATGGTGTTTCGACAAAAGCTTGTGGATTCTCCTGACTCCAAATACGACAGTTCTGTTGATTTACGTACCCATTCAACCAAAAATGGGCTTCATCGGAAAATAAAGTTTTCCATGGATATTCAAAATCAATATCAATTTGTGCTTCAACCCATTCGCCGAATTGGCTGCGCATACGATGGTCGTTTGGCTTTAATTCCTGTACAAGTTGAATCTTGAAAGGTTTTAAGCCAAGATCTTTTCGTAAAATCTTCCATAAAGTGGAAGGACACAACCCCAGTTGCTGAGAACGGCGACGAATTGATCGATTAGGATCATCTTCAATGCTTTCCTGTACAGCGGCTACAGATTCTTCAGTGCGCACTGTTCGGCGTCTCACGGGATGCACATTATCAGTAACAGTAAATGTGATCCGAAAACGATCTATTGTTATTCGAACTAGCAGCTCTGAAGGACAATTATGTACGCCATAAAATTGACGAAATGCACGATAAGTTTGACGAACAGAACCATTATTTTGATTAAAAATTTCAACAATTTGCACGCGTTGTTCTAGTGTAAGTCGATCCATAATGAAATGTCAAAGCAAACTAAACAAAAAGCAACTATCAACTGTTAAATGGGTGGTCAAATAAAGCAGTGATGCCAACTCAAAGTTGTATCACTCTATAAAAAACACCCTTTATTATGTTTATAAACATTTTTTAAGAAAACAGATTTTTTATTTCTTTTTTAACAATAACTTTTTTTATTTTCGTTTTACAATTTTTGTTAAATAAGTTATTGTTATTGTTAAAAAAGAAATAGAGCGGGACTTGAGCATAGTACCATTTGATTTGGCACATAAAAATACATTTCTGCCTAAAAATGCAGGATGGAACCTTTTCATTTTCCATAACTTTTTCGTTTTTAGAAAAAAATTTTTTTTTTACCTAAACTAAGTTTTTTAGTTCGAAGCTGTATATATCAAGGACGATTGATAGCAATTTGGAGAAGAGGTAACAGATTTATCAAATAAATATACATTTTTGCTGAAAAATGTATGTTTAACTCAATGTTGTAGTTGCGGCGAATTCAATCTTTTTATATGTTTTGCGGCGAATTCGGAAAAAACTTGGGCTGAAGATTTTGGGTTTTCTTCACAGAAGTGTTTTTATCCAAATCGGAGATTGTCATTGCGTAATTTTGTTTTTCCGGTTCGTTTAAAATGGATTGTTCATTTTAAAAATGAATGATAACTCATTTTTGTTGAAGATAAAAACGCAAAATTTTCCCACTGAACCATAAGCGAAGGTTTTGAGCAAGGTGAGAGTTTTCCCGAACGTTTTTGGATAGTTTTATTTTAATTTTTGATTTATATTTTGTCGCTTAAAAGTGCTTGCTATAGAAGATTAAATTCGTTAAAGCTTTTTCATAAATAAAAACTTTACTTATTTTGCAAAATTCATAAAAAACTTTTTTTGAATCATTTTAAAGAATCATTTAAGAAACGAGTTCATAAATGAGTTCATAAACGAGTTCATAAATGAGTTCAAAAATGAATAATAAATGTTTCTTTTTTGCATTCTTAAATGAGTTCAAAAAATAAGAATTTAATTTCATATCAGTAGAAACAATATCTCATAAACGAACCAATTCTGTTCATAAATGAGTTCAAAATGAATCATTAATACTCCTTTTTTATATACTAAAATGAGTTAAAAAAGGAATAATTTAAACCTTTGTTGATATTTTTATAACAGTAAATTAAAATGTTAACCTTCATACAAAAGTTATATAAAATTTTTCACCAGTGCGAATTGATTTTCGCCATAAGAAAAGAGATGGATGTACTGCAACACATTCCAAAAACTATATGCCTTTTCACCTATCAACAAGTCTGTCATAACACTTCAACATTTCGATCAAAAATTAAGATGAAACCCAAATAGAAAGAACAGCACGACAACATTCCATGAAAAAAAGTAATCAAATAAGTTCCCCAATAATTAACTTTACTAATATGATATAATAATCAGGGAACGGATTTTATGGCATTTAAAATTGAAAAAAAGGAAAAATTAAATTTTAAAAAAGGCAAAAAAAGGCATTTATTAAAAAATTCATTATAATGCTACTAACAGAAAAAAAATAATAAAAAACTTCAACTATTTATACATAGAGCTAGTGCTCTTCTGAAGCATTGTAGTAACACAGTGCTACAAGATGCATTTTAAAATGTTTTGGCAACATCCTCATACGATTGTCCCGAAGCATATTTTTAAAAGTGCTAAAACTTCTTTCCACATCAACAGAAACTAGTGGAGCCCAATTAAATGATTCCACGTCGTTTACTTCGATGTTTTTTGGAAGTTTAGCAGTTTCCAATCCACCGACTACATCTGCAATGTCTTTTATAACTTGCAAACCTTTATTTTCTGAAAAAACAGAATTAAATTTGACGAACACTGACATGGCAATTGGCCCTTTGGCTTGTTTCAAGTTGTTTTCGACTTCATGAAGTATTGATAGAATTTTTCCAATCGGTTGTCCTAAATATGGATAACACTGTCAATCGCAATTGGGAAAATAAAAAGTGTTCGATGTTACCTCTCTTTTGTAAATGATCAAAAATACTATTTTTAGGATCTACAAGAAATCCAAAATTTGTTTGTATATATGCCAGCTGAGCACGAATTCTGTCATCTGCCAAAATTGATTTTGCGAAAGTAATACAAGCTGCATCTTCATCTAGTTCATCGACAATGTATTTTATACGCGTAAAGTTTCTTGCATAGTAAGACGCTGCACTCAGCCAAGTACCCCAACGAGTCAACACCTATCAAAATCAAAATTTTATGTTCATAGGAATAAAGTTCATATTCGAAGTCAAAACAAATCTTACAGGTTGTGGAGGCAACGGAAGTTCGGGATCCATTTCCTTAAAAAGATAAACTCGTGATGCACATTTCAAAAAGATCTTCTTTATATTGGCGATCAAGGCATCAACATCAGGATAAATACTGCGAAGTTTTTCACAAACTCTATGTACGCCATGTGCAAGACATGTTATGTGGATCATTTTCGGATATAGGAGCTTAAGAGCTTCACCACATTTTTTCATGTACCGTGCGGCGTCTGTTATGAATACCAAAACATTTTCTCGTTTAACTTGTTCTGGCCATAGAATCCTTAACGAATTGTCAAATATAGTTGCAATTTCAGATGCGTTTACTTTTTGTATAACCTCTGAAGTCAAAAGATATCCACGGCCGTTTTTACGCAATGGTCCAACTATGACGTTACAAACAAATCTACCAGCTTTATCTGTAGATTCATCAATAGATATGAAAATTTTGGAGTCACCTATATCATCTCTTATTTTTTGCAATACTTCCTCATACACATCCTTCAGATAATTTTTTCTTATAGTGGATTCATCAGGCAATTTTTTTTTGGAATAATTTTCGAAGAATGTTTTAAATTCTTTATGGTTTGCTTTAAATAGAGGTATATCACAAGCTACCATCATTTTAGTTAGGTCAGTGAAAAACTTATTTTTCTCAGAGTTAGCGGTAAGAAATGACGATATGGGCTGTATCTTTAAAGCTTCGTTTAGTGCCGCTGCTGCTTTATGCTTTTCTCTTTGTAAATGTTGCTGAATATAATATTTCTTTGCAAAGCTTACTTGTATGGAGCAATATTTGCAGATCAGAGTTTGACCATCCGTAGCAAAAACATCTTGACCAAATTCTTTTATAATTTTCTGCAGTTTAACTGACGAAGAGCTAGCGTGCTTTGGCATTTTATTTAAGATCACTCAATAATAACTCAATAAGCTGCACATAACAATAATATTAAAATAATTCACCAGTTATTTTGCAGAAACAAAACGGTTTAAGTGTTTTAAAAACAGCTGTTGCATGACAGGTGGAGTATGTTCAGAGTTGCAAATTAATTTTTCATAGTGTGTTTCAGCTGTTAGATTTAAATGCCAAAATTAAGTACATTTTGTAGATTCACATAACTTTTTTTTTCAATTTAAAAAAAAAATAAGCAATACAGTAGACAAAAATAAGAAAAGAAAATAAAATCATAATAGGTAAAAAAGGCAAAAAAAAGGCATAATGGGTAAGAAAGGCAAAAAAAGGCATAATGGGTAAAAAAAGGCAAAAAAAGGCAAAATAAAAATTAGATTTTCAGAATCAGTAGGAACTGAAACGTGATTATATCGAACCAGTTTTCATGTACAAGTAAGCACAAAAAAAGGCATTTTCCACAGAATCCGTTCCCTGATAATAATATATATTGAAGTGGCCATTTCAGCCCTTGAAATTCTTTCATTAACGGCCCATTTCTTCACCGTTTATTAGCGCTTATCCGTGGATTAGACCAGTTCATGGTATACAAACTAAATTTCCGAGTGCCGAAAAAGAACTTTTCTATGGTTAATTTTCTAACTCATTTCCGAAGAAAAAAAGGTTCGTTTCTGACAGACATTTTCGTCCGGCGATGATTGATTCAAAAAGGGTTCATTTACGAGTGCCGAAAAATAACTTTTCTATGCTTCATTTTCTAACTCATTTCAGAAGAAAAAAAGGTTCGCACTTTCGTCTGGCGATTGATTCGAAAAGGGTCTGATCTGACTGCCGAAAAATAAATTTTATATGGTTCTATTTTTCATATCCGAGCAAAAAAGTACAATTTATGGTTCTTTTTTAAATCATTTCCGAACAAAATAAGGTTAATTTTTGAGAGGCATTTTAGTCCGACGAATGATACAAAAAAGGGTCATTTATTAGTGTCGAAAATGAATATTTCTACCCGAAAAGGTTCATAAATGTATACGAAAACCGTAGTTTTGGCTCACTGGGTTATGTTCTTGATTAGCTTTTTCGAATTAGTGGAAATGAATCATTTCTGAAGCTTTATTTTTTGTTTTTTTTTTTGTTTTTGAAAATTCATAGGAACAAAAAACTTGCACCACACAAAAAATGGTTTTTTTGCCCAAAAAAGGAACATTTTTAAAAATTTCAGCTAGCCTAAGAGTTAACACATGGCGAAATCCTTTCGTGGAAGGTACTTCAATGAGCCCAGGAATGTTAAAAGACCGAGTTTATCCAAGACTTTTTCTTTTGTATGGAGACGTACACTGCTTATACACGGTTAAAAATCGTGGACTAAATTTTAAACTTTTTTGGATTACATATAGGACAACACCAAAAAAAGATTACATTTTAATCCAAGGAAACGTTTAAAATTTTTCAATCCAAAAAAGATTAGTTTTCAATCCGCAAAAAGTTTAAAAAAGCAATATAACTTAACATAAAAAAATTTTCTGACCAGCTCATGATTTGAGCACACGTCCTCTGTTGTGCTGGTCCAACGCCTAATCCACTCGTCCATCTCAGATGTTAAGGATGTTACGCTTATTTTGCATCATAACGAGTGCAAGTAAGCAAGTAAACAGAAACATGGGTTCGAGACCCAGCTAAATTAGAGTAAAATAAAAAAATATTCTAACCAGTTCGTGATTTAAACACACGTCCTCTGATATGCTAGTCCAATACCTTATCCACTAGTCCAACTCAGTTGTTAACATAGTTTTGCTTATTTTGCATCATTACAAATGCATGTAAGTTCTTTTTAGGAACGTGGGTTTGAGACCCAGCTAAATTAAACTAATGTTTGGATTAAAAAATAGTACTTTTGGGATTAAAAATTCCTTTAAACCAAAGTTTGGATTAAAAAGTAGTCCAAAATTTTTAACCTGAGCTGGGCGATAAGGTGTTTCTTAAATTCGCACAACTGTTATCGTTCTCATGAAAAATCTGAGATTGAAATTGTAGTAATTTCAATCTAGATTTAATTCAAATTACAATTACATTTATTGTTATGCATTACAATAACCGTTGATTTAAAATTTTTTAATTACCGATTTTGTGAATACTCTTAATCATGAAGTATCGTCATACCTATAGGGCAGCTGTGGAGAATTGAGTGCTCAATTTCATCCTAGTAGTGGAGAAAAAGTCTTATTAATCTGCGGTCTTAGTCTACTTTTGTTTAATTTTTTGAATTACCAAAAATCCACAAAATATATAAATATTAAAAATAACATTCCCATTCCCGCTTCAATAGAATTCATTTACTTAACCCTTTCAATGGCTAGGCTAAACTAGGAAAAAAAATTTTTAGGGTAATATTCCTATCATTTAGATCCTAAAAAGATGAAAAACATACCTTTGATTTTTACCTGCACTTTTTACGTTTTGCAAGCTTGTACAAAGAAAAAAAATTGTTTTGCTTCTGTTCGGCACAAACATTTTTTTTTAATACCTTGAATTTTTTCAACCCTTTAGATCTTTGTTTTTTAAACCCTCTTAATATTACACAGTACGACAGTGGTTGGTACACATGAGAAATGTTAACAGAATATGAAGAAAGGCTTACAATAAAGAAATACGTGTCTCGGCGTTTTGCTGTAGCACGTCAGAATTTTGAGAAATTCGATTTTTAAGCTTCGAAGGACCTTGGAGGTTCACTTGTAATGTAATACTATTATAACAATTTCTATAAAAACAGAATGGGTGATTTTAATGCTTGAGCCAGTCGTGAAAAGGGAATTAAATTTGGATTTTTTTTATTAAAAAAATAAATTTTTTCTCCGCTTTACGGCGCTTTAATTTTCATTTAAAGTTAAAAAATAACCAAAAATGTACGAAATTCATTTAAAATACAATGTTGTTAATTTGAAATCCAATAACTAATAGTTTAGATTTCATATTAATTTTTATATTTTTACATTTCATTTACATTACATAACATTACATTACATTTTTGGTTATTTTTTAAATGTACGTGAAAATGAAAGCGCCATCTAGAGCAGAAAAATTGTTTTTTTTAATAAAAAAAAAATCCAAATTTAATTTCCTTTTCAAAACTGGCTCGAGCATTCAAATCGGTTCACCCATTCTGTTTTTATAGAAATTTTTATAATAGTATTACATTACAAGTTAACCTTCACGGTCCACAGTGTTGCGAGCCCATACAAAAGTTGGACAAAAATAGAAGGAGTCGTCCGATTTGGATGAAATTTAGAGTGGTGAATTATTTAAGGTCGCTGATATCAAATATGAAAAAAATTTAAAAAAAAAATGAATTCCATCATGTCTAAATTAAGGTTATAAATTTCAATTTTTGAGATTTTTAAGTTTTTTAAAAATTTATTACCATATTTAAAATTCTTAAATTTACATTTTTTTTAATTTTGGTTTAATATATGGTTTATGATTTATCAAAAAAAATTATTTCTTTGAAATATGTTTTATAGTTTAAAAGATATAAATATTTTTGTAAGAGTATTTTTGTACTAAACTATGCTGGAAAAACTTATATATTTTTAATACATTGACGTTTTCTTCTTTTTGAAAGATATTCGCTTTGAATAATGAAATGCAAATATTAATTTTACTAATAATTATTTAATATTTTCTTTATGTACATTATTTGAATTAAAAAAGTGCTAATCTTCATCTTTATTTTCATTATAAATATACAAATTGATGTTAGAATCTTCCTCAATTATCTTTTTATTATATTACTTTTTCTTTGAGAAGATAAAAGGTCTCCCAGGGTCTGATGAGATTACCAAATAGGTCATAAGATCTGTATTGGAATTTTCTCTTGAGCACTTCCGCGTGTGATTAAGACGAGTATATCGAATATTTTTGTGGCTTCCTTCTAAAGCTTCTTCAGATAAAGTTCCTGCGAAAATAATTATTGTGAAAAAATATATCTTAGATCGAATTACTTCAAACTACAATATTAAAAGTTTAGTCACCTATTGGTAAATCGAAACATTTTACTACTTCGCATCCATGTACTAAAACTTTGTGTACAGAGCAAGGCATATAATACCAATTGTAGCACTCTATGTACAAGTTCCTCGTTTTTCTCAGCAGCTTACTATATTCATCAATTTTAATGATTTTGCCACATGAGAGGATTCTTAACACTAATGCAAAGTTGTATATAAGATCTTTGTTAAGTCCTGTGATTTCTGCAGATACTTCATAGTTTAAAAAAAACTTCCTAGCCGTATTTCCGTCGTTTGTGGTGCCATAACCTGTTTTTACATAATCCACTAGCAGGCCCAGTCTCTCTCTAAACTCTCTTTGAATTCGTGTTTTAGTTTCAGCAAAAACCGTTTTATGTTCTGCTCTTACTTGCCAGTTTTTAAATGCCAATCGATAGGCTATATGCAGTAAACATTCAAAAAACCTTATCCAACAATGTAGTGTTGAAAGTCCATACTCATAATGATTTATATTTGGAGTTTTAACTAAATCAATTCGATTCATTTCAATAGGACTTGCTTTGCATATAAAACATCTACTTTTTGAATTGGTTTCAGTTAGAATATTTGCAATGGCACCATCTATCATTGTACAGTGCATTATGTATGAGACCTCAATAGGTCTTCCATCAAGATCGATTATGTCGCATTCTGACTCATTTATCTGGTTTTTCATAGCAGCATTTTCTCCAATAATAATATTTTTATTTTCTGTTGCCATGATAAATTTCACAGGTCTACAGAAAAGAGTGGAAGAGCATTTTTCATTGACCCAAATTTCATTTCTGGATGTTGAGTCAATTAATCTAAAGTAATAAAAATGTTTTTTTACTATATAAAATTATACAAAGGTTACTCACCTTATTGGAACAAAAGCAATTAAAAATAAGAACTCATCGTTGAACTCGCTTGAAGAAAAACTCTGCTTATACCGACTATGGCTAGAACTTCCATCCATACCCCACTTGCAGATAAGTGTAACTTTGTTTTGGAGTAAATTAGGTTTACATAAACTCAAAACGCTTTCTGCTGTCTTTCGCATTAAAGGTTTTAAAGGAACTTCAGCAGAATTTTCTGAAGCTATTACTGGCGGTACTAACGTTTTTTTTAAGTTCTGTATAGCATAATAACTAGGAAAGCAATTTTCATGCAATTTGTTCACTGTTTTTCGCAAAATATTGTACTTTTCTACAGAAAGGTCCAAATCCATATACAGCGTTAATGCCTCCATTGGTGACAAACTTTTTTTTTTCTAGGCTCACTTTCAGGATTGCTATTTATTTTAGCAAATTGGGAAGCAAAATCTAACTCTTCCGCAGAATATTCACCAGCTATATCAGCTATTCTCCTTTTTTTTGTTTTTTCTGATGCCAAGTGAAATTGCATTTGAGGCCTTCCGCGACTTGTGCTAGGTTGCTAAATTATAGATTAATTTTAACTTTGTATATTAAAAATATTTTATTTTCTTTAAAGCTGTTTACTTACATCATCTGGATGTGGAAATTCGAAAGCTTTGAGATTTAGCCAATTCGAATTTTTTTTAAAAAAATATTTTTTTTTGTAACCACACTCAATCCACTTTCTTTGAAGTTTTTGACAAAAAACGCGTACTTTTTGTTTTACTAGATTTTCATCAAATACTCTTTCATCAATTTTTTCTTTAACAAAAGCTACGATGAAAGATACTTTATCTCGTGGTCCAGCACTAATCCAACTATTAAATAAATCGGACTTATTAAAAATATATGACATTTTTACTACAAATCACGCGTTAAACTTTTATGTAAAATGTTTAATTAAAAACGGTAAATGCATTGTGGGTGGCAATATTAATCATAGGTGTACTCTACTTAAAAAAAAAATTACGTAATTTCCAGTAATTGCCTAAAAAACTATTACGTTAATATATGTTTGCAAAAAAAATATATATATTTCCGAAAAATACAATTAATTAAATATGAATCTTTTATTTTTTAGTTAATTTGTGCCCAATAATTATTGCAAGATCTTTAAAGCCCTTCTTTAACTTGTAGGGTACAAATTTTTAAAATTGTTCGCTTATTGCTAAAATGAATTAAGTTTTTTTTCCGGTATGATATATTTTTTGTATATATTAAAATACATATTATTCAAAAAATGTCCTATAATTTAAAAAAAACATCTAAAAAAACAGACTTAGATCATTTTTTAATAAAATAGATAAGAAACATGTTTGTTTACATTTGTATTGCTGTTAAAACAATAACAATTTTTCGAAAAATTATGAAAAATTGCATTTTGGACCATTTTTAAAAATACGATTACTCAAAGAATCGGACGTATTCGGAAAAGTTTTTTATGGATTCTAAAAGATAATAAACCAAACTTACAATGTTTGTTGGTTTCAAAGGTGATCTCAGCGGAACTTGGAAGAAGCTGACTAATAAATTTAACAAAATTTTTTATTTTTCCATAGTTTTATCAATTTTTGAAATTTTTGAAAAAATTCAATTTAACTTTTTTCTTCCCAATAACAAAAACCTTATTTTTTACTATAAATTAACTTTAAATGAAAATTAAAAATATTAAAATATCTTGAAAAATGAGTTAACAAAAAAAAAATTTGCCTAAGTGCTCGGAAACGAAAATTGTACCATAAAAAAACTATGAAATTGTATTGACTTTAAACAGGTGTAGCGTCTCCAAAAATTATTTAATGGAACTAAAATTTAAATTCTTCTTAATTGGAATATTTCCTTTACAACGATACCCATTTTGTATGATTTGATGAAAAAAAATTTTTGAATTTTGTCCACTAGACGCAACACTGTGCGGTCCTTCGAAGCTTAAAAATCGATTTTTTCAAAATTCTGACGTGCTACAGCAAAACGCCGAGACATGTATTTCTTTATTTTAAGCCTATTTTCATATTCTGTTAACATTTCTCATGTGTACTCAAAAAAATTTGATTTTGTCGTACTGTGTTATCATTAAAGCCATAAAATGATAAATAAAACACATAACTTTGATTTTTGTCCGTGAAATTTTTTTTATAAAATAGGCCAAAAATTTGTATGCTCCCACGTTTAAAAATAGGGGTTTGTAACGCCGATAAGGAGGCGTGGCCGGTATAGAAAAGTATATATATTTTTGATCAGCGTCACCTCCTGAGTCAATTTAGCCATGTCTGTCTGTCTGTCTGTCCGTCTGTCCGTCTGTCCGTCTGTCCGTCTGTCCGTCTGTCCATCTGTCCGTCTGTCCGTCTGTCCGTCTGTCCGTCTGTCCGTCTGTCCGTCTGTTCGTCTGTTCGTCTGTTCGTCTGTGGTCACGATAACAGCCGTAATTTTTTAGCTATCAAAACGAAATTCAATATTTAAGCTTTTTATTCAAAACTTGATCGGATGAAAACCACGCCTACCTCCCATACAAACTGACTTAACCAAAACGTAAAAAATCTCTTTAAATTCCACAAAAACTAATTTAATGACTTCAAATTTTGCGCAGTGTCTTTAATATTTAATATAAACTTTGAATATGAAATTTGTAAAAATGGGATGAAAACCATGCCTACCTCCCATACAAACTGACTTAACCAAAACGGTAAAATCTCTTTAAAACCCACAAAAACTTCAATATGACTTCAAATTTTGCATAGCGTCTTTAATATTTATTATAAACTTTGAGTATGGAATTTGTAAAAATCGGATGAAAACCACGCCTACCTCCCATACACAGTGCTTAACCAAAACGGTAAAATCTCTTTAAAATCCCCAAAAATGAATATAATGAGTTTAAATTTTGCCCAGCGTCTTTAATGTTTCTTATAAAATTTGAGTATGAAATTTGTAAAAATGGGCTGGAAACCACACCTACCTCCCTTACAAAGTGACTTTACCCAAAACGGTAAAATCTCTTTCAATTCCACAAAAACTAATGTAATGACTTAAAATTTTGCACATAAGCTTTAACTTTTAATATGCATTTTTAGTAAAAAATTTGAAAAAGTCGAATAAAAATCACGTCTACCTCCCATACAAAGTGTGTTCACCAAAATGGTAAAATCTCTTTCCATTCCACAAAAATTAATCTAATGACTTAAAATTTTGCACAAAACCTTTAACAATTTATATAAACTTTAGGTATGAAATTTGGAAAAATCGTCGCCCGTATTTTAACTTCGGCCCAGACGAAGATAGTTCCTTACTAGTTGTTTCTTTTCTGCGGCGCAAAATCGAAAATTCAACGGACTTTAATGTCAAATATCTCTCCAAATTTATTTTTATCATATTAGCTCATCTTTTTTTCATAGAACCAAACGATTTAATTTAAAAAAAGCGTTGCAAAATAAAAATAAAAATGACTTTCTGAGGTGTTCAATATATTGGGAAAATCCACTGAAAGGATAAAGAAGATATAGTATTTTATGTAAGTACCTCTCTAAACAGCAAGCAACTATCACACTTGATTAAATACAAATTTGCTCAAAAATTTTTTGTCAGCAACGCTAAGTCAAAATGAGTTCTTATCCGCTATTGTTACACAATTTAACATTGCAGAAATTTATTTTTTCCTTTTTATTATTGTTTATTAATATTATTGTTATTTATTGACTTCTGAACGCCCAAACTGGCTAAATATAGTGTTGAAGCCTGGAAATCGTATGTGAATAGTTCATAAATATTACCGCTTACACGTCTATACTCTATATGTCTATTTGTGCATGAGCCATATCCCTTTGTACACTATTCTCTATTGTTGCTATAGTTTCAATAACTATTATTCATAGCCAAACAACAAAAATCTTCACTTGCCTTAACACTCGAGTTGCGCTTTTAAATTAATTTTGCTCATAAAAAAACAAAAAAAAAAAAATGTCAAACTTTATAAAAAATTTATAACACTTGTTGACGCTTTTGTTGCAACGCTTTTAAGTGCACATTTGTGTTGTGCTTCAATAACAGTTTTATAGCTAAAACATGTGTTGCTTTAAATGTGTGACTCAACGTTGAACTTTTAACTCATTATAGCAATTGTAATAGCGACAGCTATAATTATGGCAAATGCTTTCGAACACATTTCGCATGCCTAAATTTTTTCCGAGTTTGACACTTTTTGAACGACGTCACTCAATTAGTTTAGAGTCCTGCTGCGTTACCGGTGCAGTGGGCCTTTCACGTGATTACCTTACCGATCGGTTATTTTCACTCAACTGACTACCTGTTAATACGTTTGAATTTAACAAGAAAAAAACTACGTCAAAAGCTGTACGTTTATTTCCAATCTTGACATTCAATTTATTGGTACATATTTATTTTTGTATTGTTTTTCATTCGCGTATCGTGTTAATTATTGATTATTGTTATTGTTGTTGCTTCTTATTGTAGTACCTGTTGTTGTTGTTGTTGTTGCTGCTGTTGTTGCAGCTATTTAGTAACTGACTCCAAGATTGTGAGCAATTTCAAATAAGTACCTACCTTTTTAATAAAGCCTGCTCACTTGAATATCTAACGCTTGTCTCGCTGCTTGCTAAGTGTGTGAAAGAGAAGGCAGATAAAATTAAGCTGCCGTTGAAACAAGCTAACAGCATCGCCCTGATAGCAGTGATAGCAGCGATAAAAGCACCAAAACATACGATCGTTAGATAGAATTGTTCTGCTTTAAGCTGCTGTTGGGACACTTTTCGCTGTTGTTGTTGTTGAATTTTTTGCTACTTTAATAAATACCAAGTTTTAATTTTAATTATTTTGTTTAATGTCGCTTTTTATCTCTTTATCTCTATAAGAGCAGAGCTCGGAGTAGATAAAATTGTCCAGATAAGATAAAGACTTTATTATAAGAATAAAGGAAATAAAAAAAAAACAATAAACACCGCTTTGTCATCATTATTAAATGAGATAAAGCTGTTATTAAGTGATCTTAAAGATTCACTTATAAGAAAGTCGTCGCATTACGTAATTTAACAAATCCGTCAAATTATTTCCGATCTTGTAGAAAGGAAATAAATAATTCAATTACTAATGGGAAATTCTTATAGATGGTGGGGATTAGGCATGTCAATCCCGGGATCCCGGACATTTAGAAGTTCCGAAAATCCCGGGATTTAGCGAAGAAAATTTTGGGATTTCGATATTAAAAAAAAAAAAATTAAATATAACATTTTTTATAGTTTTTTTTAACAAGTAATATTGCTATGTGAACATTTGTTTTTTTCTTAATTAATAACACGATGAAATTTTGCAAATGAAATAATCTCAAACTTAAAGTCTTCACCTAAGATATAAAACGAAATCCTTATATCGTACCTTATACCCATTTCACACAATTCACACAAATAAAACAAAAATAAAAAAAGTAAAGCCGACCGAAGCGAAAACCTATATATAAAATATTAGTACTTGTATTCCCTGGAAGATTTTTCGAGAGAAAGCAACACTTTTCGAGATATCGTCATAGCTTATATATCAAAATTTTTCAGAGTTTACTATTTGTAAAATAAAAAAATGTATTATAAAAAAATGCTTATTGTAGGGTATCCGTAAGAGATAGCGAAAAATGTTTTCCTACATTGTATTAATATCTAAAATTTCCACCTACGCGCCATGTTCTTCCATTTCTTATAGTTTTGGTTTCACTTCAGAAATATTCTTTCAATGCTCATATTTTAGGACAAAGGTCACAAAACTGTTCGGTGAACTTCTTCTCCCTATTCTAATTTATTTAAAAAATTATCAAAATCGGTTCAGAAAAAAGGAAGAACTGTTTCTCCTACGCCCTTTTTTTATATACAAATAACGAAATGGCTTAAAACATAGATTTGTGTATATCCCTTCGGAGTGGTTTGAAATATTTGAAAATTTTTTACACAGAAATTATTTTTTAAGCTGTAGATCTTTGTAGAAAATATAAAAACAACATTTTGAAAAATTTAATTTTCATCAAAAAAATAATAGGGGGTTTTCATGATTTTCGATGATAGAAACTTTTTTTGCATGATGTGTCAAAGTGTAGCAATTTTTGCTAATAAATCAAATGTCATATGAAAGAGTGTGAAAAAAGAAAATTTTATAAGAAAATAATGTACAACAATAAAAACGTTTGGCCCATTTTTTGAGCAAAAACTGAATATTTTAGAGGTATTTTTAAAACAATATAAAACATTGAATTGGTGAGATAACGGTAAATCTTTTCTTATTTCTCCAAAGTCAATTAATTGATCTTTTAGCCAAAGAAAGTTTGATGAAAATCGAATAAAAAATGGCCAAGATATTTGCTTGCAAAATCAAAACTTGATATTTCAATCGTTTTTTTCTCATTCTGTGGCGATGGCCTTGCTTCAAGGAAATACGTTGTACTGAGAAGATATAAATTTTTCGAAATATCCAAATAATTTTAATGTCATTTAAAGGAGATTTTTTTAAAAATACTAACCATGGAAAATATTACCAAGAAAGCTTTCGTATACCGTTAAATTTCTCAACCAATGACTTTTCATACAAAAATACGTTGTACTGAGAACATCTATAGTTTTCGAGATATCGCTATAGTTTGTATGTCAAAATAATGGAAATTTTTAAGACTTTACTACTTGTAAGAAATTTCACCATTACAATATATATTCACTCTTGTTGCATACAAAAATGCTTATTGTAGGGTATCCGTTGGATATGGCGCAAAATGTTGGAAGTATTTTTTTGCACAACTTATCAATGTCTAAAATTCCCTCTTACATTATATTCTTCCATCTGTTACAGTTCAGTTTTTATTTAATAAATGCTCTTTTTACGCTCATATCTCAAGTCGAAGGTCACCAATCTAAAATGTTATCATACTGTGCGGCCAGATCTTTCATTTGATACCTTGTTCACCATTCTACATCTTCCTAGCCCTGAGATTCCTTACTAAAAATAATACAAACTTTCAACGTTAATGTTTCGGGTCAGAGGTCATAATCTTAAAATCTAAAATGATTCTGCACATAAAGGGCGCAGTAAATTTTGAATGATAGCAGTTTCATCGCCCTTATTCTAAAATTAATATCGAAAAGTGTACGACAACATTTGATGTTTGCCTATTAATATGACCACTGACCGACCATCGAATCCAGCTGCGACCATCGAATTTCAAACAAAAGAAAACAATATAAAGTGCGTGTGTCACACACATTAGCAGCTTTCAGCGGAGTCAATAGTTGGCAACTGTTTTTTTTTAAATTTGAGTGAGAAACCTTTGCAATTAAATGATCCATTCACAGCAGGTGACTCCTCTGAATACGGCCAATGTGTGTGACACACATTCCCTATTTTGTTTTCTTTTGTTTGACATTCGATGGTCGAAACACGAAATATCTCTCCTACCTATTATTTATTATACCATGGTCTCAGTCAGAGAATATGCTGGCGACATTTATAAAACTACCAATGTTTTTTATGTTAGTCATGAAACTTAAATACACTCTCTTGGATCTTGGCTGCCAGGTGCTCAGCAAACGCAGCAAGCAATCATCAATAAGTTTATCTGCTGATAAATCTGTCTGTCATAAAATTATCTTGAAGGATATTTACTGTTTTTCTTTCATTGTATATGTAGATCTGTAGCTGAACTAAAATACATTAACAACTACAATTACAAACCAAATCTACCTGACGAACAGAGAAGAGCAGTATCACATCGGTTGCGCAACGTTAGAGGGGTTGAAACGAATTGGCGGCGGAAAATAAACAGCACTTTGCTTGCTATGTTTTTTGTTTGCCTGGTAACAAAATCTCAAGTGGAGGCATTAAAAGAGGCTTCACGACTTCACAATTGATGTGTGAACACTCATCAAATCGCCATCAAATCCATACAAATTTTGTTGGTCCAATCATTTGTCAAATCATTTGATGATCGGTTTGATGAGCGATTTGAAATGTGTACAGCCCTATTGATGACGAGAGTTACTCGCAAAATGACGATGACGCAAAGCAAAGATTTACCCTCTACCAAAATCGTTCAACGCGCCTAGAAAAGTTTTCACTTCAATAAAGATGTTTTCACTTTAAAAACCTGTTGCTTATGAAAAAATTTATTAATAAAACAATGATAGTTGACAATTCTAAAAATAAAATGCCGCAGTGGTGAAAATAAAAAGCCACTGACAAATACAACAAAAGTGAAAATTGTCAAACTTTGTTTGATGATATATAATAAAATAAGAGCATGCATGTAATTATTTGAATGTTCAACATATTCCTTTATCACAACTTAAAGATTAAAATGTTAAAACACTCAATCCATACATTATTTTTCTTGTTTGCAAATGAAGTTCCAGCAGAAAAAAGCAGAAAAAGAAGAAGATCGTTCCATTTTGAAATCTCACCATGAATAGCGGCTGTTTGAGTAAAAGCAAATTTTTCAAAAATGTTGACAAATACAACAACTGAAGAAATTGTTTCAAATTGTCTCAAATTGTCTCAAACTTTAAAAGCATATAAAGACCAATATAAAGCGAATTAATAATAAGTTTTGGTTGCAAACATCTTATTGCAACCTAACTTAAGTATTTATATACTTACAAACAGATTATATGCATTAATTTCAGGAGTTGTCAAGTGATTTCTTTGTGAGCTTGCGGCCGATTAAGAACAAGAGTGACGATCATTGTTGATTTTTTTATGCATAAATACATGCAAACATTTTTTGAGGTTATGTTTTCTAAGTTTCCTATCTTGTTATCTTTGCTGTCTGTATTGATGACGAGAGCTACTCGAAAAATCACGATGACGCAAACCAAAGATTTACCCTCTACCAAAATCGTTCAACGCACCTAAAGAAGTTTTCACTTAAAAAAAACTGTTTAACCCTTTCAGTGGATTTACCCAGTATATTGGACGTGTCAGAAAGTAATTTTTATTTAATTTTTTTTTATTCTATAAAAAAAAATGAACTAACATGATAAAAAAAAAACATTTTTGAGAGATATTTGACATTAACAGGTCTATTCTGGCAAAGTATCAATTGTTACCTATTTTTTTATTATTTCTGTATGTTTGCTGTAATTTTGTGATTTCAAAACAAAATTTAAAGCTCAAAAAACAAAATTTTTGAATGAAATTGTGACTATCTGAAACGTAGGTGACAATTTCTATCAAAATTGATTATTTTTGAGCTTTAAGTTTTGTTTTGAAATCACAAAATTACAGTGTTTGCTGATAGAAATAATAAAAATACTGGGTAACAATTGATACTTTGCCAGAATAGACCTGTTAGACAGTTGGATTTTCGATTTTGTGCCGATCGAAATTTATGTTTTTTTATCTTTTTATGGCTTTATTAATAATAATATTAAGAGGGTTTAAAAACCAAAGATCTAAATTGTTGAAAAACCTTCAAGGGATTAAAAAAAATTGTATGGCAAAAAGGAGCAAAAGAATTGTTTCTTTGTACAAGCTTCCAAGACATAAATGTGGCTCTACACTATATGTTGCATACATATGACACGTCAAAAATAACAAATGGACTTTAGCTACAGATAGTGTGGAACATATGAAACTATGGTTTTGAAATGTCGTTTGTGTTTGCGTCTGTAAATTTTTGAATTTGAACCGTCTCTAATTTCGTATGTTTTTCATCTGTACAAAATGTCAGTTTCATAATTTTTTTTTTGTGAAAAGGAAGAAAAGGTAAAGTTTAAGATATTTATTCATTAAATTGATTTATAATGAATTTATTCTTAGTTTGAATGGCCAAAGGAGGACACTTTAGACCATTACGGTTTACAAAAATTTCAAAAGCTGTTTTTTATTTTCAAATGATGTGTCAGATAGTGTGGAAACAAAAGAAAAAAGCTGTCTGACAATATTCGTTCACAACTCAGTGATCCAAATCAGAGTTTTGCAAAGAATCACATTTTTGAATACTGAGCCACTTACTCAAAAATGAGTACGAATAAGTATAATTAGTTTCCAAAGTAGTACTCATGTGTGATTGTTTCAAAAAAAGTGAATCAAATAAGTATAGAATGAATTAAATATTAAGGGTTGCCACCTAACAATATGTATTTTTAAGAATTTTAAACATAGCTTAACAGTGTTAGGGAGTCGCTGATTTCGAATCTGAAGTCAGAATTTTAAAATTCAATATGGGTAATAGGTTGCCACCTATTTTTATTTTTATGAATTCGGTGCTGGTGCGAACACTAGGTAAAAATAGGTCGTGAATCCGATCCGTTGTGAGAATTTAAAAATTACAAGAATTCCCAAAAATACAAAAAAATTAATGTTTATTTGTTTATTCTGATATTTATTTGTTAAAATCTTTTTTCACTTCAATGCAAATTAAACAGAGATCTTCAATTGAAATATCAAACTTATTCACTTTTATAGTAATTTGCTAAAAAATTAATTTTTATTGTGATAATTATGCCTTTTTGTAAACAAATCTACACTTTTAGGTAGGGCATATCAGTTGCTTAGTTACATATATAACACAATATTAGTAGCATGCAAATAGAAGTTATTTATCATTCTATCAATATTTAAAAAATAATTTTCCAATCCAGCATTATAGTAAGAACGATACAAAACTTAAAAATACATAGGATCATTGCTTTTATATAACTTTTAAATAATCATATCGAAATTATTGCAGTGTAGGGAACTAATGGATCGACATGACTGTACTTTTCTTTATTTTAATTCGCATCCGAATAGTATGCAATAGTAAATATATTAATTATCTTTAAAGAAAATAAACATCTCCCATAATACTAATATTCTGAAGCATAATTTTGGCCTTTACAAAAAATTTGTTTTAACGATCATTAAAAACCGATCTGCTCCAGAATTTTACTGCATTATTTTGTATCACGAACATGCACACCAACGATGAGAAAGACACGAGAAGCAATACAATTTTGTATGGAAGAAAATATTGCTTCTCGTGTCTTTATCATCGTTGGTGTGCATGTTCGTGATACAATTAATTTAAACTGATAAAATTAATGTTATATATTGCTAGCTGATATACCCGGTGTTACTCGGGAGTCATTTATATAAACTTTTTAATGTACACTTCCCGATTAAATGTTTTTTCAATTCTGGAATAATCAAAAACATGTTGAATTTTTTGTTTAAACTACCGTTAGAAAGGTAATTGAACGAACTGTAGTCCAAAAAAGTTTGCTGTCAGTGGTTCTATCTCTTGCGATGAGCTAATGGAATTAAAAAAAGGGGTACGAAAAACATATTTTAAAAATTAAAAATTATTTAAATAAAGTTTTTTCTAAATGACCTTGTTATTTATTATGTTGATTTTATATGATTTAAATACAAATTCTAAATGTTTGATAGTTTAAATCATACTTGATTTTAAATACAAATTCTAGTTGTTTGATAGTATAAAATCGTTTATTGAGCTTAAGTTCAAAGTTAGAACAATTAATTGTTCTAACGAATCTTTCCAAAGAAACAACAACAACAACAACAACAACAACAACAACAACAACAAAGTTTTTTCAATATGAAAAGGAAAAAATCACTACCTGATTTTATTGCAATTTCGGCCGTGCTAAAGGCTTCATCAGAAATCTTTGTGATGCCCGTGCAAGCGCGTCAAACATTTAGAATTTGTATTTAAATCATATAAAATCAACATAATTATTTAAATATTTACTTAATCTTAAAGCTAGCAAAATTACCTTTTCAACGAAATAAAAATTATGGTGGGAGCGATATGAACTTTTTAACATCCAAACAAAGAATTATATTAAAAAATATATTGTACTTTTTAGCAAAAAAAATTTTAATAAAACTCATATATTAAAAACAGCACAGATATTTGCATTAAAAGTAAAAAATTTGATTTTGATATAATTTTTTTCACATTATTAGCTATCAATGTTTTATGAAAATTTCGTTTATGAAAAAAAAGCAAACTCCCAGTTTACCGCAAATTCTTTTCTTGCCATTTTTCAAGGGCATAAAAACCCCTATAAAAATAATTTATTTTGATGCAATATAAAAAATTACCAACCTGGAAATATTCAATAACTTTTTCTCAATGCATATTCGCACAACGAAAAATATAAAGAATACGACTCATGCTGTTAACGTCTACAATGCGAATGCCAAAAACAGTGCAAAACAGCGGCGATCGATGGTGCCAAAGAACGAAAACAATAACATGCAAACGCAAACGCAATAACATGTAACAGCTATCGATGGTTCGATATAACAAAAAAAAAAAAACATTGAGAAATGAGGCCGAAATTGCAAACTGAATTCGGAGAATTACAACAATCATAAAAATATTGAAGTTATTTTAAAAGAGTGGAAAGAGTTAGGCGCTTGGCATCGCTGCTATAGATAGTCAGTGGTATGAAAAAAATAGATTTTTAGCCATAACTTTCGATTGGAAAGAGATATTGGGGTAATTTTTTCACATAAATTATTGTTGAGACTTGAATTTTTTGTAAAAAATATAAAAACAACATTTTGGAAAAAAAAAATTTCGCAAAAAAAATCATAACCTTGTTGTTTTGATGACAAAAACAGTAAAATAATTTTTGCGCTTAGCTGAAAGGATTTTTGCAAATACATGCTATGTCATGCTAGTTTTTAATTGATTTCATTTTTACAACAACAACAATTGTTGAGACATTTTTTGAGTAAAAAGTCAATATTTTGGACGATTTTTGACATAATCATAAAACATATATACACTGACTTAACGGTACAGTTCGATCTAATTTGTGAAGTGATTTTATTGAACTTTTGAACAAAAAAATTTGAGTGAAATATATTAATGGACAGCGGAGATATTTGCATCAAAAGACCAAACTTTGATTTTCATGTCGTTTTTTTCTCATGTTACGATGTTACGATGTTTTATGAAAAAGTCGTTGTACTGAAAATTTCTACAATTTTGCGTATATGTGAATGTTTTTGATGCCAAAATAACAGAAATTTTTAATATTAAATACACAAAAAACTCCGATACTAAAAAGTGTTATAATAACAAAATTACCGTTAGTTAAAAAATTTCGGAGGGGGCGTGGCAAAAACTAAGTATGCTACAATTTAAATTGGGATGCACTTAATATGTATACCTAGTTTGAGCAAAATACGTTGAGCCGTTAGATTTGTATAAAGGCCGAACCAACAAACAAACAAACAAACGGAAAATGAGTTTTATTACTATAGAATGTTTACTGTCAAATTACGTATTAGTACGTTTATTTTCATGTTACAAATTTTTATGAAAAATTTTTACTTTTCACCGGAACACACAAAAAATAAAAAATTCTGTAATTTTTTCTTTAATTGAAAAGTTTGTTCAACAGGAGGATCAGGGAGGCTCAATTTTTTTTTAGTAAAAAAGAGGATTAACCAAATATTACTATCTCATAGTTAAGTTTTTGTGCAAATTCGTTCCAAATTTAAAAAGCTTACAGAAAGTTGAAAAATGCGTTCAAAATAATGTTTCTGGATTTCAGTGCCTGCATTCAACAGACAAGCCAATTTATAACTAAACTAAAACTGGCTGCTAAATCATATATTAATAGTGCTAATAAAAAACCGTAACTTAAAATAATTAAACGTTTGCTTACAAGACTGTTTTGAAGTCAAAAAGTAATGTTTGATTTTAAATATTTGCGCAGAGGAGAAAAAGTTCAAACTTCCGGCTCTATGTCTCAAAATGTATCACAGATATAAAAAATGGTTACAAAAATCGTGAAGCTCGTACAATTTTCATTTATAATCGTGAACAATATTATTAAGATTCTATACTTTCCATGGTGTACAAACTAAATACCATGAACTGGTCTAATCCACGGATTAGCGCTAATACTCGATAAAGAAATGCGCTATATGCGTAGCAAAATATACAACTTGACAAAAAAAGAGGACACCCTAATTTATACTTTATCCAGTCAGAAGAAGTTAAACTTGTAGAAATACGAGTATTTTTTCGCTTTAATTTGTTAGCTATTTAATACATTTTAAATAACAAGTTTTCAATAAGAGTAAGTTTGACTCAATACACAACATCTGGGCATTTCCAAACTGGCTTTACGGACAATTTGTACGAAGAAATATTAAAAAATTAATGAAAATGTCTCATTTTTAAAAAGGCTTTTTTATAATTGCGTAGTAGTAAAATAGCACTATATAAAGTAAAAACAATGACAACAATCGACTGTTAGGATTTAAAGACATAAGCAAAAACATGTGATTACGTTACGTTACAAAAAAGGGAAGTGATTTTTGACTTGGATTACAAAATTTTCAAAACTCTCTGAATTGGGCAAGACTTTTGTATACAAATTTTTAAAAGGAAAGGTTTAAAATAACATAAGTTTATTTTCCAATTGATCAAATTTAAAAATCTTCCCCGGTATTTTTTTATTTGGCTTTTTGATCTGGCGTTACGTTACTTAAATTTTAATTGTAGTTGAATTGGGTAATTAATAATGTCATTTAGTTATTAAAAAACAAATTTAATATATTGTCCTTTCCTTGCCTCAACCATTTTTTCATTATCTTTAGCCAATGCCTTCCATTTTTACTAAAACAAAAAAGTTTACGAAACATTTACTTAACATTTACGAAAAAGAAAAACTACATTTGTGAAATATTGCAGATGATTTGATTATCATGGTAAAAAAATTTATGCATAAATTGCTTAAACTAATAACATTTAAATGTTTCTTTTGGATAATATCATAAAATAATAACTTTTTAATAAGTTTTAATTTTTTGGTCACGGTAGACTTTTCTGTGGAAATGCCCATCAGTATTAGAAATATAAAAATTATCATTCTTAGAAAACAAACAACATTATAGTTAATTCAGTGAATTTTGAGGTAAGGTTCTTACGTGTAAGTACATTAATGAGTAAAAATAAGTACTATAAATATGCAATTATTATTTAACTGAAAAGCTTAAATTAAATTTATAAGACTCAGATAATCATAAATCACTTGATTTTCATTGTAAATGTAATTATTAAGCCTAAAAATTTCTATAGTCTAAGTTGCAGCAATCATGTTTGCAGTTGCGTTAACTTCCGAAGAATTTTAAATACATTTTATTATTTCCGCAATGTTCAAATTTCGATCTTTAGCAATAGTTTTACCCCTTTACACTAGCTGCGCTGTACGCCATAACTTTAAATTAATCTAAGACTAAAAAAAAATTAACGAGATATCAGCGGTATGTCGCTTAATTTAACAACAGGTACTACGTTCGTGCTAGCATGAGTGGAACTTCTGTGCTAAGCTTACCATCGTGCAAGGAACCCGAATCACTGCCGCTCTGCAGAGTGGTACGATTTTCACTGGCATTTCCTAGACGACTGTTGCGTAAACTATAGGTGAAGTAGATGAAGAGTCCTGCAAAAATAGTGAAAAAGTGAATAAGTTAACAGAAGAAAAATACCGCTTTTTCTCACCTATTACAATCCATATACAGAACCGCAGCCAGGTCATTATATCTAGACCATTCATCAAATAGATGTTTATCAGGATGGATAGTCCGGGTAGCCAGGGTACGAATGGCACTTTGAACGAGAGCAAGCTGGGCGATACCGGTTGACGCGAGATGATGATGAGAGTCATGCAAACCGGAATAGCGGTTACTCCAAGCAACACAAAATTAAGCACGGTCAGTTCCTTGAAATTGATGAGTACCTGAGTGAAAAGAAGGCACCACAAAACTGAAAAAAATATAAAATTTTTATTCGATTCAACTCAAGATATTCCCCAACTCAGTTGCTCACAGTATAGCGTCATAGCAATGGTCACGATACGACTTGTCTTGCGTGTGGGCACCATTGAGCGATCGAGATTCAAGAGTTGCCGCCAGAGCGCACAGTTGGACTCATTGGGGTCCACCAGCACGCGTCCATTACTTACTCTGCGACCATAGCGCTCATCACATTCATAGCGCAGGATAAGCACACAACTAGCTACCATAGAGTAGGCCATCAACGTGCCGATCGACATCATGTCTACCAATTGATCCAAATTGAAAACGGCAGCCAAAATGCCGGTCAGCAGACCCGTCAGTAGTGTGCCATTGAATGGTGTCTTGTATTTCTCATGAATCTCGCCCATGAATTTGAAGAGCAGGCCATCGGAGGCCAGAGCAAACACAATACGCGGCAACGGAAACATAGAGCCCATCAGACTGGCACACAAGCCAAACATGGCGCCAAATGTAACAATGTATTCGGCCACAACCCAGCCATAAATCCGAAACACATGCGGCAGTGGCGCTTTTTCATCCTGCTCATAGTAGGGCAGCATCATGGTCAGCACAGTGGAGACACCAAAGTAGGCTAAGAAGATCATGGCCAAAGAAGTGATGACCGCAAATGGAATGGATTTCTTAGGATTTTTGGCCTCTTCGCCGGCGGTGGCAATACAATCAAAGCCAATGAAGCCGTAGAAACAGGTGGCAGCACCTTTGATTATGCCTGTAAATCCGTACGGCGCAAAACCGCCATCACCATAGCCCTCGGGTACCGAAGATTTTGGCAGCGCCCAGTTGCTCGAAGACACTACAATTTATGGAAATAGATTTAGAGTACAAATGCTAAATGCTGGGAAATTGGGAAATTAAAACGCTTACCTTTAAAGAGTCCTGCAACAATGACGAAGAGTACCACACAGAGATTAAGCATTGTAAAAACATTATTGACCCGCGTGGATTCCTTGGCGCCTAGCGCAATGGCCAAAGAAAACAGCAGCGTAACAGCGAACGCTAAGAAGTCCGGATATTCACTAAGACCTGTGATATGTATGGGTATGTGAGCTTTTAGAAAGTTTTCCATGGCAGAACCGCATAGCGAGTCAAGATATAAGCTCAGCGCCTTGACAACGCTCGCAGAACCTGTAAAAAAAGGGATTTGAGAACAATTTCTTATAACAGATATACTACTAGGTAGAGTGCGTGGCCCGCAAGCTAAAGCACCGTGGTTAGCCCTTGTTCAATTCCTAGTTCAGATAGAAAACTTTTTTAACTGAATCAATATTTCTATTCGACCGCTACCTTTTTGCCTCAGGGAGTAAAAATGTCATTTAAAGCTTCTTGAGAACATAAGCCGTTGGCAAAAAACTCTTAGATCCAGCTCTTGAACATTTGTGTTTAACCATTTAATAACACGCACAATTGATCAATAGAAGCTCAGTCAAAGTTATTTCTAGGGTTTAAATAGCCAATTTTTTTATTATTTTTTATATTTTTCTTTATCAATAATTTTTGTACCATGGTCTTCATATACGTCAAATATACATTAAATCTCTACCGAATTCACCACTAGAAAGATAAAATGTATCAGGTGATCCCATTATTTTCTTAACTTTCAAGATTTCTTTCGAACATACCTTCCAGAGAACTGCACAAGCCTATTTGAAGTCTATTTCAAGTACTTGCTTAAAAAACAAGTTCAAGCTAGCTTGAGCTTAATAATTTTGAATGAAGTATAGCTTGTAATTGAATATAAAGAAGCCCACGATAGCTTGCGACTTGCAAGTATGCTAGCTTACAAGCGATCGGCACGAAATTTCAAGTAAAGGAAAGCTTGATGACTTCGGCAAAGAGCTTGAAAAGCTTGAAATTGAAGGCAAGTATCCAATTAAAGCAAGTATCCAAAAATTCAATGAGCTTGTGTAGGAAAAGCTTAAGCGTATTAGGACTTTTAAGGGCTCTGTTGTTGGCAGAATTTAAAATTCAAGATGGCGGATAGAGTTGCTATCTAGATTTTTTGTATTTTTGCGAATTCTTTTAATTTTGAAATTCTGATAACGGATTTGATTTCGGATATAATGTCACAGTTTTAAAATTTAAGATTGAGGTTAGGGTTGCCACTTAAATTTTTACCACAGCATTGCCACCTAATAGTATGCATTTTTAAGAATTTTAACCATCATCTATCAGTGTTAGGGGGTCGCTGATTTCGAATCTGAAGTCAGAATTTTAAAATTCCGGATGGTGGATAGGGTTGCCACCTTATTTTTTTCGAATTCGGGGCTGGCGCAAACTAAAGGGTAAAAAAATGGGTCGCTGAATCCGAATCCATTGTCAGAATTTCAAAATTATAAAATTTTGAAATCATAGGGTTGCCAACTAATAATATGTATTCTTAAGAGTTTTGAACATCATTTCTCAGTGTTTGGATCGATTCGATTTCGATTTATTTAAATTAAGAGCTAGTACAGTAAGATCTTAAATGGTCTTTTAACGTAAAACAGTTAAAAACATTAATCAAATACAGAAAACGAAAATAAAACTTAAAACTAGTAAATATAATTATAATTTTGCAAAACAAACCAATTTAGATAAAAGAATTTCAGTTAATTTCACAACTTAACTAAATATTAGCTCATCATAACTTAACAAAATAAAAGAAGGAGGAAAGGTAGTAATTAAAACATTAAAGAAGAGAAAGGAGAAGAAAGTTAAAGTGTAGAAGAATTAAAGGTTAGAGAAATAGGACATGATTGATAGCTTAAATTTGTTCGTGCTGGTTATGGTTTTAATGTTTAGTGGAAGTGAGTTCCAGAGCTTAAAGGCTTTGATAAAAAAGAACCGCTTTGATACTTGTTTACGTATATCTTGGTATTATAAGGTTGGAGGTTATGTTCGACATACAGAAACGCAGTTTTTCGAAAAGGTATAACGGAGTTTTACTAATAATCAACTTGTGCAGAAATATACAGGTTGAAGTCCAGCTTATCCTAAGATATAGGAACAACAAACGATTTATTGGCATTCAGGTAAAGATCGTTTTCAGAGGCCGACTTAGAAATAGCACTTAAGTCATCATTAAGTCTGCAGCATAAGTCCTCAAGTAGTCCAATCCGCTTAGGAGGTCGCTGATTTCGAATCTGAAGTCAGAATATTAAAATTCAAGATGGTGGATAGGGTTGCCACTATTATTTTTTATTTTTACGAATTCGGGGCTGACAAGCTAGTGTTAGGGTCTAGACCCGGTGACCGAAACTGTCAAAAAGAAGTTGACAATTCATACACAATCTGCAACCAATGAGAATGCAATGAGAAAGCGCAAATTGGCAAAAACAGCTAAATGGCTGAGTTTGACAGTTATGGTCACTAAGAAAGAGAGCACATTCAGCCCTAACATTACCTTGTCTAGTTATACCATGCGCTGTACTAGCTGAGCACTAAGGGAAATATAAGAATAGAAAGCAACACAGAGTTTATAAAACTCTCGCAAACGCATTCGTTTCATCTACAAAAGATACGAACAAATAATATACGAACGCTGCTGCCACCGCTTTGTATATTATCAAACAATGTATGTTCAATTCGTAGAATCGACGTATATTAGTACATATTACGAATATTCTATTCGTATTCAATTAATTATTATTATTATTAACAAAAGCGTTAGTGCAGTAAGAATTAAGTTCTTTTCTAGCACAACATAACTACATTCAATATAAGTAACAACTGTTTGGTGATTTTACTTAACTAAAGATACAATATATGTTTAATATCAAATTTTAAATAGCAAATAACAGTACATTAAATTAAAAGCCGAAGCAATGCATTCCACAGTCTGATGGCGTTAATGAAAAACAAGCGCGAGGAGGTTAATGAAGTATATCTTGGAACTATAAGAACATTACTTCGTCTGGAAAAGCTAAATTGAAGTTTATCATATAAGTGGGAAGGTGTTTTTGTATAGGTCAGCTTATGCAGATAAATACAGTTTCTGTCATCAAGGTAGGAAGGTAAATCGCACCCAAGTATGGCGTTTCTGAAACTAGATAAGTGGTCAAACCTACGCAACCCATAAACATAGCGCGTAGCATAATTAAAAGCAATTTGTAATTTTAACCGAGAGGATGAGTCGAGCCTACTATAAACCAACTCAGCGTAAGTTACCGCAGGTAGTATCAACTGTATTACCAACTTACGTCTAACATTGACAGGAGTGACACTAGCAGACATTCTTAAATTACGCAGGACATAATAAACTATTATAAATTCTAAAAAAAAATTCTGTCTGAGCTGGGGTTTGAACCTCGGCTCTTAAGTTTACGGGCCACGCACTCTACCAGTAGGCTAAAGTCACTTTACAACCATACAGTTTCTTATGTTCTGTAGATGGTCGACAAACAAGGCTGAAGGATTTCGGTTTTAATTTTTTTAGACTTTACTGGAATTCATACATTCTACTTATAATTCGTACGGTCAGCCTACGAATGAATTGTTTCTACTAATAAATTTTTTGAGTATACAAACGTTTGTACTATGTACAAAACATTCGTACATTCTACGAATAGCCTCTGTTTGCATTTCTACAAATATTTTATTCGTAGTTTTATCCAAAATATTTTTTGGGTGTAATAGTATAATAGTAGATATAGATATAGGTATAGATATATACAGTGGCGTAGATATGGGGGTGATCAGGGAGTCTGGACTCCTCCCTGACCCATGGAAACGTTATCAAATATCACACGTTATTGTGAATTGATTCTAATATTAAGTTATGCACGAATAAAAATGTACATGTACTGCCAAAAATTCTATTTATCAAAATTTTATTTATTTCAGTGTTTAATTTTTCTACTTACTTACTTACTTACTTAGTTGGCGCTACAACCGTATGTCGGTCTTGGCCTCATCTAAGAATTTGCGCCAGCCATTTCTGTCTTTCGCTTGCTGGCGCCAGTTGGAAATTCCAAGCTTCGTCAGGTTGTCCTCTACTTGGTCTTTCCAACGAAGATGCGGTCGTCCTCTTCTGCGTTGACCGCCGCTGGGTACTGAATCGAATGTTTTCTTCACTGGAGCATCGTCTTTCATGCGCTGAACATGTCCAAGCCAGCGAAGCCGCTCGATTTTAATGCGCTTGACTATGTCGATGTCAGCGTACAGCTCATACAGTTCATCATTCCACCGTATTCGGTACTCGCCATTGACGCAGATTGGTCCGTAGATCTTACGAAGAATCTTTCTCTCGAATGCTCCTAAAGTCTTTCCATCTAAACTGCTCAGCGTCCAGGTTTGTGATGCGTAAAGCAGGACGGGTATGATGAGAGATTTATAGAGCGTGATTTTCGTTCGTCGAGAGAAGGCTCTGCTTCTCAATTGCCTACTGAGCCCAAAGTAACACCTGTTGGCAAGAGTTATTCTTCGTTTGATCTCAATGCTGATGTCGTTGGTTGAATTAATGCTGGATCCCAGATAAACGAAGTTCTTCACAACCTCGAAGGAGGTATTGTCAACGGTAACGTGTGTTCCAAGACTAATTTTTCTACATCAGCCAATAATTACAAGAGATATATTGACATGTGTAGTTTTCAGAAATTCGGTGTTAAGATTCAATTAACAAGCTCATAATTTTTTTACCTATCTACCGCTTTTTGACGTTTCAACAAAGTAAGGCTGTTAAACATAACATTCGGCTTCACAAAACAGAAATCCTCTATGTGTTTAACGTAGACCCCTACCGTGGAGGCTTAATTCTACGGTGCTCCAAAGCTTGAGACCAATATTTAGCGTCGGCCAACGCCCCTTCGGAATTCAAAAGATCCACCAGAATGGTTCCCCTAATTTCATAGCACAGACCAACATTGAACCATCTATTAGACTATATTCATGACCGTGACACATTGAGCCACTAAAATTATACATGACTAGGTTATTTAAAATAACCTTGGGTCTCATCGGTATAAATACCGATAATATAACCCTTACTTTTTGGCACGCATTTTCGTCATCATGATCAAATGGGGAACTTTGACATGAACAACTAAGAAGTGATGCTTTACTATGGTGCTGTCGCGTATGTCATCAGGTTCCTCAATCATTTGTGGACACAACTCAGACTGTTTAATTTCCGCATAGCCTTTTCTCAAATTCCAAAGGTAACAGTATATAGATCCGGTAGTTGCTTACCTTCCAAACATTCACTGTTTGAAATAAACGAGAGTTTATCTACCATCTTTCTCTTACTAATTTAAGGGAATTACCAACCCGAGTTCAACTAAAGTGTAACTCACATCGACCTTCCTGGTCTAACCACAACCAGAGCGTATGAAACCCTGAAGGACCAAGCCCACGAAAGTCAATCCCGCGCTCAAGGTTTCACCAGACAAGGCTCTTCAACATTCCGTCCTACAGACCAAAAGTTCTTAGAACAATTATATTTGACTGTGACATCTTCAGTCACTAGAATTGTACATGACTAGAATTGTACATGTCACTAGGTTAAAAAAAACCATTGGTTTCCCGGTAATTTAATACCGAGTGAACCAGAATTCTAATTACGCAACTTCGTTAGCTTATTTAAGGCTTCTTAAAAGCCTCTTTCGGAAAAAAAGGAAGCGTGAGCCGCAGTATACCAATTGGCTTATACTCAGTCTAAGAATTCTATGCCTCTTACATAGAACCCTAATTCTAAAACAAAGGTCTGCAGAGTAACGATAGATTAGGTCTCCTAATCATTGATGGATGACTGCCCCCGCTCTTCAAGTTATATTGAATTGATCGTCCATTGAAAGCACATTACAATAACAATGTTATGATAACTTAATACCAAAACCATGCATTCTCCAAGATTTGACACCAACAACCAAGGCTTAAGGTAAACCTTTTATTTTACGGAAATGAGATGAACATTCATTAGCCGTGCCTCAAGAGTCAACTCATTTTGAGATCAATTCATGGGCCGTGCCCCATAAATTGTCCACCTAATAACCAACCATCACCCTTCTATTCCTGGCTTTGGATAGGCAGATTCCCCGAAGGGCATCTGGCGGGTTTGGCTCCACAAAACAGTAATGTAATCAGGTATTCAAAAGTATACTTTTTTAAGGTGATTATATATTTTTATGGACCCCCCACAACTAATAACTATCCACGCCACTGGATATAGATAAAGATATAGGTTTATATATAGATATATGCAGATGTAGATATAGATGTAGATATAGGTGTAGACATAGACATAGGTATAGGTATAGGCATAAATATAGATATAGAATAGATACAGATATAGATATATACATAGAGTAGCATATATCTGCAGCTGCGATGGCGCTTGTCTTGTAAAAAAAAGGATTCCCTTAGATAAAAACAATTCACAAACAAGATCACTAGATATTTAATTTCTCGCATATCTTGCATTCTCGAAGCTACATAACTTATTTATTTATAATTAAAATATACCTATACAGTAAGTTGGAACAAATATGATATTTCGAAATATATTTCATACAAATCGGTTCAGTACTTTTTGAGTTAACCTAAAACAAAAAATGTTCACTTCAATTTTATATAATTGTATAGATACTGCTTGGTGGCGGCCATAGGTTAGTGGGTAGAGTGTGTGGCCTCTAAGCTAAGGAACTACGGTAGCCCGGGTTTAATTCCCAGCTCAGAAAATAAGCTCTGCAGACAAAGGCAAAGCTCAGAGTGTAAAAACTGCCCTGTAAAGCTTCTATAGAACATAGGCCGTTCGGAGTTGATATTAAACTCGTAGGTCCAGTTATCGATCATTTGTGTTCGAACATTTAATAACACGCACAACATATTTGACCAATAGAAAACTCAACCAAAGTCCTTTCTAGGGCTGAAATGGTACATTTTTTTATAGATAAGTGCCCAGCAAAAAAAGTGCTTCTAAAAGAAGGTAAAGTGGAAGGGAAAGTCTTGAATTCCATCCCTTACACTTTCATACCCAGAAGGCATTCTTTTAACATATGCATATCATTGGGAGGAATGCTTTCCTTAGTCTTCTCTAGAAGTGCTTCCAGAATTTTTTCAATAGAATATTTCTGTCAGCCCTTAAATAAAAGGATTGTAGTAGGTGTTTTTGAGGATAAATTTAAGAAGGCTTTCCATGGAATTAAATGGTTTTTGTGGTTGGGGGGGGGGCTTAAAAAATTCCACGGAAAATAACCTTTTTCCCCGATTGTCTCGCGATTTTAGTGTTGGAATTGAGAAGTGTTTGGGTTTTTTGGGGGTTTAAAAAAAATCCACGTTATCCCTTTTCCCGATTTTGACGGTATGTTGGTGTTTGATGAAGGAAGTGGTTGCGTTTTGTTGAAAGTTTGAAAAATCCCACGGAAAATAAAAAAATATAACAAAAAAATAATTGAAATTAAATGCTATTTGAATGTCTTTGAGAAGTGGTTTATGAGAATGCTTCTTGAAAGCACTTCTTGATAGGCTTAGAAGAACACAATTGGATCTATAGAATGTCTTCTGGAAGCAGTGTCCCTAAGAATGCATGCCATATTTGTAACAAAAATTTTACTGGGTGCTTGACCGATCGCTCGGTATGGGTATCAGTATTAATCAGCAGAAAACTCAAGCATCATCATCGGTTCAAAATTATAGAATCGGCATCGGTGCAAATGCAAGAATACGCATCGGTTTTGTGTCGGTATCCGTAAAAGTTGTCATTTATTTTTTGACAATGCGACAGTAAATGTATGATCATTAAAATATCTACAAGAGTTATGTGAGTTTTCCTGCTGTTAATTGCTTTTTATTTGTTTTTTGACCTTTGATTGTAATGCTCGAAAAATTAATGGGCATCGGTAAGGCTAGAATTGACAGCAAATTCAAGAATTGGCGTCTTTGTCGGCTTCTAAAATACAGTTAACATTAACATTAGTGCAAAAATCGATAATGGGTCGAGAGCTAAATTAAATTAACAAAACCCAATTTCTTTTTACTGGTCAATAAAAAATCAAAAAAGACATGAAAAGATACCAAAAGTCCGATTTTCATGTATTCAAAAATTCTTTCACTGATGAAACAAAATGAATGGGTTTTTTAAATATTAACGAATAGATTTTTTATTTTTATTGAAATCGGAGGATTAGTAGAAAAAGCCCCGAAAGATGGACCCAATTTTATAAAATGACGAATAGAAAAATCTGCCAATATGGTTATTTTTGACTCTTTTTGGCAGTGTTATTAATTTAAATAAAAAAACATTTGCATGAAAAATTTATGATGGCATATTTTAATTACTATATTGTTTTTTATAATTCTAAAAAAGTGTTTATATATACATATACATTTACTTACACTCATTTGTTTTAATGTAAATATTTTCCTTTAAGTTTAATTAAAAAATCTAATTTTTTTACAATATTCAAGAAACATATTAATAAATATTTCTTTATTTATTTCAGATAGCATTACAGTAAGTACAAATTAAAAATTCATATAATTTTTATAATTATTTAAAAACCTTGACAATTATAAAGGTTTTTTATACTTGTTTTTCTGATTGTAAGAACGCAAACATATTTTTAATAATAATTTTAATCCCTCAGCATAATAAAGGTATAGAAGACAAAGCTGTTAGTAGAAAAAATATTTTAGAACTATTATCAATAAGGTTTGAAATAGCTCAAGAGCTGTTAAAATGGATAGAGTCTAAAAACTTTTGCTTTTACATTGATATTTATATCATCCGCTTCGATTATATCAAATTTTCTCTTCAGCTCAGTTTTGTCGTGATACTTCACATGTAGTTCACGACCTGTATTTAGACAGCTGCGCTTAACTTTCCGTCTTCCCAGCAAAGCTCGTAATGGTTTGTAGTATTCAACTTCTGTCGAAAGCTTTGAAGTTTTTTGAGGCTGCCTCGATTTGCGTCGTTTGCTTCGTTTCGTGTTTCTAAAAAGTTGTTTGCGAACACGTTGTATGGAATCTTCACGCTTTGTGCACGGAAACGGCTTCAGCAGTTGACCAATGATGTACCATACGTAGTAATAATTATGATAAATATGACTGCCGAGAGCGGGCATAAAATGTATGCCTCCTTTTCGGAGGTATAGTTGTGCCAGACATTTACAAAGACAGTCACGCTTTGAGAGACTGCCAAAAAGCTTGGACTTTTCCAAAGCTTCTTTAGTTCGAGGCTGTGTCATGTTTGGTAAAATTATGATTTAATTTTTTTTTTGTCCAGAAAAATTTTAAAGAAAATACGCACTTAACTTGATGGTTCCATAGAATGCCACGATATGGTGTCGTTTTCACAAATTTTTCATGTTTTATAAGGTTTTGTTTCGGTCGTAGCAGGTAGCAGGACCAATGTTTGAGGTCTTATTTATTCTACTTTTGAATATTCCAATTAAGCTTGTTTTTCAGAATCTGCTACCTGTTTCCGTTGCAAATAACATTTTCTTGTTTACGACACGATTAATTACGATTAATAATTGACTTTATTACGGCTTCAGCATGATTGACTTCTAATAAGTCAACTTTGTGGAAACTCTCTACATAATAAAGCAGCAGTATTGTTTAAAGCAATTTTATGAGTTGTGTTAATATTTGACTTTATGATATTTTTGTATGTATGTACAAATAACTTTGAATGTCAAAGTAAAAATTTACTCAGCTTAGTTAGCATTGATATATGTATATTAGGGCAGGTCGATTTAAAAATCGCCCACTGCTCAGTAAAAATCGTATTTTAGGGATCAAAGTAAGAAACTTGGAAACTATACCTCTAAACGAATTCTAATGCCAAAACTTTTGACTTTTGTCCCGTAGGGTTAAATTTTGAAAAATCCCTCTTTGACCCATTTAGAGTACCTTAATCAAGTCCAAATGTATGACCGACCTCCACTAATTTTGGGGGGCCGATCTACCCATGCCAGTGGCGACCCCATTTTGATTTGATCCCAAAAATGGTGATTTTTTAAATTTTTGTATGGGGAACCCCCAGGGGGTTCCAGGGGGTGTGCCACTGGCATGGGTGGATCGGCCCTCCAAAGATAGTGGCGGTCGGTCATACATTTGGACGCGATTGGGGCACTCTAAATGGGTCAAAGACCCAACTTTTGACTTTTGTCCCGTAGGGTCATATTTTGAAAAATCCCTCTTTGACCCATTTAGAGTGCCCAATCGAGTCCAAATGTATGACCGACCCCCACTTACTTTGGAGGGCCGATCCACCCATGCCAGTGGCACACCCCCTGGAACCCCCCTGGGGTTATTCATAAAAACATTTTAAAAAAATCACCATTTTAGGCAATTTACATGAAAAAATCAGCCAGGGGGTTCCAGGGGGTGTGCCACTAGCATAGGTGGATCGGCCCTCCAAAGTTAGTGGGGATCGGTCATACATTTGGACTCGATTGGGCCACTCTAAATGGGTTAAACAGGGATTTTTCAAAATTTGACCCTACGGGATAAAAGTCAAAAGTTGGGGCATTAGAATTCGTTTTAGAGGTATAGTTCCTCGGGCAAAGTTTCTTATTTTGACCCCTAGCATACGATTTTCACTGAGCAATGGGCGATTTTTTTGCCTCCCCACAAATCGACCCGGCCTAATGTATATATAAAATACATCTGTTCATAAAGTCAGTTAGTGCGACACCAATTGTTAGTGCGACATATTTAAGGAAAAGATGACTTATAAATATTACTTTTATACATATTTCACTTCATATTTGTGTTGTTTTTGATAAATTCTTTTAAAATGATATGTTTTTAATTTTTTTTTTAAATGACATGCACTATTTATTTTTGAACCGATAATAATACATTAGAAAAATATTTTTAATTGCATGTTTTACCTGTTTTTAGCGCATATTTTCGATTTCTTACTGCATGAGATTCCTAGCCCTAGTCATAACGGTATAACCATGATTCATTACCAGCTATGCGACGTTCAAAAGAAACGAGCAACAATATTTTTGATACGAAAAATGTATTGCTTACCTTGTCTAGCACCACGTTTAGCCTTAGTTTCGTTTTACATAAACATGCATTTATTCCAAAACTAGCTGTCCCATTACTAAAATTTCTACATAGCTCTAAAAAAAAAGTTTAGTGATTTTGGATTTCATAATCCTTAACTTATGTTTTAGTTTTATTCACGTAAAAAATGTTGATGGAATTTTTCAATCTTCATCCCACTGTAATTCACTTTCGCCTTGTGTCACAGTTTAAATTTTCTTTCCTTTTGCCACTTTAAATACGTCAGAGTTTAAGTCTCATGATTAATTTTATAGATAGTAAAAGTAACTAAATCTTTTCCAACAACTAATTAATGCATACAAAAAACTTTCATGTTAACATCAAATTAATGCGATAAAGAACTTGTTGCCAACTGTCTGATAGTGATTATTATCAATAATAATAACACAAGACACTCGTCTTAAATTATTTTCAATTAATAAATCGAAGGAATTGACAAAGACAACAACAATAAACCGCAGGAAAACAAAGCGTGTGGCACGAAATCTATTTCGAAATTTTATTGAAACGCATTTTTATGAAGCCAAAATTCGAACAAAAAAAAAAATCATTTAATCAAAACTGAATAAATTTCTTATAAACAGGAGCGGAGGAAAGACAAACAAATATACCGGTTCAAATTAATTGATATCCAGAAAACTACCCGCTCATTTGAATTGATTGTCTTATTTGTTGTGTTACTCACCGATGGCATACTCCAGTATCAGATTCCATCCAATCAAGAATGCAATGAACTCTCCAATTGTCACATAACTGTAGATGTAAGCCGAACCCGCTTTGGGCACACGTGCTCCAAACTCAGCGTAACACAGGCCCGCAAATATGGATGCTATGGCAGCAATCAGAAAGCATATAACGATCGCTGGGCCGGCTTCATTTTTAGATACTGTGCCGGCTAGCACATAAACACCAACGCCTAGTGTTGAGCCAATGCCGAGTGCTGTCAAATCGAATGCCGACAAAACTTTGGCCAATTTTGATTCGGACGAAGATTCAATGGGCTTCCTGCGCGTAAGCACATCATATGCATGGGACGCACTCACGAAGGGCATGCTGCAAAAAAGTAAATGGAAATTTGAATACAATATTTTGTTTTTAAATCATGTCTTACGGATTATAACATAATTTATTTGTAATAATAGAAAGTTAGTTCATATTAAACATTAGGGGTATTCTCTATGTCTAGGATATGACCGTTGGACGGCGCAAGAATAGGAAATATACGATTCGTGCACCGCCGCAACAACTACAAGTAAAAAAACCGTACAATAATTCCTATGTATGCTACACTGAAACCCATGTATTCGGCGATGCTATTAAGCATTACAGTTGGAAAATGTGCCGTGCTGTATGTTTGCCTGCAACATGCCTTGGAAGGTCAGGAGATATGCTCGCTTCCATACCCGCAAATAAATTTTTTTAAATAGGCATGTCCTAGGCCAGCATATCTGCCAAATGAACTGCTTTAGCAGCAATGCAGCATGCATCTCATGGTATGAATGCAAAATCAATACATGTCTGCCAAATAAACTGCTCTAGCATGCATGCATTAATTCAGCATTCATGCCATGAGATGTATGATGCTACGGCAGTTAATTTGACAGACATGCCTATAGAAAAAAGATATAAGCTGGTATTAGAGCGAATATGTCTGCTAAATTTCCAACTAATATTGCCGTCAATTGAAAAACTACCATTATCAGGAGACTTGAACCTCGGCCGCGTGAGTGCAAGAGCATCTGCTTATCCAGTCGACCATCACAGCTGTTAACTAATCGTCGCTTAATTTGCTTCATTAAGAATAAACGTACAAGCACAGAGTAAGAAAATTAACGCGTTCGCTTTGTTATTATAAGCGAAATTACTAAAAAAACAACAAACTTAAAAAAAAACCAAATCAAAACTAAAAGCCATTAAGAAAAAAAAAAAATTATGTCTGATGGTATTTGAACTCACTACTCAAGATTCCAAAATACATGAGTAAAAACTAAAGCCCTAGCCAACTGATAGCCGATACACATTGACTGCAACAGTCGTCCACCGACAAAAAGAAAACGACAAATGTCGCAGCATTCTCGACGACTTGATTATAATGAACGCAACAGCAACAATCTGTATTTCATACAAAACATAAACAAACTCTGCTATGTTTGCTCTTGTCGTCTATCAAATTAGAAATAGATTGAAGTCTACGGCAGCAACAATTGTGACCGTGTTCTCTCTTTGTCGTTCCGTCTTCAAAAAATACATCTTCATAAGAAAATATGCATTCATTCTTTTTGACAATTGGCGTTCGTCGCTAGTCGCAGTCAATGTGTATCGGCTATAAGCTATTCGGACTGTTGTGATTTCGTTAAAATAATATACATAACAACATTGTTGCTATTAAAAGTGCTTCGACAAAAACACAAAGTGCCGGCGAATTACAACAGTCATGAAAATATTGAAGTTGTTCAGCCGAATTCTGAATAATTTTTCCCTGGGAATCGGAAAAAGGAGTTTTCATTTTTAAGATAGCAGATAAAGACATCACATTTTTTTTTTGCTAACACTCATGAATATTGACGGTTGATCAACAAATTTGCATTAAAAATTTCTAAAATGTTCTTGAACTTTATCTTAAAATCGAAAACTCCCTTTTCCGATTCCCCGGGAAAATTATTCAGAATCGGGCTGATTGTCTCTTTAAATTAACCGGAATTTTACAATAGCAAACATGATACTTTTGCTAATGCACCTCATTTAGAAGTAAAGAGGAAGTTTTTCAAATTTAAAAAATAGACTTCTTAACTTAGCATTAAAATTATAACCTGCCACATTCCTTCCATCGGCAAGCATGCTTGTTTTTCATCTGGGATAGCTGAAATGCAACCCTATGTTTGTAATGAGAGAGAAGAGAATGAGAGAGCAGCCAAAGAGAAGGTGGAATGAGCATGAAGTGCAGCTCGTTCAGTGTTGCCAGGTTAGGGGATTTCCCCTAGATTTAGAGGTTTTTTAACTGTATTGAGGAATTTTAATGGCAACGAATCTTTAGGGGTTTTTTTTAGAGAGATTTAATGTTTTTAGGGGTTTTTTAAGGGCTATTTGAAAAATTAACCTTTTGATATAAAGTTTTCTTACTTTTCCTTAATATAATGTATAAATTTAAGGAAAGAAGATGTTTGACTTTTTTGGTATTTCAGCAAAAATTTATAAAAACAGCTGAATTGGCAGCACTTAAAATTAATATCCAATCATTTCCCCCTTCACTTCAAACTTCGCGCTTTACTTGCAATTGATTCCGTGTAAAAATTAAAAACAAAGCAAGTCGGCCTTTGTAGTGCAGTGGAGAGTGCGCTAGACTATCAACTCAGAGGTCCCCGGTTTGAATCCGGGTTCTGTCACGGTTCTTTTCGTTTTATTTGTTCTTTACTACAATTAAGAATTATTGAAACAAAAAATTCACAACTAAATTGTAAAAAATGTTGAATTAAAGGACAGGGCTGGAAATACTCTCCGAGGTTAAGGCATAACATTAAGTAAGCAATTAAAATTGTCTTTTAAGTTTGTTCCGCCTAATCGATAAATCACGTATGGTTCCAATCAATTCTTCCTCTAATAATCTATCCCTTTCATTTCAGGTCAAAGACCAAACGTTGTTTGTATAAGGAGCATGCCTTGGATCTTTGATCTGTTAGAAAAAAAAGTATGGTAAAAAAAAAATATGCACAAAAATATATAAAAAAGTAGGAGACGGAGCCTCCTTTCAAAAGTAAGACTTAATTTTAATGTCAATATCATATTGGACAATTGAGAACTATGAAGCAACTTTTAGCCTTTGTTAAAGACGTCCAACAGCTCAGCCCTGTAAATACATATGATTGCATTGCAGTTGCACTACTTTTCAGTTGCCCCGTATAAAATTTTTGTATGTTTTTCGAAAAAAATTTTAGTGGAATTTTAGGGGGGTTTGAAATCCAATCTAGGGGTAAATGGTGAAAGGCACCTGGCAACACTGAGCTCATTAAAGAGTTTTTTGAGATGTTGATTTTACTTTGCTACGCTTGTACAAAAGGTCGCTCTCGATCCATTGAATATTTTAGTATAGGACTGTTACAAACCGTGCTCTCATACCATTATGCTAGACATAGAGAATACCCCTATTAATTACAAAACATTTTAAATGATAAAATCTATCTATATATTTATTTCAGTAAGGATTTCTGAGATGCCAGGATTAGTGGGGTGTAAAATGGTGAATGAGGTATCGAAAACAAGGGCTGGATGGGGAGGCGTGTACAATTTCAGAGCTGTAAAAGAATGCATTCAATTTGATTTAATTCAGAAAAAAGTGAATAAGTGAACAAGCATTCCATTAATGCTAAATTGATTTATAAATAAAATTTTTAATTCACATTCATTTAAAAAAAAAACTTTTTAACAATAAAAAACCAACTTCAAAACCACTACAAAGTAAAAAATTATTTTAAATTACTTTTCACATTAATTATTGGTCAAATTGGTTAATTTATTTATATATATTATTAAATTGGAAATCTTATTACTATACATTTTTTCTATTTTGTATTATGATCATAAATATATTAATTTCTCCATGAATACAAAACCTTTAAAGCCGGAGCGTTTATTTTATAAAAGTCTGATTATGTAAGCGCCGACTTTAAAGGTTTTATATACATGGAGAAATTAATATATTTATGATCATAATACAAAATAGAAAAAATTTATAGTAATAAGATTTTCAATTTAATAATATATATAAAAAAATGAACAAATTTGACCAAGAATTAATGTGAAAAGTAATTTAAAATTATTTTTTACTTTGTAGTGGTTTTGAAGTTGGTTTATTTTTTTGTTAAAAAGTTTTTATTTCTTCCTTTTTAGAGATTAAGATAACAATTTTCCCATTCTTGTAACGAATTTTCGTACCCTAGTGTCAATATTAACTGAAAAACAGTATTTTTCTTATATTGCCACGCCCTTTTGTCCAGTAACTCCCACTTTCTTGACCGTAAATTTTCATAATTATGCCTACTCCTGTACCTAATTTCAGTATCCTTGTGTCAATATTATTCGAGTTATGGCGTTTTTCTAATATTGCCACGCCTTTGTCGAACAAGGTTCACTTTTTTGACCGTAATTTGCAATAATTGTTCCAACCCTTGTACCAATTTCCAGTACCCTAGTGTCAGTATTAACTGAAATACAGTATTTTTCTTATATTGCCACGCCCTTTTATGCAACAACGCCTACTTTTCCACAGAAAATGTTCATAATTATGCCTACCCCTGCACTTAATTTCAGTACCCTAGTGTTAATATTATTCGAGTTACAGCGTTTTTGTTATATTGCCACGCCTTTTTTTATTTACGCCCACATAGTTTACCATAGTTTACATAGTGACCATAGTTTATAATAATTGTTCTTAACTTCGTACCAATTTCCAGTACCCTAGTGTCACTATCAACTGAGATACAGTATTTATCTTATATTGCCACGCCTTTTTGTCCAACAACGCCCACTTTCTTCACAGTAAATTTTTATAATTATGCCTACCCCTGTACCTAATTTCAGTACCCTAGTGTCAATATTATTCGAGTTACAGCGTTTTTCTAAAATTGCCACGCCCTTTATCGAATAACGCCCACTTTTTTAACATAATTGTTAACAATTGTGCCAACCCCTGTATTAAATTTCAGTACTCTAGTGTTAATGTTATTCGATATACAAAGTTGCCACGATATTGCCACGCCCCTGTGTATACCGCCTTCTTTTTTAGACGGGAACCTCCGCGTCTAATAACTATTTGTTGGCAAAAAATTGTGGCAATCGGGCAAGTACTTGAGGAGTTATCGAAGTACATACATTAAAAAAAAAACCCAACCATCTTGAGAACCCCCTTCTTTTTGAAGTCGGTTAAAAAATGATTAATTATTCATTTCATTTCATTTAAATTGAATGCTATTCACAAAAAATGCAATAAACAAAGAATTTCGGAATTTTCAGTTATTAATTTTTAATTCATTATTTATTTTTTATTCATTATTCATTTGTTATTCATTATTAATTTTTTATTAATTTTTTATTCATTATTAATTTTTTAATCATTATTAATTTTTTATTCATTATTTATTTGTTATTAATTTTTTATTTATGGCTTGGAACTAAAATGAATAAAAAATGAATAAAGAATAACAAATGAATAATGAATAAAAAAACGATTAATGAACAGAAAATCAATAAAGAATAAAAAAAATGAATAATGGTTAACAAAAGAATAATGAATAAGAAATTAGTAATGAATAAAAAATACATAATGATTAACAAAGAATAATGAATAAAAAAAAAAATAATTGAAAATTCTGAAATACTTTGTGAATTGCATTCTTTGTGAATAGAATTCAAATGAATAAAAAAAAAGTATTTATAATTCTGAATAACGAAAATGAATAATTAATTTTTTTTTTTTTTAAATGAATGTGAATTAAAAATTTTATTTATAAATCAATTTTGCATTCATTGAATGCATTCTTATGTAGTTATTCAGTTGTATTTAAAATTCTGAATATGAATGCCGATTGTACAGCTCTGTACAATTTAGTTGTTTTTCGATTTATGACCTTTGACCTGAAATATTAGTACTTGAATGGAACTTAACTCCTTAACTGTAAGAGATGGAAGAACATAGAAAAAACAAAATTTTTCGCTATCACTAACGGATACCCTACAATAAGCATTTTTGTATGTAACATGTGTGAATACATGGTGATGGTAAAATTTTTTACATATGAAGGGCTTATTGCAAGAAAATGAGAAGCCACATAAAAAATATTTGAAAATAATCGACTCTAACGTTTTGAAAAATATATGTAGAAATGGAATTGAACACGGAAACTTTTACAAATTGGGTAGTAATTTAATAAAAAATAGCCAAAATATCTCCAGTGGTTATTGGCAATGCATTAAATAATGTACTCAGCCTAAAAAATTTTTTTTCAGATCATGTGGCTTATCACGTTATTGCAATAAGCCCTTCATATATTAAATTTTGAAAAAATCCGGTTATGATATCACAATTATTGCGATTTCTCGAAAACTATTTTTTCAGTAATAATTTTCAGATAATTTTCTCAGTACAACGTATTTTTGCATGAAAAATCGTTGATTAGTAAAAAATAACGGCAAGCGAAAGCTTTTTCGAAAATATTATGTACGGATAGTGGAAGTCAAAAAAGTACCTGTTATTATGACATTGAAATTTTTGCGATATCTTGAAAACTATATATTTTACAGTATAACGCATTCTTTTAAGGCGAGCTCATCGCCTCAGAATGAGAAAAAACAGGGACCGAAAATAACAGTTATTTTCGAAATTTCTATTCAAAAAGTCAAATGGAAAAAAGAAGTCTATTCGCTATTTGAATATTGCATTGTGATGCTTGTTAGCTAAAGATTATTAATCTTTAATGATTTTAATTTACTTGATTTTTTAAAAAAAGGCAATAAATAATCGTTATTTTTTGACCAATTTTATTTGGATCAAAAATAAAAGTTTAAATTTAACTTTTATATTTTGATCAAATATAAAAGTTGAAATTTGACTTTTATTTTTTTGATGAAAAATAAAAGTTAAAATTTTACTATTATTTTTTCGATAAATAAAAAAAAAAGTTTACGAGCCACGCACTCTACCAGGTGTCTCAACCGCGACAAAAACGCGTATTGGAATTATATGACGATTAAGACTGCATCAGAAAAAAAATAATACTAGAACTTCTTTCATGTAAAATCAGCTCAAAGTGAAAAACAGAAAATAAAAAACATATTTTTCATATTTAAGTTGCTATAAATCAATCCATGGTTTAAAAATACCAAAAAACTTTAACAGTTATTAGTTGACTAATTAAAACGCTTTAAAAAACCGTTTCAAATAGGTTCCTATCTGTAATACTTTTTAAGTAATTGCATTAAAACTGATGACACCTATGAATGCCATTTATACTTTCGCTTGTAGCTCGAAACAGGGGGAGATGGACCCCCTCTGCCACACAGTTTTTTCTTGTTTTGGCCCAAGGAGTCAACCAGCGCACAGTGAGCTTTTTTTAATTTTAGGATGATATTTGGTTTTTTTTTGCTAAATTTTATAAAAAAATATTTTTATTCGTTAGATTATAAAACATGTGTTATGAATGCGGTATTAAAAAATTGATGTGTTGTATGGTCTTTTTTATAAAAGTCGTCAAAGTTGAAACTTTTTTAACAAAAATAAGCTCAATAAAACCCAAAAAATAAAGTCAAGTTTAAACAATAATAACTTCGAGCACAAAGTATATTTCCAGGTTTTGTTTTATCAATTTTTTATGGCTTAATAGCCATTGAATTTAATATAAAATACAATAAAAACAACGCAATAAAAAAAGGATAATAAATATAGAAAAATCGTTGAAATATGACTGTAAATTTTTCAAGGAATGAAAATGTAAGTAAAATTTAGTAGAAAATATCTAGCTAATTTAACATTACTAAAGTCGAAGGCTATAACTATTATACAAAATCATACTTCTACCTTCTGTTTCTGTCAAAACCTGTTGCATCTAGCTGCTATTAAGAAAAACTACTTAATTTGAAAAAAGTCTTACAAATCAAATTTTGCCCTAAAATGCACTGATTTCCAAAACAATTTGTAGGTACTCTTAAATTTAAATAAAAATAAAATAGAATTGATAATTTAAACAGGTTGAGACCTTATTTTGTATTAGCAACCATTAGTTTAAAATTTTTTTTCAAATTTCGCTAATTTGGTAATATTGTTTTTAGGAGATTTAAAAGTTCTCCGATTTAAAATATTTTTAGCATGATGTTTAAGTGAAGTTAAATAAACTAAATTTACTCTTTAAAAACATAAATAAGCAATTTTATGCAGGTTTTTTTTTATAAAAAAAATATGGTTTATATGGGAGGTAGGCAATGCAGTTGACCTAGATTTCTAATTTTTTGTGCTGTTACTTAATTTAGGCTAAAAATCATTTCATGGCCCTAGCTTTTATAGTTTCTGAGCCTTAGTTTTGTATAGTTTGTATTACAAATGTCATCCTATAATCGAAAAAAGCGCACTTTGCAGCGCCGGATTGAAACGTTGGTCTGGGACACCCTGTATAAGTTACACTTTTCTTATGCGCATTCTAGACTCCTTTATGCCTTTGCTCCTCCCTAAAACAAATCCTGCGGACGCCCATGACTACGGCTATTAAATCATAAATTATAATGCAAATTTTAAAACACAGATTTACAAATTAAGTGGCACGTCAGCGGGTTTTTATTACCTACATTTTAACATTTACAAAAATTATATACATATATCTGCGGCCTCTTATTGCCTTTAACAGTAAGTAAAAACAAGCCCTTGACAATGTTAAAACTAAAAGATACTAAATGATAAAAGAAAATTACTATCACTTGTGAGTCTAGAATTTCACAAAGTAAATATTTTACTAGTAAATAAAGATAATAGAAAGAGAAAAAAAAATAAAAAATGATATAAAGGGACAAATAATATAAAAGAACGTATTAGCAACAGGTTGCTAATTTATTAATATATTGTTCCCAGAACAAAACTTAGGAACGTGTTAATTTAAGCTTGTGATATGATATAAATATTATGTTTAGATTTAAAAAAAAATCTAGACTATAACTTTAAATTTATTGACGTAGATAAATAAAATAAAAAAATATTAAAAACTGCTCGAACTTGGCTCACCTTGCAAAATACTGCTTGAAACTTTAAGGTAATTTAGTATTGGGATAATTTTTTGAACACTTTTTAAACAACACAAGCAGTTATTGCAAATTTCTATTTTTCTTTGTTTTTCACAAATTTCAAGTACTTTCCGACATAATTTATTTTTACAATTATATATTTCTTTTACACTATAATTTTTTTATTTTCGCAAAACTTTGCATTTAGTTTGCTTTAAATTCAACCAAAATATTTTTATAATTTTTTTACTTTTTTGACCAAATTTTTGAGAAATTTTATTTTATTGCCTTCCGTTAAAATTTCACTTCCGCTGTGCCAGAAAATTGCGCGCGCGCCAAATTCAAATTTTATTCTGAGCTCTCGCGCCAGTTGAGCGAGCTTTAAATAGTTGCGAAAAATTTCACTCTTGTAGCTGCTTGCAACGTTGAAGCTTTACGTCGAACGTTTTGTTTTAATTAGTGTTTAGGTGACGATAAAATTAACGCCTTTGGTGTTGCTCTTTTTATTTTAAAAACTGTCACTCGTTGTGGTGAAAAGCTCTTCTTCACTCATTTGCGTATTTTTTTCATACGGTGTTATAGGTATTGTCAACGGCACTCAATTGATTTGCCTGTTGGTTACAATGTTTGTAAGTAACGCCGTTGATAAGGGGAGAAGTTACGGGGTTTAAACTCCCCCCTTAGCAATCCAGAATATTTTTATATATTGAATAAAAACACAGATATTCCAAATTATTTAATTTTGCCAAAACATGAAGGTAAATTAAAAAATGTATATGAGTAGTGTGGTTAGGAATCTTATTAATATATATTAATAGACAAACATCAAATGATGTCGTACACTTTTTCGACATTAGTTTTAGAATAAGAGCAATGAAACTTATATCATTCGAAAGGTACTGCGGTACTTACCCATAAAAACTTACGGTACGAAAGGTACCCTATATGTGCAAAATCATTTTAGATTTTAAATTTATGACCTCTGTCCCGAAATATTAACGTTGAAAGTTTTTATTATTTTTAGTAAGGAATCTCAGGGCTAGGAAGATGTAGAATGGTGAACAAGGTATCAAATGAAAGATCTGGCCACACAGTACGATAACATTTTAGATTGGTGACCTTCGACTTGAGATATGAGCGTAAAAAGAGCAGTTATTAAATAAAAACTAAACTGTAACAGATGGACGAACATAATGTAAGAGGGAATTTTAGACATTAATAAGGTAAGCCAAAAATACTACCGACATTTTGCACCATCTCTTACGGATACTCTACAATAAGCATTTTTTATGCAACAAGAATTATATATATTGTGATGGCGAAATTTCTTACAAGTAGTAAAGTCTGAAAAATTTCCGTTATTTTGACATAAAAATTATAGTGATATCTCGAAAACTATATATGTTCTCAGTACAACGTATTTTTGTATGAAAAGTCGTTGGTTGAGTAATATAACGGTATACGTAAGCATTCTTGGTAATATTTTCCATGGATAGTATGTTAAAAAAAATCCCCTTAAAATGACATTAAAATTATTTAGATATCTCGAAAAATTAATATCTTCACAGTACAATGTATTTCCTTGAATCATGAAGCAAAACCATCGCCTCAGAATAAGAAAAAAACTATTGAAATTTCAAGTTTTGACTTTGCAAGCAAATATCTCAGCCATTTTTTAATCGATTTTCAAAAAATTTTCTTTGTCTGAAAGATCAATTAAATGACTTTGGAGATTAACCGTTATCTCATCAATTCAATGTTTTATATGGTTTTAAAAAAACCTCTAAAATATTTAGGTTGTGCTCAAAAAATAAGAAACGTGTTTTTGTTGTAATTTTTTTTTTCTTATTACATTTTCTTTTTTCACACTCTTTCATATGACATATCGTTTATTTGCAAAAATTGCCCCATTTTGACACATAATTCGATAAATAGTTTCTATCAGCGAAATTCATGAGCTACCCCCTAGAATTTTTTTGATGAAAATTCAATTTTTCAAAATGTTGTTTTTACATTTTTTACAAGAAATAATTTCTGTGAAAAAATTTTCAAACATTTCAAACCACTCCAAAGTTATATACACAAATCTATGTTTTAAGCCTTTTAGGTATATGTGACCTTCTCCGAAAAAAGGGACCTAGTGTGTCAAAAAACGGGTTTGGACTTAAGAGTGGTTTCTGGTGCCTAAAAGGGTGTAGAATAAGATGAAATGAGTTAGATTTCTGATAAAAATTTATTTACCCCATAAAAGCGTACAAAACGAACTTGGGAAAATCGATAAAAATGAGAAAAACATTAAAATTTTACTTTTTTCTCAAAACTTAATTTTTACACACTAGGTCCCTTTTCTCGGAGAAGGTCACATATATAAAAATATACGTGGGAGAAACAGTTTTTCCGTGTTTCTGAACCGATTGTGATAATTTTTTTAAAGAAATTAGAGTAGGGAGAAGAGTTCACTAAATATTTTTGTGACCTTTGACCTGAAGTATAAGCGCTTAAAGAATATTTCCTAAGCAAAAACTAAACTATAAAAATTGAAAGAACATGGTATTAAAGAAAATTTTCGACATTAATACAATGTATAAAAAACATTTTTCTCTATCTCTTACGAATACCCTACAATAAGCATTTTTGTGTGTAACATGTGTGAATATAAATTGTGATGGTGAAATTTCTTATAAATAGTAAATTATGAAAAATTCCCTTTATTTTGACATCAAAGTTATGGCGATATCTTGAAAACTAGAGCTTTTCTCAGCACAATGTGTTTTTATATGAAAAGCTCTGGTTGTGAAATATAACGGTGTGCGAAAGTTTGTATGGGTAATGTTTTTACAGATATTAAAAAAAATTAGACTATTTTTATGTCAAAATTATTGCGATAATTTGAAACTTAAGATTTTATTAGCACAGCACATTTCTCAAGGCAAGGTCATGCCTCAGAACTAGAGAAAAACGATTGAAATTTCAGAAGGTTGGTTGAATTTTGGCCACAGGCGATACTAGTTAAGTTTAAAAGGCTGCTATATAAAAATTTTACTTTATTTTCTGACCTTTGTTTAACCTTTGCAGAACGTATGCATATAAATTAAAAAATTATTCTGAACCTGGCTTTAAAATTAAAATGATACCACTGTGCAAACAATTTATGGGCCTTAAAAGTGGTCAAGATCTCTCAAAAAAAATTTTAGAAAAAAAAGGATGTCCCCCTCTCCCGCAAGGTCAAAGTAGTTTTTTGAGAAAAACAGCAAAAAATTGGGATCTATAAATGCTTTGAATTTTGTAAGACAAACTACATATCTTACTATTAGGGCCAGTTTTACAGTACGAGTTTAGATTTTAGTCAAATTAACCCTAGCTTAACTCACCAAAATTGAACGTTTAAACTCGGTTTAGGCAAAAAAGAAACACATTATATGTTAATGTGAGTCAATTTAACTTCAACGAATGCTAAAATATCTATTTTTTTTTTTTTTTAGACTGAACCAACGTTCAGGGGATGCCCCCTATAAATGCGTAAGCATTGTGTTGATTCGGAAGATGGGTGATAGTTAGTTGGAGGGTGGATAGATGGAGTAGTGTCGGTGAAGATTTGTTTTGAATTTGCACAGCTCAAAACTGCCGGGAAACACGCTCGCAGGGAGACTATTCCACAACTTAACCGCGCGACTAAAGAACGAATTATTTCGGTAATGCGAGGTTCTATTAGGCATAGATGCAATGGTAAAGGGGTGGGCTTGGACAGCTGCCCGAATGGACCTGGGAAACACACGAGCTGGTGGCGTCAGGCCATGTATCTCCCTTGAACACTTCCCATGGTAATACCTATACAGAAGGCTTAGGCAACCTACATTACGTCGATGCTCAAGAGAGTTGAGAGAGGATGAAATACTTTCATCTCCTATCAAATATATCGCACGACGTTGAATTCGGTCCAGAAGCTCCAAATAAGATCTTGAAGCCCCTGCCCAAATGTGCGAATTGTACTCCATTTTCGGCCTAATATATGAGGTGTAGATCATGCGAAGATCAGCTGAAGTGAAATATTTTTTGCACCGTTTTAGAAAACCTAGGCACTTGCCCGCTTCTTTCGACACATCGAAAATATGATCATTCCAACGAAGATCAGATTGGATCGATATGCCCAGAACGTCAAGAGCGGCTGATTCCACAAGATCCACACCATTCATACTGAGAGGAGCTAAGGGGCAATTCACTCGCTTGTGGGTTAACAGACAACACTGGGTCTTGCTTGCATTGAACTCTACTCTATTAGCAAGACCCCACTCGGAGATTTTTTGTAGATCATTAAGGAGTGTGTCATTCATAGTTTGCCTTTTTCTCTCAATCTCCATAGAGCTTGGGCATTTTTTGAATGAATATGAATGACAAATGCTGCTGTCGTCCGCAAACGAATGTATTGGGTTATGCGTCAACGACAGAAGGTCGTTGATAAAAACCAGAAACAAGGTGGGCGATAGAGCTGAACCCTGCGGTACTCCTGCGTTGATGGCGTGCTTCTCGGACGAAATACCGTCAACTACGACTCGAATCGTTCTGTCCTTGAGAAAACACGTGATCCATCGAGCAAAATCACCACCAAAACCATATGCAGCAAGTTTTGACACGAGCGCTTTATGCCACACTCGGTCGAACGCTTTTGAAATATCCAGAGCAACAACCCTGCTCTCGCCGAAAAAGTGAACGCATTTATTCCATTCTTCGGTTAAGAACGCCATAAGATCACCAGTAGAGCGAGCCCTACGGAAACCATATTGACGGTCACTGCGCAGTTGGTTGTGCTCCAGATAGTTCATAACGTTGAAGTTTATTACGCTCTCCATAACTTTGGAAAGCGTAGAGCATATTGCAATGGGTCGGTAGTTTGCAGGGTTCGTGGCATCACCCTTTTTAGGTACCGGCTGGACATTTGCCACCTTCCAACAAGATGGAAATATTCCTGTTCTGTAGGAGATGTTGAAAAGGTTGCGCAAAGGCCGAGCCAGCGAAGAAGCTTAATTAACCGAGTTTAAACGTCCACTTTTAGTGAGTTAAGCTGGGTTTAATTTGACTAATGTTTAAACTCGTACTGAAAAACTGGCTCTTATTGTCAAGTGCTTACAATAATTTTTAACTCAATTTCTAGCGGTGACACTTCGTCTCAAGCAAACTAATTTGCAAAAATAAAGTTGCAAAAAACTGATAAAGATCTGCATGCTGCGAACATTAAATCTTGTAGTCGAAACTTTCGAAAATTTTCGAAAGAACGATAAAGAAACATTTAAAGATATTTTTAATAAAACTGAGATATGCATTTATTAACTTGGATTGGAAATATTTAAGCCTCGTATCAATGTAACGGCAGATATAGCAGAGGATTTTTATAGAATTAAGCTTTTTATTCCAAAAATAATTAAGTTAAATATGAAGTCTTTTCAAACTGCTGTAAGGGTCTTGTATCCAATTAAATTAGATATAGAAAAGTTGTGAACCGAACTCAGGTTAAAGAAAACTAAATGCACCAACAATAGAAATGAGGAGTGCAGAACAGGTCTTAAAATACTTTTATTATTTTCCGAAATTTTATAAAATTTTGAAATAAATTGTTTCTTTGCCCTGCGGAACAGCTTTACTTAAATAAATACTTGTCGTTCTGCTCAAAACTGAGCTATTGAATAAGTTTTGTATGTTAAGAATTAAAGGTACTGTCTGGTAAGTTGTGTCGAAAAATTTTGTTTGTCTTTTTCGTTAGCTATAACTGTGTAGAATATCATGTTAATGTTAATGTTATATGGTGGAGATGCGTACTGCGACCTAAATTAGATCTATTGTACCTCTTTCTAAAGGCTCCGCTGGGTTTGCGGATTACAAAATTCCATCCAGCCCTATCTCTCTAATGAATTTGAGAATATTCTTAGGTTCAAGGGATGAAACCTGCTCTAGACTCAGCTCGTAGTTTCCTAGAGCCACGGCGTCGCAGTTTGTGAGTAGGTGTATTGGAGTCTCCTCTGCTTCTTCACAGAAAGGGCAGTTACTATCGGTCTCTATGCCCAATTTCATCAGGTGGTATTTTAGTTTACAGTGTCCTGTAAGGAACCCCGTTAGAATCCTTAGATTCGGTTTGCCTAAGCTTATGCACAATTTTGCTCTCCGAGTGTTAAAATCTTTGAGGAGCAATTTGGATTGTCTTAGCTTTGGGAGGCTTTTCCAGAGGTTTGAACGTTTATGCCTCTCCTCCTTTCTTAGTTCTTCTTTTATAGAATGTGTGCCCAATCAGCAGAATGGTTCTGGTCCTATAAATTTTGTGGCTGCACCCTGTCGTGCTAGACCATCGGCTTCTTCGTTGCCCTGTACACCTTTGTGTCCTGGGACCCAAAGTATAGTAACAGTGTTATTCTTGCCTAGTTCGTTGAGTTTTGTTAGGCATTCCCATGTTATTTTCGATGATATCTCACAGGAGACTAATGCTTTGATTGCTGCTTGGCTGTCTGACATCACAACTATATCCTGACCTTTGTATTTCCGGTCCAGATTGAATTGTGTACACAACTGTATTGCTAGGATTTCTGCTTGGAAGATACTGGGTGTTGTCCCCATAGGTTCAGAGTGCTTGGTTCTTGGTCCGTACACCCCTGCGCCTATACCTTCCCAATGTCTTGGACCCATCTGTAAACCATGCAATGCTGTGTGGTTTCTTGACTTGCGATATCATCTCGCAGTCCCACTCTTTCTTGGTACTAAGCTTAATTCCGAAGTGTTTTTCGAATAGAATATCGTTGTATCGTGTAGAAATTCGTGTAGAATATCATACTAAAACATCAAATTTAAATTCATAATTGTTCAAAAGTTATATACCTTCGAGCCGACCGCGTCACAGCAGGACTTTACTTAAAACTTAAGATGCGTTTTCTGGAAAACTTCGTTTGCGAGCTGGCAAGTCTCATAACTCAGTCAATTTTCAACGAATCATTGTGTTTTTTTTAATCGCGTTTTTTAATTGTCCATGGACCATAATCTTACCAAAAATCTTCGAAATTCTTATCAATACATTGCATATTGGATTATTTATCAATAAAAATGTAACGAAAATTTTTAGCAAAAATTACAAACAATTTTTCAAACGCCGCCAATTTTGTTATTTTTCATTTAAATTTCAATAAAAGTCTATTCCAAAATCACACTCTTACTAAACAGGAAAATTTTTTAATTTTTGGTTTCAGATTCTTGCGATCTGTGGATAGGTCGCCAGCTCGGTTCCTGTTTTGCGCACTGGCGCACGTCGCCACTTGTCCTGCCTTAAAATATTGATTAAATAATCTGAAAATTTTTTACAGTTTTTTTCAAAGTGCATTGAAAAGTTAAGTAGGCAGTTATGGACAGTCGGTAGTTGTGGACACCCCTGTGTAACTTTTGACACAGAGCAGATTTGACAGATCTGACAAATGTCATGTGTGCGCCATAGAAGCACGATGTTTTTGTGCCAAATACCAAAGTGAACAGAAGTGTGTGCTTTGTGCTGCAAACAAATTATTTTTTTTATCTCGAAAAAATCACAAAAAGTTGTTTTGAACGTTTTTTAAAGTGTCACCGTGTGAAGTGTGTTAAGTGAGAAGGTGAGTGCAATGGATTTTTTTACGTGGAATTTAGTTTTCTTTAAGATTCAACACCGGGTTTGGACACAATCTACACAACAAAAATTTTTTTCATATGATTTCAAAATGGCTGCTCAAGGGAGTTGTGGACACTTGAATGTCGGGTGTTGTGGACACCCAATTTTTTTTTTGACAAATCGTGAAATATTGTCGTTGATGTCAATATAAATTATTTTGATAGTGTTTTATGCATTTTTTCGATGTTTTTAGTCATGTCGTCGAGGAAAAATTAAAAAAAATCGTCCGATTCAACGGGAATCGATTTTAATGCGCTGACAAATGCCATTAAACGATGCTTGGTGGAAAAGCAATCCGTAAAACCTACTGCTGCGGCGTTTGCTATTCCCCGAACCTCTCTCATACGCTACCTGAAGAAAGTGGAAGAGGAGTTCGATGAAATTGAAGCCGTTGACGATGTTGCTTTGTCGGAATTTGTGCGTAGATGTAACCAACGCGTGCCATCGAATCAGGTAAATTGATGTTTTTGCACTTTCTTCAGATAGTGTTGAACACTTTCTTCAGATAGTGTTGAAGAGTGTTGATTAATTATTTCCATTTTTTTTCATTATTTAGGTCTTTTCGCCGGATCAGGAAGATAACTTGGTCACATACGTGTTGAAATGTGCCAGTCATTACTACGGCCTCAGCATAAACGAATTGCGTCAGTTGGCTTATCAGTTTGCTGTGAAGCTCGATGTCGATTTTCCCGGCAATTGGATCGGCGATCAGATGGCGAGTAAGGATCGGTACCGAGCATTCTTCCGCCGGCATCCCAAACTCACATTGCGTACCCCAGAACAAACTTCGTTGAATCGCGTTAAAGCTTTCTGCAAGGCCAATATGGACAAATTTTTTGAACAATTGGGTGCGTTGTTGGATGAGCACCATTTTCCGGCCGGGCGCATTTTCAATATGGACGAATCCGGCTTTTCAACGGTTCCAACGAAAATTGGGAAAGTGATAGCCTTAAAGGGCTTGAAGCGTGTTGGCAAGTTGGAAGGCGCCGAACGAGGCACCATGATCACCATGGCGTTGACAGTCGACGCAGTGGAAACAGTTTGCCACCGTTTTTCTTGTTTCCAAAGAAAAAAATGCAAAGTGTATTCCTCGACAGTGATGGATCCGCCGGTTTTGCAAATGACTCAGGGTGGATGGCTCAGCCAGAATTCGTTCGCTACATGAACCATTTCATCATATTTGCCAATCCGACGCCAGCTAATCCAGTTTTGCTGCTTCTCGACAATCATGGCAGCCATCTGTCGATCGAAGCACTGGATTTGGCTGTGAAGAATGGTGTGAACATTCTCTCTTTTCCGCCGCACTGCAGCCATCGCCTACAGCCTTTGGATGAAAGAAATGAGGTAGAAGCTGCCGTCGAAAAGGAATTGGGCGAGGAAGAGCAGCGCCGCATCGTGGTATTGCTTGATCCGGCTGTTGGCCACGTCGAAGAAGTTTGCACGACACCAGAGCCGTCCACTTCATCCATTTGTCGTTCAACATCTCGGAGCAGTCTGTCGATTTTGGATGAGGTTGGTCCGCTTCATGGTGTGACTCTGAAGAAGCCATCCAATCGAGGTCGTAAGCCTATGAGCAGCTCTGTTTTAACTGCACCGGAAGTTTTGGCAACTTTGAAGAAGATGGCTGATGATCGTGCGGAGAAAAAGCGGCCAAGGACGCCAAGGAATTGACAAGACTCAGCAAGCTTGTCAAGCAATTGTCGGCCAAATCACCAGTTAAGCGCGGCAGCACATCAACATCAGCCAAACCACCGGCAAAACATGGCAGACCATCTACGCGTTCCAAGAAGATGAAGTCATCGGAGGAGGAAGATGAGGACGAGGACTTCTGCATCATTTGCATGAAGATATTGCCAAAAAAATTGACCGCTTCAAACTCCGTTCACTGCAATGAATGTGATCGGCCAGTACACTTGAAGTGTGCTGACATGCGTGCCAGCTACTTCACATGCGCAAATTGTGCTTCTGACGTGGAATGATGCCCTCTCTCGTTATTATTTTTGCCATTGATGGCCTTTAAAATTAATAAACTTTCATTATTGATTAATTTCATTGCGTTTAACTTCATACTTTTTATATTTTAGCTCATTTTACAAAGGTGTCCACAACCCCCACCAAAAAAAAATATAGCAAAAATGACCATTTCACAAAAAATTTGATAAATTTTTTTGAATGAGAGATATCAATGTAATTCTTTCAAAACTAGTTAGCTGAGGTTTCTAGCTTTCCATTAATATGCATATGTCCGTATAATATGCCCCAGGTAAAAAGATATGATTGAAAAACAAAACTATGTCCACAACTGCCTACCTTCCCCCCCTTATGAAATATTTGTCTACGGCGTTGTTTGTAAGTAATAATTTCTTAAAAATTCAATAATATAAATAATTTTTAACCCTTGCATGTTTGTTACAAATGCAACTAGATTTTTGAAGTTTTTATGTAAAACTAATGCAAGATTCTGGAAGATCACACTGAAGAGACCTACTGAGATCTTAGCTTGAAATGACCGCATTTTTTATATTTGAATTAGTATGAGAATGTTTTATATTTAAACTTGCGTGAACAAAATTCGCGTTTTGTTTAATTCATAAATAAATCAGGTTCGAAGTACAAAAGATATATAGTTATGTGACGTTTGTTATAGTATAAAAACGGCACACTTGCTTATAAGGGTGGGCCGTTGTGATGAAATAAAGTTTTTACATGGATCTTTAATTAAAGATTAAAAGAATAATTCCCCCTCATGAATGAGTTTTCGAAAACGGCCCAAGCGATTTCGATGAAATTTCCAATATAGGAGTTTACAGGGTCGAAAAATCGATCTCATTTCTGAGAAAATTCGCTTAGCAGCGCACATTGGGGTATTTAAGCGATTTAGGCTGTCAAAATTATTTTATTCATTAAATAGTTTCTGTTCAAATCTGCTACTTGATTTTAACCCTGTACTACCATTGGGACATATTCAACACTGTTCAAAAATGCAAAAATTTTTTCCAAATCTGTATTATTGGGGTTGGAATTAATTTTAAAGGTTTTTTTTCGGTTTTTGAGCATTTATTTAGAAACAACGGTACAATGTATATTATTCAAAGTATTGTCCATCGTTAGCTACAACATTTTCCCATCTTTCTGGCAGCATATGGATTCCGCGCTGGAAGAACGATTCGTCTTTTGAGGCAATCCACGAATCGACCCATTTTTTGGTATCCTCGTAAGAAGTGAAGCGCTGCTCAGCCAAGCCATGCGTCATCGATCTGAATAGGTGGTAGTCGGAAGGGGCTATGTCTGGGCTATAAGGCGGGTGGGGTAGCACATCCCAATTCAGCGCCTCCAACGTTTCCTTGACGGTTCTTGCAACATGTGGCCGTGCGTTGTCATGCTGAAAAACCACTTTGTCGTGTCTTTTGGCATATTCCGGCCGTTTAACCTTTAATGCTCGGCTCAATTGCATCAATTGTTGTTGGTAGCGTTCCCCAGTGATGGTTTCGTTAGGTTTTAGCAGCTCATAGTACACGACACCCTTCTGATCCCACCAAATACACAGCATAAGCTTGGCGCCATGAATATTCGGCTTGGCCCTCGATGTTGATGCATGGCCGGGTGGTCCCCACGATTTTTTTCGCTTAGGATTATCGTAATGGATCCACTTTTCATCGCCAGTGACAATACGATGCAAAAAACTCTTCCTTTTATGCCGTTGAAGCAGTTGTTCGCACATGCAAAATCGCCGTTCAACGTCTCTCGGCTTCAACTGGTACGGCACCCAATTTCCTTGCTTTTGAATCATTCCCATGGCCTTCAAGCGTTTGCCGACCGTTGATAAGTCGACTCCCAATGATTCTGACAATTCTTGAAGGGTTTGACACGGGTCTTCATCGAGCAAAGCCTCCAATTCCTCATCTTCAAACTTTTTCGGCTGGCCCGGACGCTCTTTGTCTTCCGTATCAAAATCACCACTTTTAAACCGACGGAACCAGTACTCACAAGTAGAAATCGATGGAGCATAGTCCCCGTAAGCCTCAGTAAGCGTGCGTTGTGCTTTAACCGCTTTTTTCTTCAAATGGAAGCACAAAAGTAAACCTTCCCGCAAATTGCGTTTTGTTGGAACGAAAGTCGACATGTTCACAGAGAAAAAAATATATGTTGTTTACACTTCAGTGGAATGACACATACTGAAAAATGAAGCTTACACAATGTGCTTTGAAATGAATATAGTCACAGGTGTGCCCGATGCGGTCTATTGATAGTTACGCCATCTCTTAGAAAACCTTTAAAACTAATTCCAACCCCCAATACATAAAATCGACTTTTGGCAGCCTAAATCAATCAAATACCCCTAAATACCGGGATTGAAAAAGTGTGATCCTGTTGGCATCCCTTATTAGGCCATTAGGAAAAATTTATATCCCGGGATGGCCATCCATAGTCCTAATGTGCGCGGTATAAAGAAGTATTTGCCTGATTTTCGCGGCCAAAAGTGCATTTTATAAAACACCGTTCAAAATTAAAGACATTAAAAATCAAATTTACAGACTTGTAAAAAACTCTAAACACATGGGTTTTGGCGGAAAGACGAGCAGATACTAAGCCCAGGTACTAAGATGATTAAAACATAATGTGAGGATATTTGGTAGAGAAAGTTTTTTGTTTTGTGCGTGATAAATAAATATTTTATAGTTACTCAAATACACGCTCTTTTTTCATGCGGAATCTCATTTTGATCTTACCTTTTACGAAGAGATATTTAAGAAGAATTAAGTATTAGTATTAATATTTTTTGGGAGTAGACCTAAAATACGCCATCTACATTTTCTTTTAAATGCATTTTGTTTTAATGAATTCAATATCATATTTCACTTCAAGTTATATATGATAAAAGAATATTATATTAAAACTAACAATGATGTGTCATTGGGAGAAAATAATATAAAAATGCACACACAAAAGTAATAAGCCAATTTGTATTTTAATTAAATAATTCAAACACTTATTAAATTTGTAGAAACTGCGAAGCTGATATAACCACAAATATACTTGGCATATAAGTATTTATTATGCATCGGATGCAAAAAATAAAAATAAACTAAAAATAAAAAAGACCTAATATAAATAAATGAAAAAATGCGCTTTTCACAAAAAGAGGGTGCGGCGCTGAATGCATTAATCAAAGTTCTCAAACGATAGTCTTAAATAATTTACAATTATTTATGAAGCTTTCGACAAAGTGTTGTTATGGGCTCTAAAACAAATTTGTCATAGTGTGAAAAGAAGGTGCATATAATATTGTCAATTGTATTCAGAATAATCAATCAAATCAATTTAAAGCAATTCATTTTCTAAAGTAAATTGAAAACAGTGACGTTACTCTTGTAACTTATAGGTGTCAAATAAAATTACAAAAGTTAATTTTGGTATAATTTTTTTATAAATGTATTTTTGTTATTTCACTTTCAATCCAATTGGCTTAAGCAAATGTTTAAATAAACTCCTTATTTTGCTGGCCAAATTTTGTTTTTTATGTTTTTAGTTGCTTTATTTGCTTAAAATTTTGTAATATAAGTATTTTCTAAAACCTCATTATTTTTTAAAGACAAACTCAACTGAAAAACTCTAAGCTTAGGACATCGAAAAAGCATGGGGCCTTAGTAATAAATATTTTAAAGTCGACTGTAAATTTAGTGTGAGCTTTTCTGACACTAGTTCTATAGAATTTGCGGTCAAAAAGCTTGCACTAAATTTTGCTTGCACTAATTTAAATTAATTGCTTTAGTTAAAAGTGCCCAAACCATCTGAAAACTATCCTTATATCGATTAAAGTCGGAACAATTTTTTACGTTGAAACAAAAAATAGAAAAACTCTAAAATATTGCTTTATTCATATAAAGATTAGTTTAATGTAATTGGGATAATCTGGGGGAGGGGGGCTGTGTTTAAAAGGTTATTTCCGAATAGGAAAATAAACAAAAGGGTCATTCGTATAAATAATACACCTATTTTAAAAGAAATCACAAAAATACATAGAATGGAACCGTCAAAGTGATACATGAACGCTTCTTTGACCCATTGAGCAATAAAGACGTAATTTCTTATTTATAAAAAATGTAATAACTCAGATTTTCATGAATGAACATTTATTTTATTCTAATTAAAGTGCACTTTCATAAAATTATTGCGTTTATAGTAGCTTTTAACAAAATTTTGGCAGTAAATAATCCTCAAAGTTGAAAAAATTGGAAAAAAGGTAAAAATGTTAGGTTTGGCCGATTATAACTAAAAAAAAGTTCTTTATATAGTTCTTAAGATATTTACATATTTTGAAAGTTTTGTGTTTTATACTCCCAAAACCGCAGTAAAATTGAAAATCGGCTAAAAACTTGATGAGTTAATGATTGTTCAATGCGTCAAGCATCTAAAAATCAGTTTTTAACGGTAAAATTACATTTTGGGGGTGTAATACACACATAAGTATAAGTATGGTGTCATGTTATACTCGACCAGATCTTCCACCTGTGCTATGTCACTTCAAAAGCACATTTTCACTGTAGCACCGTGTAATTAATTATAATATATTTTTCACTTGCACGTTGAGTGCAAGAATCACATACACTCAAGAATAATTTTTGGGAAATCACTTGTTTTGCTCAAAAGGTGCACTCATGTAGTTTTTTGGGATGGGTATATGTCCAGTACATCATACAATTCAACGCTTAGGTGCATGTCACACTAGCGCGGACACGGACAAATTTGTTGTTGTTTTCGCGTGTAAAATAAGAAACTGGAAATTGAGAGAGCTTCTTTTACCCGTGAAAACAACAACTAATTTGTCCGTGTTCGCTACGTGTGACATGCCCCTTAGAAATACAAGGTAGTGGAATCAAACTGGCTCAATAGATCCAATGGAATATTATAACACCAACCAGTCAGTATCCAATTGGATCTATTGATCCCTTAGTAGTAGCCAACCAACCAATCATACTCGATTCCCTTATTTTTTTCTTTGATTTTATTTTATCACGCCACTGTTTCATAGCGAGATGCAATGCAACTTATAAGTATTTAATCAATTTAATGTGTCACATTTACGTTTTCTAGTTAGATGTTCGAATTAAGAATAAATAAAAAAAAAATATTGGCGCTCACAGTTAATGCAGTGATGTGATTTGGTGGGATTTCGCCCTTTTTGTGGGATTTTTAAACCATTAAAGGGCGAGAGGGCGTTTAAGTGTTTTGGCGGGATTATTTAATGTGTACAAATTTTGAAAGATTGAAATCCTTTTAACCAACTCATTGGCATCACTTTGCCTGTAACCTTGTACGATTGCCGATGCAATTTTATGTTTCGTTACGTTTTCTTTGTAATAGTAAACAATTTCTGAATACAGTTTTACCTCATTGTGGATTCAAACTTTATTCAGCTTCATTCATAACTTAGATTGAATAAATAAAATGTTATTATATGCATACTAAGGTGCCTTGAAAAAAATTTCCATTGGTACCTCCCTAAAAGTGAGTTAAGGTCTATTTTATGATATTTCCAAATATTTTGGATTTACGATTACCATCAGTGAGCTACTATTTTTAGCAAAAACTTAAAAAAATCATGTTTTCGTAAATATATTGGCCGGTTTGATATTTTTACAAAAATAAACTCTCAGAAATTAAAGGCTCTTCCGGTTTTTGCAATCAGATTAAATAAAATGTAGTTTTTCGTGCATATTTTTGATATTTTGTTATTTTATTTCCATAAAAAAACTTTGAAAATTGAAATAACATCATTACTTTTATTTTTTTCAATTGCTTACAATTGTTTAGTAAGTTTTTATTATATAATTCAAATTTTAGCTTTAATATGTATCAATTTAAGCAATTCTGACCAGGAAACAATGCAAGCACTCAAACCCTTTTTAACGATATTTTGAAAGTGAAATAATGTCAAGTGAAGTAATATTTGCATTAGAAATAATTGAATTTTAGTGAAAATAATTTTAAAAATTCCAAGAAATGCACGAAAAACAGCATTATTTTTAACCCGACTGCAAAAATTTAAAGTTGTTTGATGCAGATTGGAAAAGCTTTTTGCAGCCTTTAATTTCTGCCAGTTTATTTTTTCCCCCAACTATTACAGCAACCTATATATGTACGAAAAACATAATTTTTGCAGGTTATACAACAAAAATATTTTGGGAATCATTATAAAATTGATCAAGGTTAATTTTTACAAGTCGAGGCACCTCAATGTATACGGGGCATTCTACGCCAAATCGGACAGTTTTAAAAATTTTTCTTTGTGATTTCCGCCATTTTTTGATATCTTTGAGTACTCATCGAAAAACCCTCCCTTCTAAATTTTGGGATTTTTTGATCATTCGTTCTAAAGATATCGAATTTTCAAAAAAAAAAAAAAAAAAAACAGCTCTTTTTGTGGTTTTTTGACCGCAACTTTTTAAAACTCATTTAAATGAAAATTATCATTTAAAATAAAAGTTAGGTTTTTCAATTTAATTTTCGAAAAAAAATTCTACAAATTTTTCAAAGTGTATTAATACGTAATTTTCGATTTTTAAAATTTAGATTGCATTTTCTTAAGTGATTGCATATTTTGATTTTCTTCAAAATTTTTTAAAGCAAACTTCTATTAATTCCACAACTTTTAAAACCAGTCTGGTCGTGGGCCTTCGATAACTACTATTTTTCTCGATTTTTGAAAATAAAAAAAAAAATTTTATTTAATTAAATTTTGTGTATTTTTCTTTTTTAATAAATTTTTGTGTATTTTTCTTTTTTAATAAATTTTTGTGTGTGTTGTTTTTTCCTATAGGGTTAATAAAATTGTATATTTTCGAATATTTTCTTTAAAACAATTCAAAAATCTTGAAAATAAATGTATATTATGTGTGCCATTAAAAATAAAATGCTCCTTTTTTTGTTTTTAGTACAAAAGAAACATTGCTTATTGTCATTTCCTCTATTTGACATTATACTCCCAAGACTGACAGTTTACTTATAGTACTCGGATTAATTTACCTTGTATACTACTAAATGTCCACCAATACATTTTGTGTATTTGAACCAAGCATTGCCTTTATTAAATATTCCTCAGATAGATAAACATGCAATTAATAATCCAATTTACTTTAGTGAGAAGTACAATGAAATTTGTCATTTAGAGTATGATGTCAATTAGAAGAAATGACAATAAGCAATGTTGCTTTTGTACCAAAAAAAGGGGCATTTTATTTTTTAATGTCACAACTAATTTACATTTATTTTCAAGATTTTGAAATTTTTTTAAAGAAAATATTCGAAAATAAACAATTTTATTAACCCTACAGTAGAAAACAGCAATAAAAAACATCATACACAAAAATTTATCAAAAGAGAAAAATACACAAAATTTAATTAAATAATTTTTTTTTATTTTCAAAAATCGAGAAAATAGAAGGTATCGAAGGCCCACGACCAGACCGGTCTTAGAAGTTGTAGAATCAATAGTAGTTTGCTGTAAAAAATTTTGAAGAAAATCAAAATATGCAATCACTTTTGAAAATGCAATCTAAATTTTAAAAATCGAAAATTACGTATTAATACACTTTACAAATTTTTTAGAATTTTTTTTCGAAAATTAAATTGAAAAACTAAACTTTTATGTTAAATGATAATTTTCATTTAAATGAGTTTTAAAAAAGTTGCGGGCAAAAACCACAAAAAGAGCTGTTTTTTAAAAATTCGATATCTTTGGGACGGATAATCAAAAAAATTCCAAAATTTAGAAGGGAGGATTTTTCGATGAGTACTAAAGATATCAAAAAATGGCGAAAATCAAAAATAAAAATTTTTAAAACCGTCCGATTTGGCGTGGAAATGCCCCGTATACATTGAGGTGCCTCGACTTGTAAAAATAAACCTTGATCTATTTTATAATGATTCCCAAAATATTTTTGTTGTAACGACACGTTATTTGTATTGTATATTATTATGGCAAAAGTTCCTTTTTTGATCTCAATTAAATTTTAAGAAATAAATAAGATGTTTATTTCACTACATGTTTATTAAATAATCATACGTATAAAGAAACAAAAATGATTTATTTTGCTTATTTTGACATTCAAATAGAGGGATTTTTCGCGGGATTCTAAAATCTTTTGGAAGGGATAAAGTGAGCAAAAAAGGGATTTTTGCACATGCATTTGGGATTTTTTGCAAAATAAAAATCACATCACTGAGTTAATGTAAACTAAATCCACATAAGCAATGTCAATGTGAAAGAGAGATGAATGAATAAAAAAATAAGTACTATAACGTTTGGAGCTTTTTTCTATTTTTTATTTCTATAAGTAAAAAATAAACAAATTGCTGCAAGATACTTTTAAAATTAAACACTTTGCAGTGCACGTGTATTGTATGTATGTCTGAGACAGCTGCTTAATGTGACTTACCTAATTCTGTCTAGAAGATCGTCCATGTCAGCAGTTTTTGTTCTGTTTCTGTTTTTGTTAAATTTTTTTTTCTCTTATAGAAGGTTTATTTCCAATTTTCCACTCACTGAAAAAGCTCCTGCTTTGTTTTATTAAAATATTTTAAACGGCTTAGAAGTCGCCACTAATTTCTCACGTATTTTTTATTAAATACAGTTAATTAAATTCTTATTATATAAATGCAATCACTTTCTTTAAAATTGTTACACTGACAGTGAAAATACAGAAATTAAAAATATTGAGTATTGAGCACTATTTTTGTGCTTTGCAAGTGTTGTGCACACGCGGCCAGTAATTGTAGAATGAATTACAAGCCGGCTGCAAATAAAAAAAAACTTCAAGATTCCCACTATCTCCACATGTATCTAGATACTCACAAGAGAATAGAGAATACGCTATACTGTGCGGAGGAGAAGCAATTTTGGCGCTATTTCTCAAAAGGTATAAAAATATTGCTGAGAAAGAAAGAGCGTCACAGAATTAATGAATATTGCTTTTAGGTGAATAGAGAGAATGTTGCTGCTTCTTTTCAAAGCGGTAATAATAGTGGGGATTTATCCCTCCTTTTATAAATATTTTGACTATTCAATTCACATTTCAGTTACAATATATTAACAGATGCGTGAAAAACTTATGCTCATTTTCCCGCAAAAAAATTACAATTCTACAACCAGCATTATAAGATAACACCGTGCGACAGCACTTTTCACACACGAAGTAAAGCATAAACTGTTGACACTAGCGGCTCTTTCTAAAACGTCAGGATTTTTTTAAAAGGGACTTTTAAATTAGAAGCCATGTTTCCTTTATTATTCTTGAAAATTCCTACGAACTTTTTTGAAAATAAAATATGTTAAGAACTAAAAAATTAAAATTGCTTGTTAAAATTTTATTTGAAGAGCTTTTTTTGTTTGGTATTAAAAGTAACACTAGTTTACTTATAATTAATTTGTGTTTGTACCCCGGACCAAAGTATTTTTTATGAGTAATTAGAGGTCGTTGATAACAGAAATGGCAAAAAATATTTTTCATTTCCCAGGGTTTCTAGATATCGATGAAAAGGTATTTTTTTTGGTAGTGGGTCGACTCAAACCAAAATATCTCGTTGCTGGTAAACCCAAAAATTGCATTCTATATATTTTTGAAAAGGCAAAAACATTACGCATATGGTGACATTCTTATTCTTTGCAATCAACAATAAATTAGCAGAGGTACAGCTAATCAAAATTTAAATTTTATGAGTTTTTTGTGATTCTTGGAAAAATTTTGCCGATTAAAGGAAGTTTTTTTAAGGAAAAACAAAAAAAAAAAACCAAATTTTTATTTAATTTATTTCTTACACAATTTTATACTATAAAAGCTTAATTAAAGTCTGATCGGTCTATAAATGAAAAAGTTATTGACATTTCTGTAAGAGTACAAACTTTTTTAAAGTTCAGCATGTTTACTTTATTTTAAATATTTGCACCAAACGAACTTCTGCCATAACTTTTTCGTTTTTTTTACCGTCCGATCCTCCCTAATCAAGAACCAGCTGTAGTTGGCCATCATATTCTGTTTCAGAAAGCCTTGATATCGCCTCTCAATTTCCATCATTTCCTGGTGGAACCTCTCGCCATGCTCGTCGCTCTCATCACTAAGATTGGGTGGAAAGTAGTTCAAGTAACTAAACAAAAAGTGCATTTTAGAGACATACTCGCTCCTGAAAATAAAAAAAAAAAATTTAGAATAGGGCTTAGTTCTCAATATAGTAATTTTTATCCATGGCAGAATATTTTTCAATTAAAGTGTTTACAATTTCGACGTAATTTTGACGTCCTTCGTTTCCCAAAAAGCCATGAACTAAATTTTTAAACGCAATCCATGCTTCTAATTCAGCTGCATCTTAGAAATTTTCGAATTTAGCGTCGCTAAATAGCTTCTTGATTTGAGGACCAATAAACACACCTTCTTTATTTTTTTGAGGAGACAGTTTTGGGAAAAATTGTTCGAACGCAGGACTGTCCTGCGAAAGTGCTTTTACAAAATTTTTTATGAGCCATAGTTTTATATGAAGAGGAGGCAGGATTATCTTGTTTCTGTCAACTAGCGGAGTGTTAATGATGTTGTTTTCTCCAGGCGTATGTGCGTTCCGTGGCGGCCATGCACGTTGGGTAAAGTGTTTTGCGCGATCACGACTGTTCCATAAGCAAAGGAAGCAATTATAATTGGAAGTTTTTTCACTTCAAACAAATTGGAAATTATTCCCATAAATTTTCAAATGAAACATATGTTAAATCGTATAAAAAGTTTATATTTTAGCTAAAAGCTAATTTTAATTTGCTGTAAGCAAGTTTTTTTATTTGAAATTTAAGCAAAATGTTGGCATTCGCATGGTAGTTACAAACTATTCTTACTTGTTACTTAAAAGGCTTTTGAAAAAAAATCCTGACGTTCTACAGAAAAAGTGATAACGTAGTTTTACTATCCTTTGCCTATATTTTTACGTGCATGTGTTTTACTTGGTGAGTGAATTGTTTCCGATAATAGTGGCACATATAATTTTTTTCACAATTCTGGCTTCTAATCCTAAATTTGAAAAATAAACTAATATACTAAGTGTTTTTCTTGGAAGTTGAAATTTTCATAAAATTGTTTGAATAGTGTACACTTTTAAAAGAAACATGCTAAATCTTTAAGTATGCATCTGAAATAGCTTTTAAGCTAGAACCTTTTAAAAAGTACACTCCTAAAAGGTGTAGTTAAAATTTACTACAACAGTTGTAGGCAACAGATTATAAAATTTATACACCATCAGTAAACCTAACATTTTATACAGTAACATTCAACATTTTGATAAAAATATCTAGTAATATTAAAACTAAAATATTACACCGAAAAAATTGTGCCATGTAAAATATGTGATAAACACCTATCAATTTCAACGTAGTGCCAAAAACTATCAACTTGATAAGAAAAACGTTATTATAACAGTACTTCATGTTAAATTTACAGTTTTCACGTCAAATTGACATTAAAAATATTAATTTGATATTGTTTGATTTGAGAAGTTGTAATATCAATTCATAACGTTAATATAAAGGGCTAAAATATCAATAAATTTTATGTTTATTTATTATGATTTCATGTTGTTTTCATATTTTTCACATCACATTTACATTGATTTATTCACATTTGATTTTAAACTATCAAACAACTAGCATTTGTATTTAAAATCAAGTATGATTTAAACTATCAAACATTTAGAATTTGTATTTAAATCATATTAAATCAACATAATAAATAACAAGGTCATTTAGAAAATACTTAAATATACATGAAAATTTTAGTTTAATATGATTGCTTATTATTTTGAAAGAAATTGGAACGAAATTCAAATTTGAATATCAATTTCAAATTTGAAATTCAAATTGATAAAAATATAATCGAAATGATATAAATATTATCAAAATAATATGAATACTTTCAAATTGATATGAATATTATCTTCACATCAAATTGATATAAATATTTTGGAACTGATATGAATATTATCGAAATGATATGAATATTGATCTCAAATTGATATCAATATTATTAAAATAATATTCATGCATGTCCATTTTACGTTTATTTGAATTCGACAAATGATTGATATGAAAAATTTTAAAAACAAAATTAATTTTTATCAATTTTACGTTTTTCACTTGAAATGGATATAACTATTATTAAAATCATATGATTTGTATTAATGTTTTTTTTATGATATGTATTTTATGTTTTTTCACATTAAATAGTTATGAATATTATTAAAACGCTATGCATTAATATCCATTTTACGTTTTCTCATATCTAATTGATATGAATATCATCAAAATGATATGCATTAATATCCATTTAACGTTTATTCAAAATGAATTGATATGAATATTATCAAAATTATATGCATTGTTATCCATTTTATTTTTTTTATATCAAATTGATATGAGTATTATCAAAATTATGTGCATTTTAATATCCATTTAACGTTTTTTTACATCAAATTGATGTGAATACTATCAAAATTATGTGCATTTTTATATCCATCCACATCAAATTGATACGACTTTTATCAAAGTTTTATGCATTAATATTAATTGTACCTTTTTCCATACAAAATTGATATGAATATTATCAAAATTATATGAGTAAATATCCATTTTACGTTTTTCCCATATAACATTGATCTAAATATTATCAAAATGTTATGCAATAATATCCATTTTAAGTTTTTCCATATCAAATTGATATGAATATTATCAACATGTATATTTTTTAAACAATTTAACGTCTTTTTTTTTTAAAAAATGGATATGTACCACATCAGAAGTGATTAAATATTATATCAAATTGATATGCACCACATCACAACTGATATTATATAATTAGGGTATTCACAGTTTCCTTTTAAAGTCAATATGTGGTAACTTTAGAAAGATAATTCATCAAAAGTGTGAGCACCCCTTTACATATTAATCCTAAAATTCACATTTTGCAAACGCTTCTGCTTCACCTGAGAAGAAAATTCAAGCAATTCAAAGTTCAACATTAATTTATTCAAATTTATTTCACTTTTTTTCCAACTGGATCTTCTGCTTCCATTTTCTGAACAATAAAATAAATCAACTGTCAGCATTGCCACATTACCACAAAAGAAAAGCACGCTTCAAAGCATTGCAATTGTAATATTTTGTGTTATCTTTATTTCGTCAAAAACAAAAATAGTTATCAGATGGCAAAATATTTTAAAGTTAACAGTCGGCAAAGATACCACACCAGATAAAACGAAACTGTGAGCTCCTAAATGTCAATTTGATATGCCTCATATCAATATTATGCTGTGTTCACACTGAGAGCTAAATGGGCATTTAGAGCATTTACTACATATATTTGTTCCTGTTACTCCTACAGCGAATAAAGGGCCGTTAGTAAATGTGGATTTCGTAAATGTGCATTTAGCTCTCAGCTAAACATGAACATAGCATTACATTAATTTCGTCTTAATCCCACGTTTTTTCAACAAAATATGATATGAAAAATATGTGAATAACATTTCTATCTTATCAATTTAACGTTTTCCCATATCATTTTGATTTGAACCATATCAAAATATTAAAAATTTGTAAAAATATTTACGTTTTTCATATCAATATGATGTGGACAACATCAAAATGATAATAAAATCATGTAAAATTTTATATGTACCACATAAAAAATACATTTATATAATATCAATTCTACATTTTTCACGTTAAAGTTAATATTCAAATGAAAAATGAATGTGATATAATATCAAAATTGATAGCTTTCACTATCGGCCGAAAAATGTATACTAAGAGCATTAATTTTAAGGTGGTTTTTGCTAATTTTTTGGTTCAGTGTATTATTGTGGCAAAATTAAACACGAATTGTTTAAAGTTACTAACATTTTTGTGGTTCGATTGTAAAATGACTACAATGTTTTATTGTTATGTCAATAAAAACATATAATTCTTGTTGAATTTCAGTACCACTGATGTATTAATCTAAAAATTACTGCAAAATCACAAATTTGCTTTTCAATTGAAATTTATAATTAAAAAAAAATATACAAAAAACAAACTGAAATGCTTGATGCTACTCTTATCTGCATAAAAATAGAACATTTTTTAGTTAGCCTCAAGGAAAAAAACCAAGTTGTACTACACAGATTTTGCTCTAATGCAAAAAAACAACATTGTTTTATCTCTTTTTTCTCTCTTAGTCTTTCACAAATTTATCCAATTGTCACTAAAAACCCAAAACGAAAAACACATCGTGGCTAAAGAGTCTTGCAAGTAGAAATATGAGAAAGAAAAAGTGGTTGTTTTTATGTGTGAAGAATGTTTGTTGTAGTTCAGTAAACTGAGGTAACATCTTAGCATTTTTGCATCATCATTTTAAGTATTTGTTTTTGTATTGTTTTATGTTGAGCAAATCATATCTCATATTTCGTTTATACCAGCCAGTTTGATAGTTGAGAGAAACGTAAATAAAAGCAAATTTTTGCTCAACTTGCGCTCTTAGTTAATATATTCTAAGGGGAAATCTAACACACTGTGTGGTGAATAAGTTATGTTGAATCAGCTGCATATTATTGCTATATAGATGTAGTTTGGAAATAAAGGAAAACCCCAATGATTGCTACTTCGTAGTTTTTGTTTATGTTTTAAAATTATTGTGTCGCAACGTATTTATTGATAGGTATGCGAATAACAAATGCATTTTTTATTAGAGATAAGAAGATTGATTTCGCTTGTTGCACAATATTTGGGTTTTTCTAGTTTTTTGATAGAATAAAAAAAATCATTGGTTTTGATGGTTGATTTTTCATTCAGTTGGTGTGTGAAGTCTAACCACAAATACTTAGTGCATTATTCTGTATCACGAAGCAGCACACCAACGACAAGCAAGACACGAGAAGCAATAGAATTTCGTATAGAAAAAAGTATTGCTTCTCGTGTCTTGCTTGTCGTTGGTGTGCATTTTCGTTGTACAGAATAAAGCAGTTAATTTCTTTGAACTACAATATGATGTTACGAGAATATGCTTATAACATCTACTGCTATACATATGGAATTTTGAACAACATTTCCGTTACATTTTTCATTTGCGTCTAGACAAAAATTTTTTTCAATATTTAAAAAACACATTTGCTTAAAATTATTTGTACGGAATATTATAGACATAACTCTATATGTATTTAACCCTTAACTGGTACACCTGGTTTTCGGTGTAACACTAAAAAACCAAAAGAGTACATATATTTCTCTCATTATTTAATGTAAAATTGTATTCAATGCAATTATTCAAAGTAATTCACAAAATTCTTTCTTAATAGGAAAACAGAACCTTATTTAAAACGTTGTTAAGGGATATGAACAGTTTAAAACTTTCAAAAAATATTTTTTTTTGTTCATGTATTATTAATTACGCCCCCAAAGAATATGTATCTCAAAATTTAAGTGAAAATTCGAACGTTTAGCATTCGAAAAGAGCGCCAAATGCTGTCATGCTATCCGAGCGCATAAACAGTTTTCTATTGTAAAATAAGCGAACAATTTTTGGTCGCCATGGCCGCCATTTTTTTCAAACGATATTTTGAAAATCCCCTTCGTCTGGCTAAAGCTAGTTTTTAAAGCAACATTATGCAAAAATTGTACCATAAAAATTTTTTTAAGTTCTCATTAATGTATTAAAGATGTGAACAAAGCTAGATATTAATCCATCAAACCGATTTCTTTTTATAAAATAAACAAAAAAACACTTAAAATTTAGACGTTAACACTGTTCATACCCCTTAAAAAAAACAACATGAACTTTTGACTAAATTTGAGTTTTTTAGCATTGACGAGGTCTCTGAGACCATATGTACTGTTAGTGTGATTATTTTGAGGTCTGCCAGTTAAGGGTTATTGTGGTTTCCTGAGTCTCTAAATGTGTCATCCGAGTGAAATCAAGTCGTGGTGTGCTCATAAAAGTTTGCTAATTCATTTTCATTAAGCGATCTTGTCCACACTCGTGATACTAATTTGAGACTTCATATAAAATTTTATATTTTTATTTTTTGTCGAAAGTGAATAGCGAAAGTTTCTGGTTATATTATCACAATATTTTGATAATATAAATATAATCACTAAATTTTTCTAAAAATATTAGTTCATTTTATAACTTTGTGAGTCATTAACCGAATTATCATCTTTCATGTGATGCTTTGCAATAAGTTTATATTTGATAAATTTTAAAAGGTTATTAATTAACATGTTTTTGTTGAATAGCATTAATTTTTTATTCTACTAGCTTGTTCGTCAGACGTTGCTCTGCCTATCAATTTAGCATGTTATTTTTGATTTTTTTAAAGTCTGTATAAAAACTTTTGTACAAAAGAGCTTGTTTACATTTTGAAGGATATTCGGAAAAAGCTTCATTGTTTTCTGTTTAAATTCTTAAAATAAATCAACCAATACAAAATTTGAAAATATAAATTTTCACGGCAATCGAATGAGGGGTTTATGATCTTTTTTAAAGTTTTTTTTTAAAGGGGTCTGCATTAGTTTCCCTCTGTTTTTCAAAAAAGAACAAATTGAATAAATAAATAAATAAATAAATAAATAAATAAATAAATAAATAAATAAATAAATAAATAAATAAATAAATAAATAAATAAATAAATAAATAAATAAATAAATAAATAAATAAATAAATAAATAAATAAATAAATAAATAAATAAATAAATAAATAAATAAATAAATAAATAAATAAATAAATAAATAAATAAATAAATAAATAAATAAATAAATAAATAAATAAATAAATAAATAAATAAATAAATAAATAAATAAATAAATAAATAAATAAATAAATAAATAAATAAATAAATAAATAAATAAATAAATAAATAAATAAATAAATAAATAAATAAATAAATAAATAAATAAATAAATAAATAAATAAATAAATAAATAAATAAATAAATAAATAAATAAATAAATAAATAAATAAATAAATAAATAAATAAATAAATAAATAAATAAATAAATAAATAAATAAATAAATAAATAAATAAATAAATAAATAAATAAATAAATAAATAAATAAATAAATAAATAAATAAATAAATAAATAAATAAATAAATAAATAAATAAATAAATAAATAAATAAATAAATAAATAAATAAATAAATAAATAAATAAATAAATAAATAAATATCCGCAATTATTGGCGATATTGGTGAACCCATTGGCATCCCTTTTAATTGAATGTAAATTTTGTTATTGTAAGTAAAATAATTATTTTCTTTAATACAAAATAAAAGAATTTCCATAAATAACTTTTTCGGAATTTTTGTTTGTTTTTCGATTTTGTCCCACTGTCGTTTTATTGTTCTGAGTGCAAATTCTACCGGTATGCTAGGAAAAAGAGAAAC